>OY728121.1:1926435428-1927035428 GCA_963277665.1 Viscum album | reverse complement strand
ATAAGATAGAAATAATAAGAGTATCATGAAAGATATCCAAAATACATTATAGGTTAAAATAACGAAACCATAAAGGTAACACCCAACAACTAGATAACAAGGTATAGATGATCAAACTAAAATACTGTCAACATGAAACATAAAGAAACCCATGGGTCCATCTCCTCATTACCATATGTCACTACCATCCCAATCAACCAGAAGGATCAATATCTAACATAATATTCTTCTACAATATGATTTTCCAATTACCTGTATCCTATAAGACCATGACTATAAATACATAGATGTAAAAGTAGGGTGTAATCACTAAATCTTAGTAGGATACCATATAATAAGATATAAAAATTTTGTCCAGATAAATTCATTAATTCTTGTATAAAAAATTTCTATAACATTTTAAAAGTAACCATTTTACATATAAAATCATCCTTCGGTTTTATTTTAAAATAAAATATATATTCTAATAAATAATGTTGCATGAAATAACAAAAATATTTGAGGCATAAGAAGATGAACAAAAAATTTCCATCATTAATATCTACATCAAGTTTTAAAATAGCTGTATCAAATAAAAATTCATTTAATGTATGAACAAATCAACAAGGGATAATCCATAATAAAAGGATGTACACAACTAAAACACATAAAGGAATAGTAGTTGACATAAAAGATTGAAAATGTTTGTGAAAATTAGTCCCACATAAAGGCTAAACACAATCAACCATGGCATCATGAAAACATCCCAAAGTGATATGTTACCCTACTGTGGATTTCATCCATTTATTTTCCCCCTATATCCCATGTTCTACCAATATTCTATATATCATCAAAATGTTTTAAGAAAATAAATTCCCATAATTCATAAACAATTTTCTATAGAGCTTCCACACTTCTCCCATGACAAAAATACCATTTATATTTTAAAATTCTCTTTGAGGAATTTTATTAAACACATCATATATATATTATCTATTTTTAAAGGAAACACCATTTTAAAAATAAACTCAATTACCCCAAATATTAATCATTCAATTTCATAATCCAAAACCTAAGGGGAATTATAAGAACATAATGATCGGAAATGGATATACCCCTAGATAAAGACACTTATATTAATAATGATGAAAAACTCATTGCTACCAAGATCAGTATTGGTAAAAAATAGATATGGTCTTGAAGATCCAAGATCTATAAAGAGTAATCCAAATGAGTCACTCTTAACTGTTATGTTCTAATGGTTTAAAAACCAAAACCCCCCTCTAGAAAAATGATCAATCTAGAAATTAGGACAAAAGGAGGAGAAAAATCATTTTAATAGAGGGATAATGACTAAGAGATTTATTAAAATCCATTATTAAGGTTTCATGTTTCTATAATAACATGCCCCATATGATTAGACATATGATCAAAAATTTCAAATTCTAAAACCACCATCCCCACTCCCTAGTGAACCTACCACGACCATGGTGGATTCACCATGGAGATAGACAATATGCTCCCTCCACTTAATTGTGAATAAAATTAATCCGTTTAGACACTTCATATCCTAAAACATATAATTTTTAGTTCAATATAACTGTGGTCAATAGGAAGGCTACAAATTCTTTCCACATGAGGTCAATCCTAGGTACTAGGCATTTTGGTTTGGGTTGTTTCCTATAGGAGAACCACAAGTAGTCCAAAAAATCCAAAAAAATTGTGATCTAGTCAATTTTGAACCAAAATTATAGAAAACCATTCTTAATCCCCCATGATCCTTTGAAACTCATAAAAACAAATAAAAAAGTAAAATATGGGCTTTTTACTTGATTTCTTATATAGGGGTATGAATATTATCCCGTAGATAAAATATTTATATCCCAAGAAAGGATCAGGATCATGAAAATAGAAAGAGATAAGTCTATTGATGTATTGTCAAGGAATCATGATCCCATGAATCATATTTTTACCTACCATAATTTTATGTCACTCAAACCAATTTGATCATCTTTTAACACAACAAATTCCGACCTACTATTTGAATAGGCCTTTCCACCCCTAAAGTTTCAGGTTCAATTTTATGATCCACAAACTTGATTTCAAGGGATAAATATGGATGAAACCTCATCAGTTTGGAAACATGGAACACCTCATTAATGGAAGTCAAATGATAAAGTAAGTCTCATTAATGTTATACCTTCTAATTTTTCTCCAAAATCTAAAATCCTATGATATAATGAGGTGCTAATTTACCCTTCCTCCCCAAATGTCAATGTACCAACCAAGGTAAAACTCAGAGGAAAACCCAAAATACCACCTAAAAATCTAATGGAAGATGATGCTAATCGACATTTGATTTCTAGTGGGTCTGCATTATCACTAACCCTCTACTAATCAATTTCATGATATCTGTTATCTCTTGAATAATGTTCAGTCCAACCAAGGACTATTCTCCAACCTATTCAAAATAAATTTTCGATCTACAAGGCCTCCTATTAAACATATCAAATGGATCCACCCTGATCATATATTTTTAACCCTTATTATAGGAAATATCTACTAGGGGAATATGTTTCTCCCATGATCCACTAATGTCAAAAGTGAATGCTGAAAACATGTCTTCATGAATTTAGATAGCTTAGTAAGTCTGTCCATCCATCCAGGGATGATATTCAATTCTCAACTTCAATTGATAACCCATCAATACCTAAAATACACTAAAAAAGTGGTATGTTAAGTGATGGTATCTATATATAATGATAAATTATGTCATACTATATAGTCTAAAAATCTCATGACCAAAAAAGTTCCCAAGATCCTCTACCTTTATTTACTACTGGATAAGTAACTAATGTGATTTTTTTTGAGTAGATCAATAATCACCTGTATCACATCCTAACTACACAGAGTCCAAGGTAGAACAATTGTTAAGTACATGGATATATCACCAAATTACCATACTATAATGGGTAAGGGTGGTAGAAAACTAGAATTTCTCTAATGTTCCTCCATAATTATCTAACATGTATTTCATCAATACAAAAAATCCATAATTGATCATCCCATTCCTAGCCACCAATAATAAAATATTGTTTCATGATATATATTTGTATTTATAGGGTTCATGGACCAGTTGTATAAGTGTCCATTATTAATAAATTCCTATCTTAGGTCTATCGGAATAAGCATCCTTCCTTAGATGTAAAAAACCCCATCAGAAGACCGATACAACTAACCTGAGGTCTCCCAACAAAAAAATGTTCTTTCTAAAACATTAAAACATATCATCCTAATCCCATCTAATTAAAATATGATCAGTCATAGATTTTCAAGGACATGTTAAATCTTGGAATATCTATATTCTAGAATTCTATTAATCTAATAATATGAAAACAAACAAGCTCCTCAAAATAATGAATGATATAGTTCTTATCATGAGGGAATAATTGATGAGATCCATAAGATATCAAATATCTTTTACATATTATAAAATACAAAAAACCCATTGATAATGCATCATATTATACATCATAACCCAAAACAGACAATAAAAGGATCAAGACTAGAACTAAATTCAATCTCATTTCCAACTTCTCAAAAGATCTCTGGAACTGATCACTCAAAAAACCCATTTGGGCTAACTCTGTCCTAGGGGATGTATGTTATGGGAAGTATCAAACAAAGAATATTTTTTAACCAACTATCAACAATAAAATATAGATCCTAAAAACATTTATGTGCTGATCCCATGACATTACTACTTTAATTTTCTCAGGAACCACTGAAACTACCTTCTCATAATTCACATAACCTATAAATTTCACCCATTTAATCTAGAACTAAAACTTGGATAAATTCTCACATAGATGATGTTCATTCATTTTTTTTGGATTAATATCAAATCATTATCTTGATCACACTATGATCTAGAATAAATTAGGATATCATCCACAATAAAAGAACAACCATGAAATAATCAAAAAACCGATTGATGATTTGATTCATCAAATCCATGAACATCATAAGAGAATTTTTGAAGTGAAATTGAATGACCAAATACACATAATTCCCATCCATTATCCTAAATACATATAATGATTTTTTTCTTAAACCCTCAGCTGATGGTGTCCTAATATTATATCAATATCCAAAAACTATTTGGACCCCTTAAGATGATCTAAAATGTCATCAATCCTAAGAAAAGGATTTTTATTCTTGAATATAAACTAATTGAGATTCCAATAATAAATTCAATGTAAATGAATATCATCCAACTTCATTGAAAAGATAAATGGATATTTTAAAGGTAATATTATGGGATGAATAAATCATTTAGCCTCAAGATCCTCAAACTGAACATTTAATTCATTTAATTCAGCAGGTTCCATACAGTATGATGTTAATGAAATGAGATTTATCCTCAAATTAATGTCTATAGAAAATTCAATTTACATTAAAATAGGAAGCCCAAATAATTCATTTCTAAAATTTCTAGTTTCTCACTCACTACCACTTAAATAGGTCCACTAATATGTTAATAAACAACATCAAGACACCTTTATGACAATTGGGATGAGGTATTTTCAACACTATAGTAAAAAAGACTTACCCTCCTAGTTATAGGATCCTAATAAACCAGAAAGACATGAGTTAATCTATCTGAAGAAAGAAAGTTGACAAGTTGAGGATAGAATTTGATCTTGTATTTATAGATAATCATCCATTTCATACCAATAATGTGATCAATATATATATTATTCCACACTTCTCATGTAACACCCTAATATTTCATAGTATGTTATTTCTTCAAAATAATTCAATAACTTTCACTACACGCAACACCGAGTTCAAGCACACCATGACTTACCAAAAAATCCGTTCAAAAGAGGATTTGAATAGTTTTAACTAAATTATAAACTTTATATAATCCTTATAATTTTAGAATCCATATTATGACTTTCTTAGACATAATGTAAGAACAAATTCATTTTTTTCACTTTTACCAATTTTAATAGTGAACCCTTTTTAAATCCAATATTTTAAACTTTTATATATTAAATTTGAATAAATAAATTTACTTTTTAGAATGGGGACATAAAAAATTTACAATGAAACATCCCAAGATTCCACGGTACTCTTTCCTTTGAATAATACAGTAGTGTGTGTTGTACGGAACTTCGAGTTCTAACACACACCACAACCAATCAAACTAGCCGTTATGAATAGTAATACCTACTTTTTAAAATTTTATAAATTTTATCTCTCAAAATGGACTTCATTTTTGGATTCGGAGTATCAAATTTAACCTAAGGTGAAATTTTGGTACTTTTCGGACAAATTTAATATTTTGATGAATAGTGAAAATTACTAAATTTTTAATTAAAAACAACTTTTTTAATCAAAATAATTACTAGTGATAAATTATGAATTTGATTGGTTTTATAGTATATATATAATATATTTTTACCATTTAATAAAATTTTGGTCATTGGACATAATTTCACAATTAAACCAGACATAAACAAGTATCAATCTTTTGGTAGTTATTATATCTTAAAAACACGTTTTTTGTTTTGACAGTGGGAATTAATTTTAAATTAATTTCTGCCAATTATGTGTTTTGAATTTGGAAAAATGGATTACATATTTGGAATCAGGATTTCCAAATTGTGTAAATAGGTAACTTTCATTTTTAGACATTTTGAATAATTACTTCGGTAAATATTTTATTTACCGTGGTTAAAGGGTAAATCCGGTAAATAAGGGTTAAATAATAATATTATAATAATACTAAATTATCATAAAACGTGTCCTAACCTTATTGTTGGTTACATGTCCGACCATGGGCATCTTTGGGTCGATTTTGGGACCCCATGGAGCCACTTGTAGGTGATAGGGACACTTTATTTAAATTAAGTTAAAATAAATACAAAAATGACAAAAGCATATATCTTTTAGAAAAACAATTTTTACATAGGGTAATATATATTTTATTTTCTAGTATAAATAGTCATTAGAAAGATAAAACTATTTAATACATAATGGAATTTTATTTATAATTTTTAGACATTATATAATTTAATTTATTTATGACACAATGGTGATGTTGTAATTACCTAATTAATGAAAAATTAGAATAATTGATATTATAAATACCCAAATAAATGAAATTTGAGACTTTTTATAAATAAAAATAATATTATAGGATAATATGACATGTTCTGATTTATTTAATTTAACTTTTTTAGAAGTAATAATTCTGTTATGATTTTTAAAAAATTCAATTATTTAATAGTGTCAAAATTGACATAAAAGAGTTTTTAAAACAAATATTATATTATTAATTGATATTAAATTCCTAAAAATCTAAGGTTCGGCCAAGAGACTTATATCATGATAGGTATATCATTAATGGACCACTTGGGGGTATATTGGATGTATATAGTAAGTTTATTAACCATATAATATAAACATACAAAGAGACATTGTAAAAGTGAAACTAATTAACTAAGAGTTAATACATAAAGATAAGGTTAATATAATAACCCAAACCTGTCTAAATTATATTGGTTGAGTGGTTTTAATCATATCCCTACCTTAACCTCTAAATAATCCACTTTGGATCCATTATAAACCGAATATGAATTTATTATAAATTAATACTTTAAGTTTTTCCTAAAGAGCCTCTCCTCCCCCTTATAAAAGGACCCAACTTAGAACTAATTTTTTACACCTGAAAAGCCTTTTGGTTCGGCCAAACACTGCCAAAATACTCTCCAAACTTCCCACAATTCAACATAGAGGCCTTATTTGGATCATAAATCCAACATATGGAGCCCTTTTTGTCAAATCAAAAGGAAGAACCCCGAAGAAGAGGTAATGTTTTCACCACCCTCTTTCAAGTTTCTTTCTTCTTAAAATTCATCTTTATTTGTTATTTCTATTATAAAATAATCAATCCAGTATATCCTATATACTGTGATGTTATTAAAAATATGGTACAACCATATTCAGTATTCTATCCATCCTTTTAATGACATGTCATCATACGTGCGTACGTACGGATTACCGTCTCCACGTCGTGGTGTAATTGTTATTCAATACATTATTATTTGGATGGGTATAATAATGATGTGTATTTGATGTAAATAATAAATATAAAAGTATAAGTATTCTGTATATATGATATACCATCCAATTATATATTATTTTAATATCAAAATAAGGATATTTTCGCTCGTGTGTACGTACGGATTACCGTCTCCATGACGCGATGAGATTCATTTCCAAGTTCACCATTCATCAACGATTATAAAAATATATATTACTAATAAGTATGTAATATATGAAATAATAATGCTACTGGAGATATATATATTTATATATATGAGGATTTATGTACTTACATATATCTTATTAACTTACTTCTGTTCAATACTATATGAAAATAGAAACAACATTTATGGGTACGTACGGACTACCGTCTCCATAAATAGTGTTTTACATTTCATATATATTTCTATTATACATATTTATATTCTAAATATATATGATATATTTATCATGTTTTATATTCTGGAACTATTTAAATCACAATCTAAGTGATACAACCAAGATTTACAAGTTAAAACACGTACGATAAAAAAAGTGATTATTACCCGAAATGTTAACTTAACATGGAAATTATTATTAAATGGGTAATATAAAGTCATAAATGAGTCATGTATGATATCATAAATATTAATATGATTCTGTTATAATTTAATAACATACTAGGATCTTCGTACAAGAGGTTAAATGTACCCTCTACTAAAGGAAAGTGCAAGGTAAGGGGTTTTCATCTCACTCCTTATTCCCATGAGATTCATGCCATATTGCCACTATTAACTTTTGTGTGGTGTATGTACTGCCCATAATTGTATTCTTTGTGTAATACACTTTAATTTATCTGTATTTACATATTCATTGTATGATACCTCTTTCTTGGGTTTTATGTTTCATAAGTTACCAAATTGGTAAGGGTTAATTCCTCAATCTCATCATTATCCGAGATTGTTTATGTGTAAGTATTTACTGGGACATTTTTAACATACATGTCCATTTTTCATAAAAATGATTTCAAAATGAAGATTTTAAGGATTTTGAATGGTACCCTTTATCAATATCAGAATTTCAAATTTTTTAAAGATTTATCTTTCTAAATATTTTTAATTAATGTCCGTGTTTTCAAAATGATTTTAAGGATTTATTTATATGGACATGAATGTTTTGAAATGATAATTATTTTCAAAAGTTTCAAAGTGGTACGGGACACTTTGATTCAAAAATCTATTTTAAAATTACTACCTTTATAAATGTGTGAATTTTAAATGATTTTACAAAAATGATATTTCTCTCAAAAAATTTTACTCATCATTTTCATCAATGTCAACATACATTGATGGATTTTAAGCTCATTTGAAGTTGATTTATTATAAAAAACGTCCATTTAATGTTTTGTGATATGTTTGACTATGGATGTGTTATTTTTATACCATTCATGGTTTATGGAGAAAGTATTGACATTTTGTATGCTAGTTTTAATACAAATGTTTATGTTATGTTTAAACCTATTCATACGAGGAATGAATTGGACATAGTAAGTGACGGGTGGAGCCCGATATAGCTCCTAGATGCATCGGTAGGTCTCATGAGACAAACTAGTGTCTTGGAATGAGTAATTGACCAAATATTATTTGTAGTCTTGGCACAAGGCCTTGGCTACGTGGTTATGATAGTCTGGAATTATGCATTCCATCATTATGAAAGTGGTTAGTGATATTGCATGGGATTATTTGATTAATAGAATATCTATGTGAATAATTAAATGGAATTATTTCATTTTATTTCTGCAATATGATGCTAAAGTTCAAGTTTAAAAGGATTTTGTTTTAGTTTTATACATTTCTTTAAATGTTTATGCTTATTTTTGAAAGTTTCTGCTGTATTGCTTACCCTTACTGAGCATTTCAGCTCACCCCTTTCTATGTTTTATTTTTCCCAGGATTCCAAGAAGTGTAATGTGATTGATATTCAGGGTCAAGCCAAGGGAATAATGGCGTTCATAAAGATTATTTATGTTGTTTTTACATCTTAAAGTGAAAATGTAACAATCATGTATGTGATCTATTTTTCCAAGACTGCTAAACTGATCGGTCCTTCGGGACTTGATTCCTTGTAATCATGCGAATGTATTAAAATAATGCACCATCTCTAGGTAACTGGGGTCATGGCGTTACAGTTGGTATCAGAGGAAGTTTAGCAATAACCTTGGAAACTAGATTTAGATAAACTCTGATTAGAGAACATAGCTCTAAGATAGACTTTGAGGATTCGTATAGAAGAACTTCTTAGAATTTTGGCATTGTAGAGATTTTTTGAGTTTTCCAATAAATACATCCCTGTCTGGATACAAGCTGGTAGAGGCGGCTCTGGTACAGATGTACCTAGGGGTAAAACCCAAAAACACCACTTTGAGCTAGACTCGATCGGGAACTGGTGCACGATAACGGGCCTTGCTGCACTCTTGGTTACGACACTCCTGGGGGATATGCTTAGGATAATTCTCATTTTCTTTACAAACCATTATGAAGGGCTCATGAGTATATAATTACTCAAAGAAAACATTTTTATGATTATGGATTATATCCATAAACTGTTCAATTTGTGTTAGGTATTTTACAAGTTTGGTAATTATTCACTGCAATTCATAAACTGAACTAGTTTATGTTATTGTATAGAAATGGCGCCCAGTAGAAGGAATGTGAACTCCCGTAATACGTATGATCCAAAGAGTAAGAAGGATCATATATTTCATGGTCCTAAGACAGAATTTAGAAGGGAAGTAGTCTCCCACGTATTATCATCATATAAAGAAATAATATCATGTGTTGATAATATGAGTAAATAACTCTCGGAGTCATATGGCTTTGAAGGGAATCCAGAGAAGAATAGGATGGTAGAGAGAAGGGCAGATAAAGGGAACATGGTAACAAAGGGTTTTCCCCATATGTGATAACTGTGGAAAGAATCACCTTGGAAAATTCTTGAAGGGAATGGTAGAATATTATAAGTGTGGAGAAAAAGGACACCAAGTACGTGACTAAAAGTGTAAGAAAAAGGATTCAAATGTACAATGCTTCATCTGCAAGGAGTTTGGACACTACGCGAACCAATGTCCCATTCATCAGACTATGCCACAAATGATGCTATTGGATAATAATCAAGTTATGATACTACCACAGATGAAGAGGAATGACTAGTGTTCTTATGTTGTTATTTTAGAATTATTTCATTTAAGTATTGTATCAATGATGTTCTGGAAATAAATAAGGATTGTACTACATTACTATTTAATTAAAGATTTAAGATTTTATGGTACTAAGAAAAGTGACTCTACAGTGAGTTAAAATTTCTTGAAATTACATGGTTGAAGGAAATATAAACCTTAATATGGTCCTAATATTGAGGTAGTGATTTTGGAATAAGAGATGGTTGATTTTGGTAATTCAGGATGTTGCGATGTTGTAAAAGAATATATGAGGAAGGCGTTCACATGTTATTACCTGGAAAAAAGGATCCTCATTATGTTTTACTTCCTTGTAAATTTTGGACTGTGAGTTTGGATAATAGTATTTTGGATAAGTCTAATGGTTGGAATGGATTAAGTTTGAAAGGTTATTTTTTTGATTTTTATAAAAGGACAACAGACAGACCGTGTGACGACCTGTCGTGTCGGACAAAGCTACGGGAATCGAACCCACAACCATAGTGAAATTGGGTTTTATCACCTACCATTGTGTTACATGAAGTTCATGGATGGTATAATGCAGTTTATTTACATAAAGTGTCTGATATGTGAATTATAAATTCATTACATTTGGAACCCTATACGATTAGGATAAATAGAGTATTTTTGAGTTGTATTATGTTTTGGGGTGAAAGATGAGTTTGTGGTAGAAATTTATTAATGGATAAAACTCTAATTATAAAGTAAGTATATCTCCTTATGATATTATCCAGTCCCATAAATAAATTCCTCAACATTAAGAAAAAGAACTTAGAACAAAAATGTTGTCCTAGATGGTACCTTAGATCATCACTAATTTATGGCTTTGGGATTGCTGGCCTTTTCATATCCATGTTCTCTACCACTCTCCATCAGATAATTGATGGTTAGATTTCTCTTCCATATCCATATTTTCCTTCGTGGAACCCTAGTATGTGTTATTTCCAGTAATCTTCATACTTTCCATTCTTTATTTTAAATAGAGGCCTAATTAATTCATTTTTCGATGTGGGATTTCAACAAAGATATTTTGAAACGTCAAAAATGTGTTATCCTAATACCTTATGTTTTGTTGAACCGATGGTATTTTAAATCATCATAGATTGATGATTTTAAGGCCCTCAATTTTACACTTGTTTGTGATTGATGACCTCAATCACTACCTATAAATATTTATGTTTTTCATCTAATTATATGTCTCTAATTGCCACCAATGTTCTCTGAATAGAGATCATAATTTGGTGGTGACCCCTTTCATTTCTCTTTTCCTTTTATTAAGACTAAATTTTATTAACCCAATTTCTGATGTGGGTTTTCCCACAAAGATATTTTCTATATTGAACCTTTTATTTTTGAAGAACAATTTCAAATTGCGAGGACAAAATTTATTGATGGAGGGGAGAATGTAACACCGCAAGATTTCATAGTGTGTTATTTCTTCAAAATAATTAAATAACTTTCACTACACGCAACACCGAGTTCAAGCACACCATGACTTACCAAACAAGACGTTCAAAAGAGGTTATGAATATTATTAACTAAATTTTAAACTTTATATAATCCTTATAATTTTATAATCCATATTTTGAGTTTCTTAGACATAATGTAAGAACAAATTCATTTTTTTCACTTTTACCAATTTTAATAGTGAACCCTTATTAAATCCAATATTTTAAACTTTTATATATTCAATTTGACTAAATAAATTTACTTTTTAGAATGGGGACATCAAAAATTTACAATGAAACACCCCAAGCTTCCACGGTATGCTTTTCTTTGAATAATAAATTAGTGTGTGTTGTACGCAACTTCGAGTTCTAACACACACTACAACCAATCAAACTAGCCGTTATGAATAGTAATACATACTTTTTAAAATTTTATAAATTTTATCTCTCAAAATGGACTTCATTTTTGGATTCGGAGTATTGAATTTAGCCTAAGGTGAAATTTTGGTACTTTTCGGATAACTTTAATATTTTGATGAATAGTGAAAATTACAAAATTTTTAATCAAAACCAACTTTTTTAATCAAAATAATTAATAGTGATAAATTATAAATTTTAGTGGTTTTAGAGTATATTTAGAATATATTTTTACCATTTAATACAATGTTGGTAATTGGACATAATTTCACAATTAAATTGGACATAAACAAGTATCAATCTTTTGATAGTTATTATATCTTAAAAACACGCTTTTTATTTTGATAGCGGGAATTAATTTTAAATTAATTTCTGCCACTTCTGTGTTTTGAATTTGGAAAAATTGATTCCATATTTTGAATTATTATGTCCAAATTGTGTAAATAGGTAACTTTCATTTTTAGACATTTTGAATAATTACTTCGGTAAATATTTTATTTACCATGGTTAAAGGGTAAATCCGGTAAATAAGGGTTAAAAAATAATATTATAATAATACTAAATTACCCTAAAACGTGTCCTAACCTTATTGTTGGATACATTTCCGACCATGGGAATATTTGGGTCGATTTTGGGACCCCATGGAGCCACTTGTAGGTGATAGGGACACTTTATTTTAATTAAGTTAAAATAAATACAAAAATGACATAAGCATATATCTTTTAGAAAATTTTTTTTTACATAGAGTTATATATGTTGTATTTTCGAATATAAATAGTCATTAGAAATATAAAACGATTTCTTACATAATGGTATTTTATTTATAATTTTTAGACATTATATAATTTAATTTATTTATGACACAATGGTGATGTAGTAATTAACTAATTAATGAAAAATTAGAATAATTGATATTATAAATACCCAAATAAATGTAATTTGAGACTTTTTATAAATAAAAATAATTTTATAGGATAATATGACATGTTATGATTTATTTAATTAACTTTTCTTTAAGTAATAATTCTTTTATGATTTTTAAAAAAATGAATTATTGAATAGTGTCAAAATTGACATAAAAGAGTTTTTAAAACAAATATTATATTATTAATTGATATTAAATTCATAAAAATCTACAGTTCGGTCAAGAGGCTTATATCATGATAGGTATATCATTAATGGACCACTTGGGGGTCTCTTGGATGTATACTGTAAGTTTATTAACCATATAATATAAAAATACAAAGAGACATTGTAAAAGTGAAACTAATTAACTAAGAGTTAATACTTAAATATAAGGTTAATATAATAACCCAAACTTGTCTAAATTCTATTGGTTGAGTGGTTTTCAAACCATCCCCACCTTAAGGTTTAAATAATCCACTTTGGAGCCATTAGAAACCGAATATGAATTTATTATAAATTAATACTTTATGTTTTTCCTAAAGAGCCCCTCCTCCCCCTTATAAAAGGACCCAACTTCTACCCAATTCTTCACACCTTCAAAGCCTTTTGGTTTGGCCAAACCCAGAAAAAATACTCTCTGAAATTCCCTAAATTCAACATATAGGCCATATTTTGAACATAAATCCAACCTAAGGAGCTCTTTTGATCAAATCAAAAGGAAGAACCCGAAGAAGAGGTAATGTTTTCACCACCCTCTTTCAAGTTCCTTTGTTTTTCAAATTATTCTTTCTTTGTTATTTATAATATAAAATAAAAACTCCAGTATCTACTATATAATGTGATGTTATTATAAATATGGTACAACCATATTCATTATTCTATCCATCCTTTGAATGACATGTCACCATAAGTGCGTACGTACGGCTTACCGTCTCCACGTCGTGGTGTAATTGTTATTCAATACATTATTATTTGTATGGGTATAATAATGATGTGTATTTGATGTAAATAATAAATATAACATTATAAGGATTCATTATATATGATATAAAATCCAATTATTTATTATTTTAATATCAAAAGAATGATATTTTCGCTCGTGTGTACGTACGGATTACTGTCTCCATGACGCGATGAGATTCATTTCCAAGTTCACCATTGATCGACTATTATAAAAATATATATTACTAATAAGTATGTAATATATGACATAATAATTCTACTGGAGATATATAAATTTATATATATTAGGATTTATGTACTTACATATATCTTATTCACTTACTTCCATTCAATACTATATGAAATCAGAAACAACGTTTATGCGTACGTACGAACTACCATCTCCATAAACAGTGTTTTCCATTTCATATATATGTCTATTATACATATTTATATTCTAAATATATATTATATATTTATAATTTTTTATATTCTGGAAGTATTTAAATCATAATCTATGTGATACAACCAAGAGTAACAAGTTAAAACACGTACGATAAAGAAAGTGATTATTACCCGAAATGTTAACTTAACAGGGAAATTATTAATAAATGGGTAATATAAAGTCAAAAATGAATCATGTATGATATCATAAATATTAATATGGTTCTGGTATAACTTTATAACATACTACGATCTTCGTACAGGAGGTTAAATGTACCCTCGACTAAAGGAAAGTGCAAGGTAAGGGGTTTTCATCTCACTCCTTATTCCCGTGAGATTCATGCCATATTGCCACTATTACCTTTTGTGTGTTGTATGTACTGCCCATAATTGTATTATTTGTGTAATAAAATTTAATTTATGTGTATTTACATATTCATTGTATGATACCTATTTCATGGGTTGTATGTTTCGTAAGTTACCAAATTGGTAAGCGTTAATTCCTCAATCTCATCATTATCCGAGATTGTTTATGTGTATGTATTTACTAGGACATTTTTATCATCCATGTCCATTTTTCATAAAAATGATTTCAAAATGAAGATTTTAAGGATTTTGAAAGGTACACTTTATCAAGATCAGAATTTCAAATTTTTTAAAGATTTATCTTTCTAAATATTTTTAATTAATGTCCATGTTTTCAAAATGATATTAAGGATTTATTTATATGGACATGAATGTTTTGAAATGATAATTATTTTCAAAAGTTTCAAAGTGGTATGGGACAATTTGATTAAAAAATCTCTTTTAAAATTACTTCCTTTATAAATGTGTGACTTTTAAATGATTTTACAAAAAGGATATTTCTCTCAAAAAATTTTACTCATCATTTTAATCTATATCAACATCCTTTGATGGATTTTAAGCTCATTTGAAGTTGATTTATTATAAAAAACTTCCATTGAAGGTTTTGTGATATGTTTGACTGTGGATGTGTTATTTTTATACCATTCATGGTTTATGGAGAAAGTATTGACATTTTGTATTCTAGTTTTAATAAGAATGTTTATGTTATGTTTAAACCTATTCATATGAGGAATTCATTGGACTTAGTAAGTGACGGGTGGAGCCTGCTATAGCTCCTCGATTCATCGGTAGGTCTCATGAGACAAACTAGTGTCTTGGCACGAGGCCTTGGTAGTCTTGGCATGAGGCCTTGGATACATGGTTATGATAGTCTAGAATTATGCATTTCATCATTATGAAAGTGGTTAGTGATATTTCATGTGATTATTCGATTAGTAGAATATCTATGTGAATAAGTAAATGGCATTATTTCATTTTATTTCTGCCATATTATGATGAAGTTCAAGTTTAAAAGGCTTTTGTTTTAGTTTTATACATTGCCTTAAATGTTTATTCTTATTTTTGAAAGTTTTTGCTGTATTGCTTACCCTTACTGAGCATTTGAGATCACCCCTTTCTATGTTTTATTTTTCAAAGGATTCCAAGAAGTGTAATGTGATTGATATGCAGGGTTAATCCAAGGGAATAATGGCGTTCATAAAGATTATTTATGTTGTTTTGTACGTCTTAAAGTGAAAATGTAACATTCATGGATGTGATCTATTTTTCCAAGACTGCTAAACTGATCGGTCCTTCGGGACTTGATTCCTTGTAATCATGCCAATGTATTAAAACAATGCACAGACTTTGGGTAACTGGGGTCAGTGCGTTAAATATCATAAGTTACTTCCTTATTTTATATTTGGTTAAACACCATTAAATTTTTTAATTAAATATTTAAAGAGTTTATGAGGAGGAAAGAGGATGTTCCAGGGATTCAGTAAATGAAATAAAAAAATAGGGCTATCCAGTGCATATTGGACAGCTGGTGCACAGTTATTAGTAAACATACACCCTAATCATGATTTTCTATAAAGGTGGCACATGATTATTAAAACCCTAAAAGGGGGACGTGAAATTGGGAAGGCTTTTACAGAGCTAATCCACACGATTGCCACATGATTTATTAGACCATGTGAGATCCTGGGGAATCCATGTAGTGTGCCCCCCTCTTGGATATAGGGTGGCACACAATTGGTGCATAATTTGTCCAACAATGAGACCATATTATGAACCCCATTAAAATTTGAAAATTTACCATTTTCCCCTTGGTATTTATGTATTATTACCTATTTTTCTTCCCTTATCTTCCTCTAGTAGTAAGAGATAATAACCAAACCCTCCTAAACTTTATAAGGATCGATCTACCTTGTTTTAAATCCTTTTCGAGAAACATTGGGTGAAGATGGAAACATCATTGGATCCTAGGTTAGGAATTTAGAGGTGGGTTGTTTATGAATCAAAGTCCAATTTTAATAGAGCATTGATCTCCAAAATTTTGGTATGTGGTCTACAAGTTATATCCTATAGTCTTGTGGTAAAATTTATGTTTAGTTTGTGTTATTGTTATCTTGTTATATATTTTTGGTTTACCATTGTAGGAATGAAGAATTTATTGACTAATTAACGAATATAACACCTCATGATCCCCATGGGATTCATTGAGGTTGAATTGACTAGGTTAATGGACACCCATGTGGTGTTATTCTCTCTTGAACATGAAATTTGGTGGTTAAATGTAGAATGATATTGTTATGAGATTGATCCCTTTATGATAATTTAATAATATAACACAAGTTATGAAATTGAAAAGTTTATGATGAAGAACATATGAAATTTATGTAAAACTATTAACATTGGTTTATGAAAGGAAACCAATGATAATTGTGTTTATTATGTCAACATATATTGTGAAATGAAAGTGTTGTTACTTGTGTTTGGTTGATAACATGGGATAAATGGGTGTTAAGTATAACACAATTGTGTTAATGGTTCTTGTTTTAAGTGTTATATGTGATAATGGGTCAAGGTACACAAATTTACTATGTTTTATTGAGATATGAACTAAAAATGGTTTGAGTGCTTCAAGGGTTAAATAATGTGAATTTTAAATGAGTTAAATGGGATAAGGTTTATAAATGGATTATGTATTGAATGGACTAATGTTGGTAAATGGAAAATGTGTTTAATGGGTTATGGTTGTAATGGTTTTTGTGTTGAATGGTTAAAGAAGCACATTCACATTGATTGGTGGTTTATGGGGTAATGGACCTAAGGATCTATGAACATGGGTTAGGTTATACTATAGATCAAACCCCACCCCTATAATGCATGGGTTTGGGAGTAAGACTGAGACTCTATTCACTTAACAAATTGATGGAATATAACTACCGGTACCGAAGAGCCAAGGTAAGTGTTTTGTATTTTTTGTGAAATGTTTTCCCTAGAGATGTAGGTAACATTATTCTTTTCCCTATATGTATAGTTTATATGACCGATGTAGGTCAATGTTTATTTGAAAAAAATTCTTGACCCATGGAAGAATTGTTGAATGTGATTAAAGTGAACATGTTAGTTTTTAGAACCTGTTTATATTTTAGTCATACTATTATCCATTATGTACCTACGTGCACTATTTGTTTAGATTTCATATTTTGTAGACACCTTTTGTGGTGGGATACTAAGTTGTACTCACACCCTGCTTAGGTCATCAGTAGGTTCCCAAGTAGACTTCTTGTTTATAAGCCAAGAAAAGGGAAAGTACTCGATACTAGATGGTTGATTTGGGAATGGGATGTGCATGAATGAGGGACACCGACTTGATATTAGGGCCTATTTTGGGGATTCTTTAGTTTTTCATTATTTTTATTTTCCTTACAATTGGCACTGTATGACATGAAATATCATATTTACTAATTGGTTGTGAGATTTCACCCAGTTTCATGGAATGTTTGGTAATACAGGTTCCTGGTTTACTTGTTTCCTTTAATTTGTATTTTATCTACTATTTATTACTATGATAATGATATTATAGTCTCCCCATGTCTTCTATTAGACCCTCAATTCTAGTTGGTAGCCTCTTTTTTACAAGGAGGACCACTTGAGGTCTTATGGAGATGTGTCTCGGAGCATCAAATTTAGTGGGTGCTGAGTTGGAAACATTATAAAGGGGCATCAGAGGTGTTTTTCTTTTCTATTGTCTTACTATTTGGGAATGGTTGATATGATAATAGAACATGTCAATCATTGTAAAAGAGATCATTTATGGGAGTATCTCACCCATGTATATTGTAATATCCTTATTATAAGGGAGGGATGATTGTTTTTTATGTGTTTTGTTATGATTGAATGATATTTCACCATTCATTGACACACTTTTTGTGAGATCTAAAAATTTTATGATACCTTTCTCATGGATGAAATGGTAAGATGTTGTGAATTATTACATCATTTTAGCACCTAAGGATATATGTGTAATGCATTATGATAGGCACACAAGTGGAATATTTGTGGGATGTGAAGGGTGCAATTCATTTCAGTTTCTTTAAAAATTATAAAGAAATGGTGTCTAATAAAGATGATGAAAATGGGTAAATGTAATGAATGTGAACGAATAGTTAAATAATGGTTCCTAATTAAGATCCATTAATAGGTTGAAGTTTGGTTATATCAATTTGTAAGGATTTAAAGGTTCCCAAACAAGAAAGATATATGTCGTGATGTTAATTTGGTTAAAAAAGGTATTTTAATGAAATAAATGTGACTATTTAAGTTGGTTTACCCCATATTAACCATGGCCCATGGTAGGGATGGTTGAGGGTAGTGAAAGGGATGTGACTATATCCATTGGGATAGTGTATGAAAAATGGGTTGGTTATGGTCAATAGTGATATTTCTTTTGTGAAAAGTGTGAAAAACCTAGTGACATGACTTTCGAGAAGTAAGTTTGGCATTGTAAATGAGACACCACCATGGAAATGTTTGACAATTAACCAATATGAGGATATCATAGAGAATTATACTGCTATAGAGAAGCAGGAAACCTTGTTAATTTAGGGAAAAAAGGGAGAGGAGAAGTTACATGATAAATTTTATTATTTTATACAAATGATGGAATGGTACCTAGGGCGGGTTGTGTTGAGTATGTTTGTCTTGACTAGAAAGTTCCAGTTTCATCACCCTTTGATGTTTGCTATAGAGGGTGGATCTGAGGTAGAAATATTCTGGAGAGATTCCATATAGATGATTCTTGATCACTTATATTCTCCTTTAGAGAATAGATTAATGTTGGAGGATTATATGTTGTGGGGTCCAACAAAGCGCTGGAGGGATATTCTAGTTCAGACTTAGAAGGAAGAAGATATGTTGTAAAAATATTTCTTGAAAAGTTTTTGGATCATTTCTATCCAAATACCTTGAGACATAAGAAGGATATAAAGTTTATGAGGTTTACCCTGGTTTCTAAATCAATGATATATTATACTAATCGCTTAACCAATTTCCAAGGCTTTGTTCCAGTGTTGATTGGGGATTAAGTAGTTATGGTGAGACATTCCATAATGGACATAGAAATGAGATAATGTACTTGGTGAATATATTCTATTTAAAGAGGTTTTTTGAAGTGGTGGTTAAAGCCTTTATTTTAGAAGGAAACCTCAAGGTGGATTCTGGTGGTAGACATGTGGTTCTAGTTGGGTGATGTAGTATTGTGACTTCTGAGAGTAGGAAGTTCTATTTTGATGATTTTCACCAGGGCGGTGGAATATAGAGTATCCAAATAAGCATTTTGACCTATCAGGTTGGTGACCAGGTGTTTTTTTATCAGTGTGATAGGTCAGGGAACATGTGTGGCCTGTGTCCCCAACCAACAGTTGAGTGCTAAGCATGTGGAAGGATTGTACATGTAAAGAGGTTCTGTAGGAACCCTTGATATATGGGTAGTGATGGAGGATTACAACTGATGATGAGTGAAGGAAGGGGGTCACTTACCCTATATCAGGAAGGAAGTTGGAGTTATTCTAGCCGTATCAGTCGTAGTGGTGTACATTCTACTCTAGGAAAAGGGAATCCTTATCGCTGGGGTATTTTATTTCTAGGGACTCATACCAGATCCTAGGTTTGAGTAATTGGTCAGATCCATGCAGATAAGACTACAACAAGAGGTGGAAATGCTGCAACATCGACAATTTTAGTGGTAATTCTTATAGATTCCTTGTTTTATAGTTCTTTATTTGATAATGGTTCGTTATATTATTTTATATGGACTCAGTTTTTGAGTGTGTTGGGCCAATAGATGGAACATGTGTGTGGGGTTATGTCGATTGAAACACTATTAGAGGTGAGATCAGATAATATCCATCATTATAGGGAGTGTACCCTTTAGGTTAGTAGGTAACATTTCCTTTAGGAGTTGTTTGTGCTTCATATTTCTAGTTTATATTTGATATTGGTAATGGATTTGATGGGGTTGTATTAGACCCATATTGATTATTACCACTATAGGGTAACATTCATATCCCTTGAGGGGAATACTTATGTTCATCATGGAGAGTGGGATATCTGAGCAGGCCATGATCAGAATGTTTTTATTAGTTGGGTGTTCTCATAGACCATGTGGCATGTCTTATACTTTATGATGAATGAGTAGAGGAGATTTTTTTTACTCCTATGGTGGATCAGTTTTAGGATTTGTTACTTGAATACATCTCAAGGCTTCCACCTAAGATAGATTTTGAGTTCACAATTGAGTTGCTGACTAGTGCCAAAACTATTTCTATTCCACCACACATTATGGATCCAACATAACTTTAGGAAGATAAAACTCAATTGGAGGAATTATAGAATAAAGGGTCTGTTCGTCTGAGTATGTAACCATATGGATCACCAGTTTTGATTTCAAGGAACGTTGATGGCACATTGTGATTGTGTGTCATTTAATATAAGTTGAATCAGATGAAATTTATGATTCTATAACCTCATGCGTAGATAAATTATTATATTGACTAGTTGAGAGGTGCTTCTGTGTTCGGTAAAATTGATTTGAGTTTAGGGTATCATAAAATGAATGTGGGACCTTATGATATACCACATACAACTTTTAGGACATGGTATGGTCTATATGAGTTTTGTTAATGTCATTCCAATTGACCAATAAACATATCATGTTTATGGTCTCAATGAACTAAATATTTCAACCTAACTTGATCAATTTGTAGTTTTTTTGTGGATTAAATTTTGGTGTACTCCAAGACTCACGATGATCATGCCAAACATCTTGAAATTGTCATGAGTATACTAAGAGAGAATAGGCTACAACCAATCTATCTAAGTGTCATTTCTTAATTGACATGGTATATTTCTTAGGTCACATAATCTCTGAATAAGGTGTGTTAGTGTACCAGAAAAAAGTACATGCAGTTGTATCTTATGAACAAACCAAGAATGTATTTAATATCTAAATATTTTTGGGTATGGCAGTCTATTACTAAAGGTTCATCAAAGACATTTTATATTTGGAATCCCCAATTTAGGGCTCAATAAATAAGGGAATAAACTTTCAATGGTATGTGGAATGTGAGAATGATTTATAGGAGTTAAATAAGAGGTCTACCACCACACCTATTTTCATCCTACCCAAGCCATGTAAGGAGTATACCCTGTTTTGTTTTTTATCCAGTGTTTTCCTTTGGGATGTTTTGATGCAAGATGATCGGGATGTGGCATATATGACATAGAATTGAGTGCTCATGAAAAAATGACACTACACATGACCTTTTGGTGGCCTTGGTGGTTTATGATTTAACGTGTTGGCAACATTAATTGTTGGGTGAAAGGTTTACCATGTATACCAATCATAAGAGTCTTAAGTACATCTTCTTCCAGTTTTATTTGAATATTAAATAGTGAATATGGGTGGAGTATATGGAGTCCTTCAATTTTGATATGGTTTATAAGATGGGGATGTGAAATATTTTCATAGAATATTTGAGTTGAAAGACTCAAAATTAAGCGGTTTAGGAATTCATATATGAGTAGAGGATGATGGAGTTTTTTTGATGAGATGAAAATAGATATTTAGGATGATAAAGGATAGAGGACCCTTTCATCCTTGTTAGTTGAGTCCATGATTCTGGGCTTGATGAAGGAGATAATGTATTAGTATTTGGAGTGTGTGGAATTGAGGAAAAGTCTTCAAGGTGGGGAGGCACCATGTAATTAGACTGTTAATGCCGATGAGATTTCTTATGTTCATGGAGATGTTATTGTTCATAATTGTATGTGAGAGTATTTTTTTCATTATTTCCATTCTTCAAAGTGGGAAGTGAATTTGGGTTTGACCAAGATATATCTGGATCTTCGTAGACAGTATTGGTGTCCAAGGATGATGAAAGAAGTTGTGGGTTTTGTGACATGATGATACACTTGTTAGCAAGTAAAGGTAGAGCATTACTGACTAGGTGTATTTTTATTACCATTTCCCAATGTATAATTGAAATGGGATGAAGTTATAATGTATATCAAGGTATGTGTTCCATGGATGCCTTGTAAGAATGAAGCGATATGGGTAGTTTTGGATCAGTTGGGCAAGGTGGCACATTTCTTACCGATTAGAGAGGCCTTCACTATGGACTATTTGGGTGATATGTATATTCAAGAGAAGTTTGGTTAAAAGTATTGAAATTGAATATAGTTTTGGGTTTTGATATGTGTTTTACTTTGTTCTTATGAAAGGGGTTATAGAATCCACTTACTACACAAGTGTTTTTGAGTATGACCTTCCACCTGTAGACATACTGGAAGGTAGATTATTCCATTCAGGTGTTAGAGGACTTGTTGAGGGAATGTGTCTAAAACTTTAGTGGTTCTTGGGAGAAGAACTTGGTACTTGTTGATTTTCACTTCAATAAAATTTAATTGGAAATCATTCAGATTGAACCATATAAGGTGCACTATGGTAGGATGTGTAGGTCATTCTTATGTTGGATGGAGGTTTCAGAATTAGAGTTGTTGGGATTGAGTCTTATATTGGAGATGTTGGGGTATGTTCTGTTTGTATAGAGACATATGGATATAGTAGAGATTAGGAAAAATTTGTATACTAACTATCTTCATCAACCTCATGAGTTTAAGGTTGGTGATGGTGTTTTCCTTCAGGTGTCACCATGGTTGGGTCACCATTAGATTTTGAAATAGAGAAAGTTGGCACCCAGGTACATGAGTTTGTTTGAGATTATAGAGAGGATAAAACCACTATAATATCAATTGGATCTTCCATAGTGTTATAGTGGCATAAATTATGTTTTTCATGTGCCAAAATATTAACAATATCACTCTGAATCATCTCATGCGATCGATGTTGTTTATGATGAACTTGAGGATGATGCAACATTTTTGGAGCATCAAATTCGTATTTTGGATCATAGTGAGAAAATATTGTAGGGAAAGGATGTTACATTGGTTTGAGTGTTATGGTATCATATTATTTTTTAGTAATATACATGGGAGAGGGAGATAGATAATTGGGCCCAATGGATTGATCTTTCTTACTTTGGAGACTCAATGATGTTTTGGAGTGTGGCTCGAGGATGAGCCATTATGGGGTGGGGAGGTTGTAAGATCCCAGGCTTCTCATGAGGAACGTATTTTCTAATGTTTTGTTTTAACTCCCTTGAAATGGTTAATGAAATATTTCTCGAGTTTATGAGGAGTCTGAGGGGTGTTCTTGAGATTCATGACACGTAATAAAGTAAAATTGGGCCATCCAGTAAATGTTTCCTAGTTGGTGCACAGTTAGTAGTAACCATGTTCTGTAACTATGTCTAGATGGAGAGTTGGTGCACGGTTTGTAATTCCATGAAAGGGTGGAGGTGAAACCATATAGTCTTGGACAAAGATAATCCACATAGTTACCATAAAGTTTTTCAAACTGTGTGGGATCCCCAGGAAGCTCTGCGGCCTGACCACAACTTGGACATAGGGTGGCACATGGTTGGAGTACGATTTGTCCAACCAGGTGGACAAACCATGAAACCCATTAAAAGTGGGAAATTTTAAATCCCCCATCATTTTTTATATATTCTTATATAATTTTCTTCCCCTATATTCCCCCCTATAGCAAGAGAAACAGACAAAACCCTCCTAAACATCCCAAGGATCGATCTCCCTTATCTCTAACCCAATTAGAGCCCTGTTGGGTGCAGATAGAAGCTCAAATGGGACATTAAATGGGGTTTTTTGAATAAAGGTCCATGTTTAAGAGATAATTCATCATCATAATTGTGTTAGGTTTTCTACAAGTTATATCCCAATGTCTTTTGGTTAAAGTTTTCGATATGTAGTTGTGTTCTTGTGCCGTTATGCTGTCTTTTTGGTTTTATATGGTAAGAATAATGAATTAATTGGATAATTTACGAATTGATCCCCTCATGATCCATGGGAGATGAATTGAGGTTGACTTAACCAGGTCAAGGTCCACCCAAGGGTCATTCTTCTTTCTTGAACATGAAATTGGGTTTTTTAAATGTTGAATGGTATTGTATGAGATAGAGCTATTGATGATAATTTGATATGATAAAATGAGTTATGAAATTCAAAGGATTATGAGACAAAACATAAGAAAGTTATGTTAACATGTAACCAAAAGTTTATTAAAGGAAACCAATGATAATTTTGTTTAGTTTGTTAACAGGGATTGTGAAATTAAAGTGTTTTTAATTATGTTTAGTTGACAACATGTCATAAAGAGGTGTCTGGTATAACATAATTATGTTAATGGGTCATATTGTAAGTTGTATGTGTGATAATGGGTTAAGGTACATAAATGGAATATGTTTCAATGAGATATGAATTATAAATTTTATGAGTGCTAAATGGGTTAAATCATTTTAATTTTAAATGTGTTACATGGGATAAATTATTGAAATGGATTATGTGTTGAATGAACTAAGGTTGGAAAATGGAAAATATATTTAATGAGTTATTGTTGTAATGATTTCTATGTTGAGTGGTTAAATAATAATGAGCACATGTCTTGGTAGTGTTTGTGGTATTGGACTTGAGTATCTACACCCTTGGGTTCGGTTAGAATCAGGTACAAAACCCTACCCCTACAATTTATGTGTTAGGGAGTTAGATCGAGGCTCTATTCCTCGAAAAAATACATAAAATATGACTACATGGACTAATGATCAAAGGTATGTGTTATTTAATATTTTTAAAATTTTTTACCAAGTGATGTAGGGAACATGATTATTTGCCCCTTATACATAATTTATATGACTTTCATAGGCCTATGTATATTTTATGAAAATGAAAATCCCCTGGAACAAATAGTGAAAGTGATTAAAGTGAACTTGTTAATTTTTGGAACCTATTTATCTTCTGGTTATCTAGTTATTCAGTATAAAACTGTATATACTATCAGTTTGGAAAAGATATTTTGTAGATAATACTGGTGGTGGCCTACTAATATGTACTCACACCCTGCTCGGGCCACCCTTTGGTACCCTATTTGACTTCTTGTTTGTAGGTCAGGAAAAGGTAAAGATCCATATTCTAGATGTTTAATTTTGGAGAGGTATGTTCATGGATGAGGGATTCAGACTTGGAGTCAGGACCCTTTTTTTTGGATTCTTAATTTTTTCCATATTTTGGATTATCATTAAACTTGTAATTTTATAACATGAAATATCTTATTTACTATTTAGTTGTGGGATTGCACCCAGTTTTGTGGAAATGTTTGGTAATACATGTTCATGGATTACTTTTTTCCTTTATTTTATATTTTATCTATTATGGATTACTCTAAAAAAGAGGGTATAATCTTCCCATGTATTCTATTATATCTAATCTACTAGTCGATATCCACTGGTGTATGAGGAGGCAAGCCAAATGTCATTTGGAGACCCGGCTTGGGGCACTAGATTTAGTGGCTACCAGGTGAAGGATGTTACAAAGTGGTATCAAAGAAGTTATTGTTTTCTTTTTTTCCACTATTTTGGAATAGTAAATGGGAGACTATAACGCATATAGACATGTAAATAAGATCACTCATGGGAGTAACTAACCAATTTATGGGGGAAAACCAATGTATCCAGAGAGTAATTGTTGTTTTTATGTGTTTTGTTATGGGTGGATGCTATTTCACTATTCGTTGATGCACATGTTGTGTGATGCGGATATTTTATGATATTTTTATCGTGGATGAAATGGTATGAGGTTGTGAATTCATCCATAATTTTAGGCACCTAGTAATATAATTAATAATAATGTAGTGGGGGAAGGTTTAAGGTCAATAAATCCCCAGCCATACATTTTCACACATGTTCTTAACATCTTATAAAGTATTTTATTCTTATATTTTTCACTTTTACCATTTTTTGATTTTACCATGTTAAGAAATTTTTACTTACATAATTAATTTTAAATCCTAAAAATAAAATATCCCTTATTACATAATCTAGAACCAATTATTCTAAATATGAAATTAATTTTTTAAATAAAATTTCTATGGGGTATAAAAATGAATTTGAATATTAGAAAATATAATGGGTAAAAACCATTTAAAAAAAGTGTATTTTGATGCAAGAAAATTGTGATTAAGATAACGTTTCCAATGCTATTGATTTATAAGAAATTATTTATTTTTTTATTTTATAGATAATAGTTATGTGACTTTAAAATCAAACTAAAACCAAATCCCACCTTGATAAATTTTAATTTAAAAAACTAAAAAAATAGTTATTATTAAAATAAATATAACTTATGTTTCAAAAATTCTAAACAAAGGTTTCATAAAGTAATTTTTTTATTTTTTAATACAATATATAAATTTCTAAATATTTATTTTTATTTAAAAAGGTTTCATAAACATGAAAATAATTTTTTTATTATGAAATGCCATAAAATTGATAGTATTTTGAAAATCGGTATTTTCACTATTCAACAAAAACTTTAACCATTTTAGAAAAATATTAACAAATTATCTAAAGGAAATTCGGACATGATGAATTCAAAATATAATTTAATTTATAAAATTAAATTACAAAAATTTATAAATTTACTTTTTAAATGAACATACAAAATACCAAGGAAAACTAATTTTATAGAAAAAAAGTTTTTAAGTGTATTTAATGTTATTTCATATAAATTTATAATTTAAAAAGTTTACATATATTATTTAATGTAAACTATATTTTAAAATTGGTTATATTAATTTGTTATGAAAAAATATTCAACACTTAAAAAATATTTATTTGAGAAATAACAATCGTTTCTTAATATTAAATCATATAAATTTTTATCCTATCCATTTAATCAATTTTAGTTGAGTAATATATTTTTATTTACAGGAGGTTTTAATATTAATATATTTTTATTAATTATATTCATCTATTATATTTGATATCATTTTTGTTTAGAGTTTCGTGTTGAGTAAGTTATCAAACACATTAGATTTATTTGTAGGAAATATATAAAAATAATGGGGGTGTTACATTCTTCCCAGTTAAATATATTGTGTCCTCAAAATTTTAATTACCACTCAATAATTAAATAGTTAATGGTTTCCATAATATAAACATGACTCGATATTTTATTTTTACCCAGGTATCAACCTTAATAACTAGGTTAAGACTAAGAAATTCATCTATTTATTCATAATAGTCATTTCTCAATATTGATATTCTATCAAACCATTTGTGCTAAATACCCCTCCTGATTGGTTTTTGAGTCACATATGATGGAATTAATTTTTCTATAGAGTTCATAGTCATACTTGTAGTGATACATGATCACAAGTTGATTTGAAATATGAAAATGAACTTCCCTATTTTATTAATAATGACTATATAAGGAGATAGAAATTCCATTTCCAAAAAACCCATAAAATTCATCTAAATAATATTTTCATAAGATCATTCACAAAAAACATTACGTGGGATACAATAATCATAAAACTAGAGGTTTTCTATGATAATGAAATCAATGGGTTGTGATTTAATTATCTCAGATAAATTCATTGATACATTGGGGTGGTTGGAACTAGAATTCTTTATTACATCCTTAAATATAAAGTGGAGGATAAGTGCACCATAATTGTCAAGATCAACTTTAGTGGTATTCATTGAAAAAGATATTCCTTATTCCCTTTTTCTTGGTGTTCATTGACATGGATTTCCTCCCTTAAACCTTGGATTGGTGAAATGATATTTTTAAAAGGTTGGGGATAAATCCACATTTATTATTTAAAGAAAAGACCACTCTATAACTATGTAGGGGGAGACCCATTACATAGACCGAAGGCCCAAGACCAAGTGGTCTGAAAATAAGGCACGAAAGCCAATTTTTTGGCCCAAAGAGCCCTTTGGTGAATATTAGTACTATAGTACCTAGGCTACTACAGTACCTGATACTGTATCTCTGCCGCTACAGTCATGATGCAGTGCCTCCACCACTACAGTTACCCCTCTACTACAGTTCCACTGATGATACAGTACTGCTATAATACCTGCTATTGTGGCACCTTCTCTTCATCTATGGTGTTAATTAGTATTTTTTTCATTCCTTTAGTAGGTGTGTGAAACAATGACAACACTAAAACACCTAAAACATATTATTGTTCCTTTTATATTATTACTTGGAAGATATTTTCCATTTTAATGGCTTGTAGGTAGATGGATAGTCATTCCTACATTATATTTATCCTCCATGTTTACTTAAACCATCTTTTTTCATTTTATTTTGTCCAAAATAATAAGAGTCTTTATATTACATATCTAACTTAATAATACATATAACTCATTTTTAATTTATACTAAAATATATTATAGAGAATTTATTTCAATTACATGAATTGAGGTTGCTAAATAATCATTCAATCTTACTTTCAAGGTCAAAAAAAATTAGTGACATACCTTGAGAGTCTCATAATGTTTTATCCATAGGTGGTAATGGATTCAGCCTCCTTTTTTAGCTCTATAAATTCTTGCTACCTTTTAGTGTGAATATTTTGAGGAAAATATGTATTAAATAAAAATGTCTATAAATCCACCCATTTGGTAGATTATAGTTCCTCCTTTTCCATTATATACTTAAATAGGGTCCACCATTGGTCAGTGGCACCATGAGAAAAGATAAATAGTCATAACAACCACCTCATGTTCTATGAAATAGAGAAAAAATATATTTTCCATCACATTGGTCCATTTCTTAGAGTTAAGTGGATTTGAATAACTGTTGAAGGAGGGAAGATGTTGCTGCATGAAATAATTGATAAGAATATACTCATTCCTAAGTGTATTAGAAAGATAATCACTATGTTTTTTTATCAATAGTAGCTTATGGTATTTGAGTAAGAATCACCTAAATATTCAATACTCTTACTCCCATATCATTTGGTTACTCCTTGTAATAGTCACCACATTTCCCATAAAACTCATTTTTAACTTGATTTCACCATTCTCTATCCATTATTAAAATAAAAATGGGTTAACATGAGTGATAAAAAATTAGAATCATAAGAGAATTATTTTAAACAATCTCATGGAATATTTGAACTCAAAATTTATTACTCTTGAAAAACATGAAGTTAGATTTTCATTCAACCAAAATATCTCTTGGTAAAATATTTACTTCTTAAAGTTGGGTTCTATCATACTTCTTAACCTAGTTAACTAACATAATAATTCCTTTATAATAGCTCATAAAGGGAATATAATAAACCAAAGTATATCTTCTAGGAGTGGAAAAAATGTGTTCGGTTAGGCTTATTTTTCATGCATCAGGTGATGATTAAGTAAATAACTAATACAACCCTTTTAGGGTTATTACTCCTAGGTACATCAGTGCCAGAGTCTATATCCACTTATATTATCAAGACATGGATTCCACTTTTAATAAAATGACATACTAAATAATTTTAACAAAAAGATTTAATCCTATTATTATATATACGTAAAATGTTTTCACCAATTTTCTCTCATAATAATCTCAAACATTAACTAAAATAATTCCAAAAAATAACTAAACCTTACTCTGACACCAACTGTGTCACCCTAGACCTACACACCCGGGTTCGGTGCTAAAAATACATACATTACACATTGGGTATGATATCATGTGAGATGACCTAAGATGAAAATATCTTTCTTTTAAATTATTTCCTTAAGTTAATAATTACATATGACAATAAAAACACAATCCCAATAATGGATGTTTTAGTGTCTTTGAGGAATGGCTATATAAAAAACTGATTTTATAAAACTTTTGGACATTTATAAATACTCAAACAATAATCGACCCCCATATAGAGTCTTTATAGGTCATAATCAACATCATAATTAGGGTAACAATATCTTAAGAAATAGTGACACTCAAAATATTAGTAAAGTAAAATTCATGAACATGTCACTAAGGGTAAAATCATTAGAATATAAAAGAGGCATGATCATGAGAGAAATAGTTTACTAAAAATAACAAAGAAAAATAAGAGTTGTAAATAATTAATAATAGTAGAGAATATATTGTAAAATGAAAAAACATATTCTATGGAATTAGAATATTGAAACAGGATACAATAAATAAGATCTTGGAGAAGAATCATAATTATAAAGATATTCCATGTTATTGAAATAAAGCATAATAAAAAACAGTGATACTAACATAGTCTTAGAAATTATGAAATAGGGGAGCATGAAACACTACCAATTTCCAATAACAAAATGGAGTATTCATCACTAACTTATTCCAATAGTTTCTCATACATCACTACTTGATTCCTATAAACATAGTGGAGCAGGAATCACTACCTCATTCCAATAACAAGGTGGAGTAGACATCACTTTTTGATTACCATAATTGAGTGTGTTTCAATATTCAATTCACATAATTATTTCATGAGATATAAAAATTTACCCAATGAATTATGGGTAATTATTGGTCCCCACCCATCATCATCTGTACATATGTGTTTCATATGATATCAATAATTTATCATATCATGAAAGTGAAGAAAAAATGGGTTTTCTATCATTTATAAATGATATCACATAACATGAAATAAAAAGTATAATGACTAATAAAAAAATTAATAAAAAATTATGATTACTTAATAAATTAATTTAGAAGTTAATTTATAATATATAAATCCATAGTTGTTATATATTTTGGGGTTAAAGAGGAAAATTAAAGTAAAATTTAAAATAGACTTTAGAAAACATTTCTTAATGTTATCCTAAAAAGGAAAAATAATGAATCTATTTTGAAAATAAATTTCAATAATCTAACATGATTTCTTTTAAACACCACTTTAAAATAAATTAAAAAAACAGATCATTAAAAATTAAACAATGGTTTCATGAAGGTAATTTGGAGAAGATGATAAAATATTTTATTATTAAATATTATAAAACATTTTAGTATTATAAAATACCTTTTTTGAAAACCCATATATTAAAAAAAGTAATAAGACATTATGTTGAATAGAGTAAAAGGTAAATATAATTTTCCAAAGATATAACACATAATTAGGTTGAAAAAATATAACATTGGAGAGAATATAAAATATTGACATAGAAGATAAATCATTATTAAAGATGATGATAATTTTTCTTAATAATGTCATACTTTTATGGGTAATAAATTCAACCAAGAGGATGATCAGAACTAAAAATATAAATTTCCCTATAGATAAACATAAACAATAATAAAAAATCTTATGTTGGATGAAATAGAGAATAAAATTAATAAATTCAATATGAAACATTATAACTCAAAGAAAGGGGTAATTCATTAACAAAATCCCTTATAACTTTGGTATATTTCGATTAAAAAACCCATGGAAGGTTGAAGATTAGATGAATTTTTAAATGCTTTTTTTTTCATGAATAACATGGAAACAAATAATCCATGGTAAATGTATACACAACCCATGTTTAAAGAAGTGGTGAATTTGGCATTAGTTTCATTGAATGAAAATTGAGATGAGAATCCAATACAAATTTGTTAATAGTTTAATTAAAATAATTGGAAGAAGGGATTTAATAAAAGAAATGTAAATCCCATAAAGGAAACATTAATAACTAGAGTATAAGATAATGGGGGTAGTTGGTACACAATATAAAATAATAATATGTTCTTAATATATAAACATTCCCTAATGAATGTAAATTGAGATGAAAACCCTATAAAACCCCATAATTTTAGAATATAATTTCTCTTTATTAATTTTATATCTTTGATAAATTTATTAACATGTAAGACTAAGCTTTATGTGAACTGTGATATGCTATAAAAATATCATTGTTTAAATATGGCCATTATAGCATAGCTATTAAATTATCAGTCTGAATTCTAATATGCACATGATGAAAAATATGTATAAAGGTTATATATAATGAAAATGTTTTTATTAATGCATAATAAAGAAGAACTAAATTTTCATTTAAATAATTTGATGCTTCAAAATATATTTTCTTAAAAAATAGATTTTGTTGTATTTTGTGCATGGAGATAATAATTAATTTAAAAAATAGTAATAAATTTTACTTGAAAAATGGATATCCTTTTTTAAATCAAAATTTCATTATAGGATTCGGTTAAATTACTGAGAATTTTGTGAAAGGATTTATTTTTGAGTAAATAGTAAAATATAAATATTTTTCAAATACTATTAATTTTATGAAATTATTATGATTTAAGCATGAATTAATAAACTATAAAACATTTTTATTTACTAAATATTTCATTATAGAGTAAAATAATTCAATTGAAACATTTTTTTTGAATTTAGGAACACAAGATTGACTTTTGTGAGCATAAATTATATTTTATTCAAATTAAAAAACTAATTTGGGTATTTTCATTTAATGGTATGGTTGGAAGGTTCCATTAAGATTTGGATTGATCCAAAATTATGAAAACATAAACTTTTTATTAAATACAAAAATCATGGAAATTAACATTTCATTTGATTTCAATGTAAATTGCTTTTTATGCTTGAATCAAGTATTTTTGTAAAAATAGTTTTTAATGTGTTTTGTGTTATTATATTAAAATTAATTTCTATAAACTATAATAATTGATTAATATAAAATTTATTATGAATTTTAAATAATTATTTTCAAATTTGGTTAATTTCACCCTTTTTTTCATGTAATTAAATTATGATGTTAAAATGTTATGTTATCATATTTAAGATTAAAATGGGTTTAAACAAGCTTAAATCGAAGATATGGATTAAAATATATCCAAAATATGTCCAAATATAATTTGTTGAGTTTATTGTGAAACTATCACTTCTTATCTATGAATTTTGGGTGTTGTTTTATAACAAACCATATTTTTATAGATGGAAATTACATTTTAATAGATGAATATTTAAAATATTTTAAAAATACATTCTTGGGAACAATAAAAGGTTTAGTATCTTTAGACACTAGATAAACAATATTCTCATTTACTAAAATATATTCAACATCCCCCAAAAATATCTTCCCATATAGTACACTTCATATACATATTCTAATTAAACTATTATTTACAACATGTGGAAGGGAAACATAAGAAATGGTGAATTAAAATGATCTATAAGGGTAAAAAATGATATTTTAATAATAATATAAGTATTACATGATAATAAGGGTATGAGAATAGGATATTAACATTTCATAACCAAACCCTATATATCATAGTGTTGGAACCAAGGATGTTCTTTGCTGGAAATGGAGTATTGTCTATATTAGTTGTTAATCCACATTGGGTAGATCAAGGAGTTTTTAAGGAATGGGGTCTTATGATTCATCCTGAAAGTAATATTGAAGGTGGAAAATTTTTCTAATTATTTCCAAATTTTTTGGTCCTCAGAATTGGGGATTGTTTTTGGAAAAGGAAGGGTTTTCAACAAAGAAAGAATACCACGAACCACATAGCAGGAATAGTTTGCAGATCATGAGATATGGTATTAATAATGGTGGATCGTGAACCATGATGTGAGAACATTTCTAGGAACAAAAATGGTTTTTGGTGAATAATTTTAGTTCATGGGAAGGATCTCTATATGCGGAAGTAGTGATGGTTCGTAGGATGGCATGTCATTTGTGAAAATGAGGTAGAGAGGTTCGCGGAAGAGACCATTTATGGGATGGATTGTCATTGTAAAAAATGAGGTGGAGATTGGATTTCAGAAGAGTTCGGCCACCGTAAAGGGACGAGTGGTAGTATGCAAACCATGTAGGGAAATGGTTCAAAGAAGATGAATGGTACACAGTGATGGTGGTGTTGTTTCAAATATTTGGTAAATCTCAGATTATTAGATTATGCGTATCTATCTTCATATATAAAGAGTTCTAATTATGTTGTTATGGGAGAAGAGAGAATTTAATTAGAGTAATTAATCGCTCCTAGAATTCAGCTAAGTCAGAAAAACGTTCACACAGATGAAATTTTTTTGATGGGTTTTCTATAGTATGAAAAGGGAAGAAAGGTCTACAAAAGAGAGTCTGTACATGGAGGAACAACTCAGTACATAGTGCACTTGTAGTACAAAAAGAAAGTGCGGTGGTACATGGAGAAATCTAGTACTCAAATGAAGAAAGTACGAAAAATATGGTCTGTGGAGGAGAAGTTGGTCCATGGTGAAGAAGTGGTACACAAGAGAATAAGTGAAGGAAGTTTATGAATGCTGTTTATAAAGGTTGTACATGATCAAAATTTTTAGTGGTGGTATATAAAGGTTGTACATGTAGCTTTATAGAACGCGAAGGAAGAAGGCTAGTTAATGAATGAACAATACATGGAAAAGTAGATTACATCTATATGAAAAAAATGAGACTTCAATAGAGAATCTATAGATAGTTTAGGATGCATTATTTAATAAAAAACCATTTATGTGACCATTAAGTGGATAATATGAGTTTAGATTATTCCAGCATAGTGATAAAGGGCAAGTCAACAAAAGTGATCCAAGGGATTCAATGTGCTATCCCTAAAACCATGTAAAGGAAGTGTGGATAGAACCAAGTGACTATGATAAACTTTTTTACTCCACAATTAGTGAAATTAGTGTATTTTGGTTGACTAATAACCTATTGGAATAGGATCCTTCGATGTAGTTGTTGCTGTTAAACCAAGTAAAATTGTTGTGTCTTCGCTTTTCATGTGATTTTTTTCTACACATTCTCATCAGATATGTTTAATAGGTTCATTATAACATGTTAACATGTTCTATCATTTTCAAAGAAAAATTTGACACCCTGATTCATCCCTCCCCTCTCAGGGTGTTTCGGGGTCCTTTACATAGATCATAATCTTGTTTCATAGAATAAGAATTGGTAGTTTGTAATATATGAATCATAATGGAATCAAAGAACAAGTGCCATGGGAGTATAACATTTTCATAAGAAATGGATTTATTAAATACACATAATAATATAAAATAATTTCCCTTATAGTCAAGAATCACTGCTAAGAATATCATAGTAAATTTTTTTCACTCCCCATTTTGTAATCAAGGTTCACTCCCAAGACAATCATAGTGGATTAGGTTCACTCCCCATTCCATCATCAAGGTTTACTCCCAAGACTATAATAGTGGATTGGGTACACTTCCCATTTTGTAGTTAAGGTTTATTCCCAAAAAATATCCTATTGAATTGGGTTCACTCCTCATTATGCAATCAAGGTACTCTCTTAAGACTATCATAGTGAACTAGGTTCACTCCCCATTATGTAGTCAAGGTTCACTCCAAAGACTATCATAATGAATTGAGTCCATTAATAAACTAGATTCAGAAACCATCCTAGTAATGCTTATCTAATGAGATATATATATTCACCCAATTCATTGGAAGGATAAATAATTCTTGGCCCACCAATCACCAAATCATAAATCCATTCATATCTATGCCGGAATATCATAAAAACATTCATTATAACTAAAACCAAGGAAAAGAAAATAGGTTTCATGAATATTTTATCATAATGACCATAAACCATCTATAGAACTAGTAAATATGTTATCATTTGATCATATCTCTAGTTAATATTATGTATCATAAAATAATGTAATCCTAGATGAAAAATTACATTACAAGATCACCAGAATATTTATTGATGAAAATAACCTTTTAATTTTTATATAACATATTAAAATCACTAAAATTTGAAAATATTAAGGATTTTTTAAAATAAAATTTTAAACTTTTAAATAAATAGTCAATACATTGAGTGTTCATGAAGGAGGGAAATTTCATTCATGTCAAGTATGTTAAAATAATGATTTCTTCCACATTTTCAATAAAAAGTGAAAAGAAACTCCTTCGCAAAGCAATAAAGAGATTAATTTTAATTCATTTTGTGAAAACAAAAAAATGGGTAAAAATTAATTTAAATAATTAGTGGATAATATTAAAAACATTATTTAATTCATTTCAAAAAACATTGGTATAGAAGAAAAAATATTTTTGACAGAAGAAATAAGTATAACATGTTTTCCTTAAAATTGTTAATTTAGTCTATTGAGTAATTAAAGTGAGGAAAATTAAATGAAAACATGTATTGTAAATTAATAAAAATATTAGAGGAAATTTATTGAGATTATTTAGAGTGAGATCATGTAATATTATCATGGGAATCTTAATCATAAACTAACCTAGAAAACAATGATATTGTAACATAAATCTCTTACAACTTTGGTAAATTATAAATCATAATCCCTATGAAAGAATAAACTCAATTGAGAAAATTAATATTTGGAAAATAAATATTTTCATGATATAAAATTTCAAAGGGGTGTTATATATACTATATGAAAGAGACGAGTGTTGAATATAACATAAGTCTCCCATAAAAAATAGTGAATCTATAAATATCTTACCACCAGACTCATCGTTATTTGTATGAATTAAAAACTCCTATATAATAAATATAGATTTATTATTAATGTATAAAAGAAGAATAATAATATCTATCATACCACATATTATTTTCTTATGAAATTTTATCACCCATTATTAATAGTTTGTTATTAAAATCACTAATTTGTGTGATAACTACATCATTTTTATGCGTATTTCAGTTCATCACACATGGTCAATATAATTTGATCATGGTTCAATCAAATCCAGAAATTTAATATTTTAATAGATATCATACATATTCGTTATATATATATATATCTAGATTATACCATAAATGGTTTAGATATAAAAATTAATTACACCATTCAAAGAGATGGTAGACCGTACGTAGGCATGGGCAATGTTTTCATTTTCAAGAAAATGGAATAAAATAAAGTTAACTAATAATTAAATTTTATATAATCGTTATTATATAATATGTATTCATTATATATATATATATATATATATTTCCTTCCATGTCAAGATAAATTGAAAAAACTGATCCCATCACTTCATAGAGGTGGAATTCCACATGTATGACATGAAACATTATCTTTTTCCAATGGATATAATGGTAAGAAGGTAAGTAATAAATTATTATTATAGAAGAATAATGTTTTCGTTAAATATCATATATTAATATTAAATCCATAATTATAAATATATAAGTAACATAGTGATGAAAAATGAATTACACCTCTACGTGGAGACGGTAAGCAGTATGTATGCATGGGAGATGTTTTCATTTTCCATAGGATGGGAAAAAGTTGAAAAATGTGGTCCCATATTCATAAAAACAATTAAATATATTTAATATACATAATTAATTATTTTAAAATGGATACATTGCATTTTGAATTGGTATACAAATAAATTTAATTGAAAACACTATATTAAGAGTTGTATCTTTTTGTTGAGAAACCCTCTTTTTCTAAATCCATAATCCTTGAAAGGATGGTATTTTGGAAAAATAAAAAGCTATAGGATGTGGTGAAGTAATAAATAATTATATTTTAGTATGTATTAGTTGAGATAAATGAAACAAATTTATGTATGGAAAAGAGAGAAGGGGTTTCCTTTAATAAGAGAGGGAAATGACACACTTCTAATTAGCAAAAAAATTAAAATATAATTAATTAATTCTCAATCCATATCCTTCGAGACGACCATATATTCAAATAAAAAGTATATAATGTCTAAAAAATCCATAAAAAATTTATATAGGTTATGGAGTCATTTTAGACTTTATATTTTGGTTTGACCCCTTGGTTAACGAATTTTTACCTTAACAATTATAATGTAATTTTCAATATTAAAGGGTTATAATTTTTCTTATAAGGTAAAAAATGTCTCATAAATACAAAATGAATGAAAATTTATACCATACATTATCCAAATTTTCATTTTTAAATATTTTTAGGAATTTTAAATAATTTAATAAAATATTATTTTCATAAAATAGTATTAGTGCCATTTTTGAAACTATTCATTTAATTTGGATTTAATGACCTCAATACAAAGATGGAACAAAAATATAAACATTAAATGAATAAATATTCATTATTATTTATCTTAAAAATTATTAGAACACAATAATTCATCCAAATTTTATTACATTTAATATTTTTAAAACCATTCATCATATTTTTCAATTAATTGAATAAATCTCATGTAAGTGTTTCTTAGTCATTTAAGATAATTATTCAGCCAATAAAAATTAAAAATAAATTACCATTATAAAAAATTTATTCACATTTAAAATAAAAATTTAAAACCATACACAACCTATTTATATCCTTATGATTTTTTTTACTGATGTTAATGTTGACATAGTTAAATTTGTATTTATACTTTTCTTAAATTAATATAAAAATTATATACAAAGAAATATGGCACAATGTGGATATATATTAGAGAATTTTATAGAAAATGCTGGATTATATTCATAAAATCAGATCAAATAATCTTTTAGATAAATTTTAATATCTTATCCTGATTTTTTAACCGTATTTTACTAATTTTACCCATACCAAGGTGAAACAAATTTACTGTGGTTACTTTTCATATTGAGAAAAAAAATAATATGGAACTTTTTTAAAAATTTGAACCTATTGATTAAAAATATTCTATATATTTTTTTCATTATCTAATATCTAAAATTTGAAATGATTAATTTAATGTAATAACAAAAAATGCAATAAAAACAATTTTTCATATTAATGATTTTCTATGTATAAAATTGTTTTTATATAAAATTCAACCATAAAATTTATTCCAATGAAATTAATTGTATTATGAATAATATAATAGATCAAATTTTACTTTTAATCCATTTTAAAACAAAATGAAACATTGAACATTCTTTAAAAAAATACTATTTTTAATAAAAATCAGTTCTTTCACTATTCATAGTAAAATCAATCTTTTTAGAAAAATACCAAAAAATACCCAAAAAAATTATGATATTATATTTTTAAAAAATAAATTAGTTGTATAAAATTTAATTTTTATAATTTGAAAAAATTAAATATAATATTTTCTCACAAAAATTAATAAAAATATTTTTGAAGGAAATATATATTTTAAACATAATAATTTTTTTCTAAAAATTGAATTATTATTTACTAATAGTCAATAAATAATTTCTTAGTTTTTATTATATATATGTTTTAAATAATGTGGTTATTTCTATTAATACTTTTTAATCTAATGGCTAGGTTATAATGGTCATATTTAAATAATATTATTTCACGACTCATTTATGCTTAGTGTTGCATGTTGTAAATGCAATCAAATATAATATTCATATTTTAAAATATTAGGGTGATAAATTATTTCATACATTTAATAAATTTCATAATTATAATTTGAAATTATGCTCAGTAATCAAGGGTTTGGCATTTGAAAAATCTTTTTTTGAAAACCCACATATAAAAAAGTTTTTCTAAAGCTTCCTTTAAAAAGGGAAAGTAGGAAACATAAATTTTTCCTAAAATAAAATACTATAATGTTCATAGATATATATAGCACTGTTGGGAAGTTAAAATTTATACTGAAAGGAGAAAAATAGGGTCCAAGGACTAATATTTAATGTTAGATTATATGGTAAGGAGAAAGTTGGTGACCAAAAAACCCTAAATCTATGATGATTGAAAGACAACCAATTCATTAAAAATCAAGGAACATGATAACATCTTTTTAAAGATCCTTCCTAAAGATGAGGTATTATTTTTCTATCTATAAATAAAACATAAAAAAATATAATTTACTTATTTCCATTTCATATGGATAATTTTATTCCGTGAAATGCTGATGAATTTTTCATTTATGTAGAAATAAAAATATATTTTAATGGATCATAATATCTATAAGTCATTGCTCATATCTCTGGGTATTTACAAAATTAGAAATAGTAAGAAAATTTGTCCTTTATGGAAAATTATATATTAATTTTCAAATCCTTAACAATGACCACAAGAGTTTAACTCAATCTATTAAATAAATTGTTAACATTAAGACCCTTCCAAAAAATGTGACTCAAAAATAAAAAATTATTAATTTACAAATAATTTCACTAAATTTATGAAAAAAGTTACCATTAATCACCCAAACAATATAAAGTATCAATTAATGCGATACACTAAACATTTTAACAACTTGATTTCTCTAAAAACATGCTAATAATTTTAATCACTATAAAACCACAACGATAACATATATTTTTCCAAAAATTAACACAATCCTTATTCTAAAAATAGAATCACCATCTATCAAATATATTTTCTAAATCCAAATGTTTTGTAAAATATTTAAAAGGTAACAAAGACCATTTTTTGTTTAAATAAATAATCGGTTATAAGTGGTTTAATATTATCTCATATACTATACAAATATCAATCATATCTTTTTATCCTCTAAACATTATTAAATCAACATTCAAAACCTATTAAGGCTTTTCATTACCTCAATAATATCTTCAACATAGAATATCACCTAACCATTAAATTTATTTTCTAGGTTAGTAGTACCCTTCTATATATTCTCGAAAATCACCAATGAAAAAATTCTACGTAGTAATCCGTATTTGTTTCATGATTCTTATAACTAGAATACTATTGTTAAAAAAATAATTCTCAAATACCATTTTATAAACACTTAAATCATTCTATTCAATTATTAAACCATTAACTAGGATTTTTCATCTTATTCCTTAATAATTCATTAATTTCATATATAATTTATAGTTTCCTCATCATCAGAAATGAAACTTTTACTCAAACAAATTTTATGATTCTCTTGTAGAAATTACCCTCTAGGCTATTGATTTTCATAATTCCAATACATTACACATTAAAAATATTCAACCATTGATGATACCTTAGGAAAACCATTATTATCATCCATTTCATTAACTATAAATTTCATTTTTTTCTTTAGAAATTACTCACTATATATCCTTATTTTATCTCTCAAAAAACATCATCTCGTTCCTTTGATTCATTCCCTTATATTATTCTTCCCAAATTCTTGACATGTATAGATCAAAATCTTTTTCCTCGACAGTATTCATGAAAAATTATTTTTCTCTTATTTGGGGTGTCAAAAATATCACCAATGTTTAGGTTGTTAATTACATAATGAGATAGATAATGAAGAATAATCCCAAGGTTTCACATTATAACTCCCATTTTACATTGTTTCTCATAAGGAAAATTATTCTATTTTACATCAAATTCAGTGTTAAAAAATATATCTTGGTTTTATAAATTGAAAAAAAACCGAAAATTATATTATGAGAAACAATAATCACAGTGTTAAACTACATGATCATGAAAAATAATTTTTAGGATGTCTAAATCAAGACTCCTTCATTTTAATCTATTACACGTTAGGTTTAACCTAGGTTATTCATAATTATTATTTATTCAAATCCTTCACAAAGGATAATAAATAAAATTTTAATTAACCCAAGAATACCCCCTTGAGAGTGTCAAAATAGGTGCATAATAAGGGAACACTCAACATGGACAAGAATGATGGTTAATATGTACTTAAAAAATATTTTTAGGGTTATTATCCCTAATTTAATCTATTATAAGACAAATTTCCATTGTAGAATCAATACACGGATGTATTTCTTGGAGAACCACATAATCTCGTCCTTATTAAAAAATTAGGATGTTAAACTATAATTATAAATATCCTTAGGGTTTTTATTAATGTTTTCTAGTCCATCCATTCAAAATACAATGTCATTATTTATAAAACTTAGAGTCCAAATATATAAGGGGAACTAAATTAATGAAAACTGAGGGAATCCACTCGTACAAGGGAAATACACATGGGGGGAAGGTATCCCATAATTGAAAAAATTATACAAGGGTCGTCTTGATAAGCCTTTAAATCCAAGCTATCAGCAACTCTATTTCCATCATGAAAAGTATGCATCATGTTTTCCTAATTAATAACCCACTTTCACCTTCAAATAAAATAGATGATGGAGAATATGTTGATAAAAAAAATTAGTCTCAAACATGACCATAGTGATATTATAAGAAGTGTAAACTTCAAGCACACTAAGAAATGAACTGCCCTCTATAAGTATAGAATTTACATGCCCAAAAAAATTGATGAATGAAACAAAAAAAATATTAGCGTCAGGTAAAAGTCACCCCAAAATGAGGTAAATATGAAAACAAAAGAGAATGTTGAGTTTTAACCCGCTTCATGGAGGATTCTATCATACCTGTATACCTGGAGAAGACACTCTCTATATTGAGGGAAAATGTTTCCTACTAGCCCATACTATGCTCATGGAGGAGGAAATATCTCATTGCTTCAAAAGAGAACCTAAGTCCACCACAAGGCATTTATATCAGACATTCATATCCCCAAGTGAGATAATTGTACCATCAAGCTATGTTTTGTTCCTCATGCTCCAAATAAACTAGCATCACATAGAAACTAGAACATCCCTTGATTTCTATTCACGTATATTACTACCCACACCTTGGATCCATTCCTATAAAAACCATCACCAATTATCATCTTATTACTATGAACAATGAGATTACCAAACCCACTTCAAATAGAATATTCCCACTCCACTTTGAAAAAAAGATACTCTAATGTCTTCTCCTTGGAACTCTAATGACATAGGAATTTAGAATCTAGGTTAACCCCCATTTTGTTTGATATAAAAATCCATTGGAAAAACATTATTCCAGATATTCAATATAAGATAATGATACATTCCAAGAATTTCATTTTATTAGATAAATCTCTTCCATTCATTTTTCTCCAGGTTAGAATGAAGAAAATGATGACATTATTTGGTCGATAAGGCTCCCGACTTGGCCCTTATGAAGACAAGTCTATCCTTATTTGAAGATATCTTGATGTTTTTGAATATCTTTTATTTTTGATAATCCAAGATAGCCTAAATGAGCGAGGGATGGTTTCATGCCTATGAGAATATAATATTATGGTTTGGACACCTAGGAAAATAAATAGTAATACCCACCCAATTATGGTTCCAAAAAGTTAATCTCCCCACAACCATTAATCATACATGAATGGAATTGAATATCTGGTAAGTGGATCTCCAAAATCTTCCATAAGGGAGAAAATTTCCCCTATAGGTTTTCCAGGTTTACACCATATTTCCCCACAATAAATTATCCCTAGAGTGAAAATTGTTCCAAATCATTAAAATATAACTTGTCCAGTAAGCACTACATGGTGTTCACCACACTTTGGATATTGAATCCTCCAATATAAACTAGTTTATCCATTTTATTCTTGGATGACTAGTGGCACCACACTTCTATTTGGGAATACCAAATGATAGTAGTAATCACCCTCTCTATAGTGACACATACATTTCATACATAAATAATACATCTTAATCGATTAATATCCTATATATTTTACAAATATATATATATAAGTATAGTGAATATTTAGGGTATTTGGAGGTGGGATACCCAATGTTTTAATTTCAAAAAAAGATATTCAATATCCCCCATAATTATCTTCCCACAAAGTACACTTCAAAAACATACCCTATATAAACCTCACTTTATAACCAGGGTAAAGGAAACATTAGAATGTTTTATCTTAGATTCTTATTAAATGTACATAAGGGAGATATCAATGATCACATAATAATGACATGAGTATAAGTTTTTAAGAAAATGAGACTGACATTTGAAAACCAAAACCTTCTTATCATAGATCATAATGTTTATTCTTGAAATAAATCTTGGAAGTTCATAAGGCATGAATCACAATGGAATCAAAGAACATGATCCATGATAACATAACATGGGCATAATATATATATTTTCATCATAGACATAATAATATGAAATCATTTATTTAGTTGTTAAGTTTTACTACCAAGACTATCATTGTATATTGGGTTCACTCCCACTTTTTTAATCAATTTTTACTCCCAATACTATCATAGTGGATTGAATTTACTCACCATTCCATATTCAAGGTTCACTCACAAGACTATAATAGTGTATTGTGTTTACTCCCCATTTCTTATTAAAGGTTTACTCTTAGGAATACCATAGTGGATTGGGTTCACTCCCCATTATGTATTCATGTTTTACCCCCAAGAAAATCATAGTGGATTGATTTGACCCATATTACATATTCAATGTCAAGTCTCAATACTATAGTGGATTGAGTTCACTTCCATTTATATATTCAAGGTTCAATCCCAATACTATCATAGTGGATTTATCCCCTTATCAAACTGGGTTCCCTCCCCATTCCATTCCCATTTACCTATTTTGAGATATCTACCTTTACCCAATTCATTATAGGGATATATAATTCTTATCTCATCCATCAGATAATCATAAATCTATTTATATATATTCCATGGGATCAAAAAAACATTCCTCATAACTTTACCCATGGAAAATAAAATGGGGTTCATCAATATTTCAAGATAAAAAAATATAAAAAATATAGAGAAAGAATAAATTTGGTATCATTGGATCATGTCCCTAGTAAATCATAATTAACATCAAATGATATTATCATAGAAGAAATATTCCTTGAAAATATAATTTGAGTATTACTTTATGAAAATACACTTTTCATTTTTAAATCAAATATTAAAATTTAAAAATACCCCGAATATTATGGAAAAAAATTTCATTTAAAATAACCTTGGAAAATATTAAATTAATCTTAAAATAATTTTAATATTCATGATTAAGGGAAATTATATTCATTTTATGTATGTTAAAACAAATATTCCTTAAACATTTTCAATATAAAGTAAAAAGTACCTTATTAAAAAAAATATTCCATTTAAACCATCATGTAAAAAATTAAACATTGGAAATAATGACATTAAAAAACATATATAGATTGTAAAAAAAATTTGATAATCATTTTATGAAAATGTGGATATGGAATAAAATCTATTATTAAAGAAGAGAGAAATAATTCCAATTGTCTTTAAAAATGTTCTTTCAGTATCTTGAGTACTTATTGTGAGGAAAATGAAAGAAATAAATCCACTATCAATAAATAAAAATATTAAAGAAAATTCATGAGACTATTTAGAGGTATATCATGAAACTTTATCATCTAAACTTAATCATAAACAACCCTGATAAATAATGACATTGTAACATAAATCCCTTACCACTTTCATAACTTTTTAATAAGAAGAATCATGAAAATATAACATCAAATGATACATAAATTATCATGAAAATATTGATATTAATGATATAAAATTTTAAATGGGAAGTATACACACCACACAGGAGAAACTATAATTGAATATGACATACATACCCTAGAATTAAAAGTTAGACTAGAAATACCTTACCTAAAGTATTATATTTATTAATACACATTCAAACAAACTTTATAATAAATATATATTTATTATAAATTTATTATAGAAATATAATAAAATCTATTAGATCATATATTATTTACTTATGAAATTTATCACCCATTTATTAACTATTTGTTATAAAAATCACTGTTTTGGTTCATAATTGCTTCATTTTTCAAAACTATTTCGGTTATGTGGTCCCATTATGTGTACTATAATCATGGTTCCATCAAACCCATAATTTTAGTAATGAAATAGATACAATGTATATTCATTATAAATATATATATATCGAGTCATGTATAAATGGTATAGAAAGAAAAATTAATTACACCGTTAATAGAGATGAAAGGTTATACGTACAGATGAACACTGTTTCCATTTTCGGATAGAAGGAATGGAAGAAAGGTAAATAATAATTCAAATTTAAATAATAATTATTATATCATATATATCATATATTTTTACTAAATCTATCCCTATTACCATCTAAGTTAAAATAAAATAAAAAAATGAATCACATCGATTCATTGAGTTGGTCATCCACACATACAAAAAAGTGACATTATAATCTTCCCAAAAATGGAAAGGTGAGAAGGTAGGTAAGATATCATAATTATGGAATAAAACTTAGTTCATAAACATTATATATTAATATTAAATCCATAATTATTACCATCCATGAAATATGGTGATGAAAAATGAATTACATTGCTATGTAGTGATGACAAGCCGTGCTTATGCGTGAGCGATGTTTTCATTTTCCATTGGATGTAAAAGATGTGGAAAAAGTATATACCATAATAATAATATAAATTTAATATATTAAATATAATATAATTAATTATTTAATAATATATACCACATATTTAGAGGAGTTATAAAAAGAAATGAAATTAAAAACACTCGGTTAGAAGTTCTAACTCTCTGTTGAGAAACCCTCTTTGGATTATAACTTAATCCTTGAAAGTATGGTATTTTTTAAAGATCATAAGCTATATGATATGGTTCAGTAATATATTATTATCTTATAGTTGGGTTTTTACAATATATATTGATCAAATTGGTGTAATGAAAAGAGAGAAAGGGTACCCTTTTATAAGGGAAGGAAAAACACAGTTGGAATTAAATAATATTAAACTATAATTAAATAATTCTAAAAAAAGTCTTCAAAGAAGAATGATATTATTATAAACAGGGAATAAGGTCTAAATACCACCATAAAATTAAATTTATGTAGGTTTTGGTGTCATTTTAAACCTTATTCATTGGTTTAACCCCTTGGTTAACCAATTATTACGTTAACTATGGTAATATTTTTTTCAATATTAAAGGGTTATAATTTTACTTATGAGGAGATAATTGACACATAAATGGGAAAGGGATGAAATTTTATCACATTTTTTCCACCTTATCATTTTTTAATATTCTTATAATTTTCAAATAATTTACAAAAATATTATTTTCTTAAAATTTTATTAATTTCTTTTGAAATTATTCCTTTTATTTGACTTTAAATCCATAAAAATGATATAATATAATATAATAATTTAACACATAACTATTATTTTATATATATATATATAAATTTTAGGGAAATAATTAATTCAATTTTTTTAATACTTGTAATATTTTTAAAATAATTTATTATATTATTCTATCAATTAAATAAATATTGTGTTAGAATTGTGTTGTAATTTAATAAAATTATTAAATAATTAAAAACTAAAAATAAATTAACGTGATAAAAAACTCTATTCATATTTAAAATATAAATTTAAAATAAAACATAACTTTTTATTATCCTTATGAATTTTTTAGAGATATTAAAGTTAAGAGAGATCCATTTTGTATTTATTCTTTTCTTAACTTAATATAAAGGTCATATTCAAAGAAATACAGGATAATGTGGAATTATATTCATGAATTGGATAGAAATTTTTAAAATAAGCACATAAAATAGTATAAAGAAATGTTTTATAAACATTTTAATGCTATATCCCAATGTTTTATCCTTATTTTACCCATTTTACCCTTACTGAGGTGTCAAAAGTTATTATGGTTTCTATTCATATTGATAAAAAATAAAAGGTAAATATTTACCAAATTTGAATCTAACGATTACAAAATTTTCATATATTTTTAATATTAAATCTCTATAAGTTTAAGAAATTAATTTAAGATAAAAATACAATACATAATGAAATTAATAGGGTGGGTTATCTTTTGGGGGGGGGGGCACTACTGGAAAAACTACCTATACCCACGGTTCAAAACTGTGGGTATAGCCCCCAAAACCGTGGGTATAACCTATACCCATGGTTTTGGGAACCGTGGGGCTGAGTGGCATCGTAATAGGGGTCTTAGGCTATCCCCACGGTTTTACAAACCGTGGGTATATATGTGTCACCGCGTTCCACCCCGTTGTACATGTGGCATAGGAGTTCCCCCATGGTTTGAAAACCATGGGGATTTATCTATCAAAAAGAATCTGCAGGAAGGATTCGACCCTGGGATGCTACACTGGCGAAACACCGACTTTGACCAACCGAGCTATTGAGTTATTAAATATTTACATATATATTTATATAAATATATTAATATTCCGGCTTATCGAAAAATGATTCTCGTGAGAATCAAACTTACGACCTGGGGGAGAACACTACAACGCCTGACCAACTGAGCTGAGAATATTTTGTTTAAATAGGCACACATATATTTATGTATATTATCTAAACTTATTTATAAGAAAAAATAATTGCTCAAGATTTGAACACTGGACCGCCTTTAACAACACATATACCATGACCAACCACGCTACGTATATTATTTGTAATTATATTTGTATATTTGTAAATATATTAATCTCAACCGTGTTACCGCCAAATTGTTTTCGTTGTCCCACATAAATTTTTCCCCCGCCTTATGGTGGAAAAAATATACCCACAGTTCTCTAAAACCGTGGGAATAAATCTACAAAAAAAATCGCACCACCCACGGTTTTGAAGAACTGTGGGTCTTGATCTTCAAAAAAAACCCTATGCCTATTGTTTGGCCAAAACCATGGGTATATGTCTTCAAAAAAACCCCTATTACCACGCTTGTGTGAAACCGTGGGTATTGGTTCTTAAAAAAGATATACCCACGATTTACCAAAACTGTGGGTTTAGGTCCCCATATTATCACTATACCCACAGTTTTCTAAAACTGTGGGTATATGCCCATTTTCTAGTAGTGGGCTATGGCCTGCCTTTTAGACATGTGTGTGTGGTGTGTTTTTGTTAGATGTAATTGTACCCCCAAGCAACTAATATAATATAATATAATATATATTTTTAATATGGTTATTCATATTCATACCATCTAATTCAGCGACTAAGTTATAGGGGTCATATTTAAATAATATTATTTCAATGTTCATTTAAGGTCGGTGTTGCATGTTGTATACACTATCAAACATAACATTATTATTTTAAAATATTAGTGTGTTACACTAATATTCACTTTAAATTATTATGATATATATTATATTTAAATCATTTAAACAAATCCAAATGTTTTTTTCCTTCACTTATAAAAATACACCTCCTATTCTCATTTATTTATAAAGATTGAGCACTACAGATTCACCAATCCCTATTGAAATACCTTCCCATATTCCCTTCCTTCATCATAGGATTTTTATTCCCTTAACCAACAATAATTTGACTCAGTGAGTGATAAAAATAAGGTAACTCAAGGAATTGGTGGTTTGAACCCCTATAAAACATGATTATACTTTAGTTAAGGGTTTATCTTCTTAAATTTTATTCTAAGGTACATACATTATAGTATGGAACTATCTTATTTTTTTGGTCTATATACTTCAAAATTAAGGTTTTATATCATGAATCATTCATAAATCATAATATTTAAAGTTAAAATTCCTGTTATTTCATCTAAGTGGTTATGATTCAAAATTTACCTAAGCAGTATGAGATATATGTTTCAATCTCATTTAATCGGTAATTGTTATCCTTAGATTTCCATGAGGGGAAATTATATGATCAATATATATCAAAAACCATATATTTTCTTATTATTTTATTTTTTCTATAATTTTTATGTTTTAGTAACATTTTCCTCCCTTTGATACTCATTATGGTTCAAATGATGTTTTAAAAAAAATTCAACTATCTCTCTCTCTTCGGTCGGGAGTCATTTATCTTCCAAATTCATGTTTTTTGAATTGTTTTAATTTTTTTTTGAAAATATTAAATTATTTTCTAAATTCATTTTTACATATTTTTTAATTTCTATAAAATGTTTTTAAAATAATCCTCTTATCATTTTGTTAATGAGAAACTTTTTTACCAAAGGTGTGAACAATGAATTTTTTTAGCTATTATTACATGAAAAATATATCCGACCAAAAATACTGATCAATACTTTGAAGATTCATTTAAAATTTTGCATATTTCCTTTTGAATAAAATTTTTTTCTTAATATTTTGAATTTTTTTATATTTTCAATACATGATTTGATAAATAAATAGGTTATTTTCCTCATGAAATATTCCAATGTTATTTTAATGTAATTTTTTATATATGATAACATATATTGATGTTACTTATGATTATTGAGGATATAATCCAATGATACCTTCCAATTATTTTGTATTTATGATTTATAATGATGCTGTTTTATAGATGATTCTTAGAAACTGATTTTTTTCATATGGATTAACTAAGTTAAGATAAAATATTTTTGAAATAAATTTCTTTTCCAAGAGTTATACTACGATTAAATAATAAATGATTTTATTATCTTGTATCCGATTATGGTTTAAGGTTATCTGATCTGTGGTGCCATTATAACAATCCAATATGTTGGGTAAAGATGGAAAAATCCTGAGATTACTATGTTATTCATAAAATAGATTTCCTGTCCAGAAAAATACATGTATACCTTGTTTTATATCTATTATTTATATATATACACAGTTTAATGTCTATAAGTCTATCTGAATACCTAATTTCATGTCCTTAAATTATTGAGTGAACTTTTAACAATTTATACATGTTCACAATGTTATAGGTTTATGATTTTTCCACCTTCCTTTGTTTATGATATTCTCTCATAGACTATGATTGATTATTGATGATTCCTCTCTGTTATTAATTTTGTTGTTTTCTATGAGAAAGTCATATGCAATGATTCCTTATCAATGGTATTGATTGGGCATGACTTTCTTATGTTATGATTATGTTCTCATACACCTATTCTCACTTATGATCATTGATTTATATCTTCTATGTTTACCCTTACTAAACATATAATATCAACCTTTATTTTGTTTTAATTTACCCAGGTTACTAAGAAATGTTTTAAGTAGGTCATGCCTAAGAAGAGAATAATGATAGAAAAACCTTCATGGAGATGTTGAAGATCCTTTATGAAGAAATAGGTATATGAATATTGTCTCTAAATACACTAAAAATTTACATTCCTTTGGTGTGTATATTTGTGATATGTATTGAATATTAATGTAAATTGATGCAATGTTTATTTATGTTATGCTCGTGTCTCCTTAGTTTTTTTCAATGAGATATTTAGATATTTTTGGAGGTTAAGATTATGAAGATTTAGTGAAAACCTATGGGATATGTATAATTATAAAAGAACATCCTAGGGTTGTGGTAAATTTTAGATTTTGTGTTTTATGAGAAAATACATCCATTTATGGATTCTAGAAAGTGGATGTGTATATAAAATAGATGTGACTAAGGGTAAAAAACACTTAAATGGACAGATTGGTCATTAACATGGTCATAACTGATGCATGATGGCTAAGACCAAATCCATACACATGGATAGAAATTACCTGGTGATATTATTTGGTTAATTAGAATTCACTCTATAAACTATTAAGATTGATTTGAATATATAATGACCATTTAAGACCTAGGTTAAACCTAAAGATTCACAGGTTCATAATATGGTTTTAATGTTTAGGACATCTCAAGAATTATTTCCATCAATATATGATTGTTCACTGTAATTATTATATATTTACACTTATATTATGTTTTGGGTTTTATTAAATAGATGGAACTAAAAAGAATCATGAGAATAATGAATGTGGATATAAATTAAATCACAGTCCTCATTAGAAACCAAATGGTCTGGGATATGGGATGAAATATCTCTTGACTACACTCACTCAACTATCTCAATATATGAGGGATAATGTAGACCTTATTGAGATTTTTAATTCACTAAGGATGTAGTAATATTACATTAAATCATTTATGAGAAAATATCCACCCTTTTTCCATGGGACTTCCAGTCCACTAGTTTATAAATAATGGATTAATGTTATTGAAAATATATTTCCCTTTCCATAGTGATAAACAAATGAGAATTTTTTCTTTGTAGTTTATTTCATATAAGGAAAATAAGATCAACGATGCAGTATTATCAAGAATACATAGAATAAGGAGGAAATAAGCTATATGTAAGACATGAGTTTAAGGTGATATTTCTCAATTAGTATTTTCCGCAAACCATTTCTAGTAAAATGGAGATTTTATTCATGTGTTAAAATTGTGGGATGATGAATCCAAAAGTACCTATGAAACATAATTTACCAGAGTTTCGAGTTACCCATACCGTTTTATCATCGACCCCCAAAAATATTGATCATTTATTTAGTGGTTTTATATGAATTATTATAATAAAATTAGACATAAGAAATGTTAGAAGTTAATAAGTGACTGGTAAATGTAAACTCAAAGTGGAAATAGAAGTTGAAAACACTCATTTTAAGGGTTTGGTGATATGAAAAAGAATATGCAGTTTCATCTAAGATCCCATGGTATGTCACATGGAGGGAAGAAGGTTCATCCTTATACATGATAAAAATGAGAGAAGAAGCCCACATGTAATTTACTGAAAGAAACTAGAGTTGTTTGAAGTGTGGGAATCCTAGACATCGAGTAAAAGAATGTAAAAGTGATTTAAATTATCCAATAAAAGAAATGAACGGAAAGTAAAATTAACTCAATACACAACCCATAAATTAGTGCTTTATATGAAAGGATTTGGGGAATTATTTTATTCAATTCCATAATCCACAAGATAATAAGTATAAGTAGACTCATCTATCTCTGAATTTGAAGTAAAAAAGGAAAATCTTATGCAATCAGAACTACTAATGTGTGTTAAGATAATGATGTGGTGAGAGGTACACTTATCATCCAATTTGGAATTGTAAATTTTTATATGATTCAGGTTATACCCACACTTTTATATTTTAAGAATTTTATAAGGGTATCACATCACCACCTAAATGATAAAATATTGATTTAGTATGAAAAACTCTTAATGGTGTGATGGTCATATCTCAACTCTATAAATCCCCTCTTATAATTTTTTTTTGGAATTTACTTCCAAAAAAAATATTATTCTTCCTCTAGTTTGATTTTTGGTTATTTTTGTCATGGATTGGATCTCTTAGTATATAACCTATTAAATTTACTTGGAATATAAGTTTTATTTTATTTTTTGAATCAATCGATGATCATTACCAGTATGAGGATGAACATGGTCTACTGATGGAAATTTCTTCTATTATGTGTGTTTTACTACCTATTCATGTTATATATTTATCTAAAATGGTTAGGGAGAAACTAACCATTGAATATATTTCTATTGTTGTAGAATATAATAATGAAGTTCTTGAGGACTTTACAAGTCCTCCCAAGAATAATGATTTTTTTTTCCAATAGAACTCCTACTCAGAGCTACTCATGTTTCAAAGACTCTATATAAAATGGAATCAATTGAGTTGAAGGAATTTAAGAAAAAACTCCAAGATAATATAGATAATGGATTTATTCAACCTTATGATTTACCATTGGGTGTATCTATGATTCTTTTAAGAATAAAGATTGTAAAATGGGTCTATGTATTGATTATCAATAACTTAACAATATCACTATTAAGAATATGTATCCTCTACCAATATCAATGATCTGTTTTCCCAATTATGAAGAGCTCAATATTTTTCCAACATTGAACTTTGATAGGGATATCATCAACTATGGTTCAAGAAAGATGATATATGAAAATAACCTTTTATATAGGGTATGGTCGTTATGAATTTATAAAATGTTATTTTAAATTAGCAATTATTTTGAAAAAACCAAGTATTTTATAAAAAAATTAATTATAGATTATTTTGAACATTTTGGGCTATTATTTATAGATTATATTCATATAAACTACACGAATGGCCTAAAGGCCTTCATTTTTATTGAATTTTGATAACCCCCCTTTAAAGGGATAAGGGGAAAGCCTTAAAAGGTCTATAGGCTTAGAGATTACATGACGCATAGTCTTAAGAGATTACATGACCTGTAGGTCTTAGGGAATTCCACTAGACTATAACTATAAATAACCACCCCTTCCTAGCATCTGCATCATGATGGTAGATCTCCACCTTCACATGGTCGTCTAGCTAGGCTTACCATGAAAACACAGGTTGGTCCCGATGGCATATCCATACCCTCTCATTCTTCCAAATCCATTTGAATATGATCTAGTGAGTGCACTTGCTCTGAGTCCTCATCTTGGGAAGCTCCTTTTTTGTAGAGTCTGTCTAGGGTAACTGCACTGATCATGTGGCCCGAAGGCCTTGAGGAGTCCATAAAGGTGGCCTAAAAGCCTAACTGACATGAAGGTCTTGGTGGTCCTAAGGCCTTAATAACTCCAAGACCAAACTGGCGACTCAAGGTGAATAGTTCAGGCTACTACAATACCGAATAGTAACTACTACAATGTCTGGTACAACACCTGCTATAGTACCCGCACTGTACTACTATAGTTCCTGCTATAGTACTGCTATAGTAACAGAAAATTTTCCTATGCCTGGTTTCAAACCTGGGTCTCTTGGATACACATAAAGATTCCTCACCAACTAGGATATGGTCCTTGGGCATTCTTATTCACACAAATAGAAAGTAATATTGTGATGAATAATTGAGTATTTTACTGAAGACACTATGGAAGCAGAAATTGAATGTTAAATTTCTAAAGTATGAATTATATCTTGTTAAATATTGAATATTGGGTCATATAATATCAAGTGAGGTTATATCGGTGGATCTTTCAAAGAAATAAGATATTGGGTAATGAACTAGAACAACCATGGTGACCAACATCCATAGTTTTCTAACATTGAAAGGATACCAATGAGGGTTTTTTAGAAATTTGTCATGGATATCAGATAAAATTTCCATGTTTATTTGGATGGGATTCATGTTCTTATATAAAAATGAATCTGAGTAAAATTTCAAGGTACTAAATAGAAGGTTGGTCAGTGAACCTGTACTCACACTACCATTTAGTGGATAAGGTGTTTTGATCTATAGGGTTGTATAAAAGAATGGTTTTGGATGTTTTCTTATGAAAAATGATATTGTGATATATAATGTCTTATCCAATTGAAAATTAATGATAAAAATCACCAGCCATAGGACTTGGAGTTGCGTGTTGTAATTTTTTCAATGAAAATATAGGGGTATTATCTTTATAGTGAAATATAAGATATATATAATGATAATAAAAGGATAATGTATATATTCACATTTAAAATTTTAAATATATGACCAAGAATATGGTTAGAGTTGATTATTGATTTTACTAGTCAATACATTATCACCATAGGAAGACAAACACGGTGGCTGATGCTTTGAGTTGGAAAGACCATGCTATCTTTTCCATGGGGAGGATTGAAAGATATTTAATACTTATGTATTTGTATAAGATGGGTCTTGAAATCATGAGAAATGGGGATAGATATAATCTTTCTTTATTGAAAGATAAAACAACCATATATGTGAGGATTAATGAGGTGAAAAGGTAAGATGTTGAACTAATGAAGAAGGTGATGAGTATTCCAAATTTCAACCATGATTGTGATAGATTGATAAGATTCAAAAATCGAGTATGTATCCTACCAATATGATAAATATAGAAGGAGATAATATAAGAAGCTCATAGCTCATAGTTCATCATTTTTAATCATTAAGTTTGAGAGCTAGATGTCTAAGGGGGTGTTACAACCCCTACCAGAATGGAAATGGGAAACCTCACCATGGATTTCATTGTTGGTCTCCCCAAAACATCAAAAGGCCATAATTCTATTTAGGTTTTTGTCATTTTACTAACAAATCAATACATTTTATTTATATTATATAATATGTATCTCTAAAAAATATTTCTATAATTTATATTAAGGATGTTATAATATTTTATAGAGTATAACATGCTATCATATCATATCATGATCCAAGGTTTTCTTAGATGATTTTTTAAGTATTCAAAACGATCTAGATATAGAGTTGAGTTTTAGAACAACTGTCATCATATGAAAGATGGAGGTTATGGGAAAAGAATTCAAACCCCAGGGGATATTATAATATCTTGTTCTATGTATTTCAATGGTGGTTGGGATCAATTACCTCCTTTAGTGGAATTTTCATACAAAAATATATTTCACTCAAGCATTTATTTGACACATAATAAAGTCCTCTATGATCGGAAGTGCCTAAATCCAATGTGGTGGTATGAAGTTGGTGAAATATATCTATTACAACCAGATATAGTTTAGAAAATGGTAGATAAGGTTATATACATTCAATATCACATTAGGGCATATTATAGGTGGTAGAAAATTTATTCTGATAATCATCAATGAGATATAGAGTTTGAAGTTGGTGATAAGGTGTTTATATGGATATATCAGTGTAAAAGGATATGGGATTCCAAGATAAGGGAAATATGTTTCTAGATACATTAACCCTTTCCAGATTCTTGATAGGGTCAGGATGGTTTATTATCTCATGGAAGTTTTACATATCTCTCTCAAGTTAATGTTGTATTCCATGCCACTTTTGAGGAAGTATATAACCAATCCTTTACATATATTGAATTCATAGTCATTACTGTTGAAGCATGACCTCTCTTATGAATAATAAATAGTATATATTGTTGATCATAGGGAGAATGATATGAGAAATAATACCATTAATTTTTCAAATTTTAATTTTAAAACCATCAATTTGAAAAAGCTACGTTGGAAACCAAGGATATGATGAGGCATATACACTCATTTGTTTGTACCTGGGTAATATAATTGAGGGATACATTAATATAAGGGGGAAGAATATAAAATGAAAATATTTTATAATAAAATTTCTCTTTGAGAAAATTTTATCTTGAATATATTTCTTAGCACACAACAACGTTCTTTAAGCAATCTGTGATATAGTATTAAAATAGTATTATTTAAATGTGACTATAATAACCGAGAAGTATAATTGTAGGTATTAATATGAAAAATAAAATTTAAAATATATATAATGGTTTTATATAATTAGAATAATTTTATTGATGAATAATAAATTTGAACTCAATTTTTAGTAGTAATTTTATGCTCTAATAATATATTTTCTTCAAAAATAGCTTTTATTGAATTTTATGCACATAAATTATAATTAATTTATACCAATTTTATGAATTACATTTTTCAAAATGGATATCATTTTATAAATCTGTATTTTATAATATTGTTAGGATATTTTTTGAGGTTTATGAAAACATTGATTTTTTATTGAACAACGAAAAATATAAAATTTTCAAATACTGTCAATTTTATGAGATTATTATGATGGAAGAATGACTTAATAAATTTCGAAAGATTTTCCTTCACTATATATATATTTATTGAGTAAAATAATTATTTTAAAACATTATTTGTAATTTGGGAAGCTAATATTTACGTTTTTGAACATTAGTTATATTATATTGAAATTTAAAACTATTTTTGGGTCTTTGAATTTAGTTGTATGGTTGGAAGGTTACATTATATTTTGAATTTATCAAAAAGTATAAAAAAATTAATTTTATTTACTAAATTACCAAAAAAATGTGTAACTCATCCTTTTTACCTTATTTAATTGTTAACTAATTTGTATTCTTAAATTAAATAAATTCTTAAGAACTATTTTCTATGCTTTTTGTGTTCTTATATTAATGTTAATTTTTGACACCTTTAAAAAAATTCAACAAAATTGATTCAAATTTTTGAATCATCATGTATATTTTTTGGAGACCAATTTTATTTATGGCCACATAATTATGTTATCATGGTAAAAAGTAAATTTATTAAGGTTAAGGTTAAAATGGGTTTAATGTAGATTAACCAATAGATAAGACTTAAAATGTATCAAAAAATTGTCTAAATGTGATTTGTTAAGTTTAGTTCAACCCTATAACATTTTATATATTAATTTGTCATTACTTGGTTTCAGTTTACAAGATTATTAATTATATTATATTTAAATATTCAATTCTAAGTGTATCATTTCCTTGACTTATAAAAGGACACCACATATTCTCATTTATTTACAAATTTTGAGTGTTCAATATTGGCCAACCTCTACCCTAATACCCTTTTACCTTATTTCCTTTTGTCAAAAAACTTTTTTTATTACCTTAGGACAACATTATGAATGCTTAAGGTGTAATAAAAAGGAAGCCTTGTAAAGAAGAGGAGGTTTGAACCCATATGAAGGATGATGAGACTTATTCTAATAGGGTTTCATCTAAAATTTTATTCTTTAAGACATATGTTACATTATAAACCTAACTTATTTTTTAGGTGTATATAATTCCCCTTTTACATGTTATATCCTGAATCATTCTTAAATAATGACTTTTGATGTTAAAATTGATGTTATTTTGTTGAAGGGGTTATGATTCAAAAGTTTCCTAAATAGAAAGGGATTTATCTTTCAATCTCATTTAATTGGGATTTTTTATACATGAATTTTAATTGAGGAAAATTATATTATACATATATATTAAACCACATATATTTTATAATTTATGGAATTTTAAATTTTTAGAAACAATTTTCCTTCTTTGGTACTCCAAATGATATTGAAAATGTTTTTAAGAAAATCCAACTTTATTTATCTATTTTATTGAGAATAGTTTCTCTTCTATGACCTTATTTTCTAAAAAATTCAATAATTTTTATAATAATATCTAATGATTTTTAAAATAATTTTACAATGTTTGAGTTTCAATAAAAATGTTTAAAAATCATCTTCTTTTCATTTTTCGAATGAGGTACTTTTTACAAAAAGTATATAAATAATATTTTTTATCCATTAAAATAAGAAAATAATTTCACTCCATCATTACCACTCACTAATTTCAAGATTCCTTTATGATTTTCCAGGGTTCTTTTCAAATAATAGTTTTTCATTATTTTTTTTTAAATTTTTATATTTTTAATAAGTGATTTCTAAATGAAAAGGGTATTATCCTAATGACATATTTCTATGATCTTTAAAAGTAAATCTTAATCCATGATAACACCCATTTAAGATACTTATTAATCACAAGGGATATGTTCCAATGATACTATGCACTTATTTTCTATGGATGGTTTGTTATGACGATATTTAGTGGATGATTTCATAAAACCTATTTCTTTATACGGCTTAACTATTTAAGATTAAATATTTCTGAAATCCATTTATTTTCCTTGGGTAATATTATGATTATATGATGAAGGTTTTTAAGATCATGTGGTGTATATATTGTTTAATGTTAAGTGAATAATGGGTATTTTATTTCCCTCCAATGCATTCCTTAATTATAGATAACTCATGAGTTATATATGTTATGTGTGAACCTAATTTCAAGTTCGAAATATTATATATAGAGCTTGTTTAATTTCCATAAGTTTATGGGTGGGCTAGTTTCCTGTCCATAAATTTATGTGAGGACCTAAGTTCAAGTAATTGACATAATTTGTGAGCATGTTACTATTTATATATGCTTAAAATGTTATAGAAATATTCATGTTCTTTATTCATAAGTTTTTTATATGATCTAATGGATTATGATGGAATATTTAAGATTCTACACTCTTATGACCTGTTTCTTTTTAAAAAAAAATTCATTACTCTATGACTCATGATTAATAATATTTAATTCTTTAAGTATGAATTTACTAATTCATAATCATGTAATCATACCCTTATTCTCACTTATGATCATTGATTTATATCTTCTATGTTTACCCTTATGTAGAATCTTGGCACAAATTATATTTTTTATATATATTTAACATTCATCTAACATTATCCAATATTTAGGAATGCTATGGTTGGGTATCCTCAAATCTATAACTTTACTCTAAAATTATAAAAAATATATTTAACCTCATGTATAATACACATAACCATATTAACAACCTATTTAATAAACATATTCATATATATCACCTTATATACCCTCTAATTATAATCATTTTTATACATTTATTTGTTTGTTATAGTTTTTTTAATCATTGGATGATAGAATATATATTTTTTGTACATTATTTTTAAATAAGAGATAGATTACTTTTATTTGATAACAAGTTAAGAATTTTTGAGATATAAAAATAATCATAATATAAGGATTATATTTATTTATAATTCTCCAATTTCATTCCAAGATAACATTAGTCATGATTCATGAAGACATAACCAGCAACAATCATTCTTTGGTAATTTTTTATGAATAATAGTTGACATTTTAATAATGCGTTAAATATAAATAGAAAATTTCGATAAACATAAAAAATATTAATTTCATCATTTATGTATAATAATACTAGGTGTTAAGTTTAAATTTACAACCATGATATAAATATATATCATTGTTCATGTAGGCGGTTAAACTGATCAAAACAAGAACATGCTTTAATTTATGAGTGAGTATGGTTAAGAAAGTGATTTATTTGGAATAATATCACTATTAAAAAAGAATAATGATATCTTTTTTATTTATTAATGTGTAAAATAATATTTTAATAGGGCTATATAAATAATATAATTCTTAATGAAATACAAAATATGTTGCTTTTAAGAGGTGGTAGTCCACAGGTATAAATGAGTGTTGTTATCATTTTCCAAAGAATGTGAAGAAGTTAGGAATTGGTTTATATATTCAGAATCATAATCATTTTTTAAATATAATAATTATTCATATAATACCGATTTTAACCATCCATGTATGTTGATAATGAAAAAAATATCACGTCGCTTATAGAGGTGGTAGTCCAAATGTAATATAAGTGACACATTCTTTTTTTGAGTGATTGGGTAAAAGGTAAAAAATATTCCCCATAAAAATAATAAAATTGAAGTATACTTATGATAATGATGTAATAATTTTAAAATTGGTATATTATATTTGAGGGAGGTGTATGAATAATGAAAGTAAAATAAATGAAAAAGGATAAATTGATAATTTTACATCACTCCATGGAATGGATCCATCACGAATTGGATTAAGGATTTGGGAGGTGGTATTTTGAGAATAATAGAACTTTTAGGAAGTGGTTAGTAGTTATGGGGAGTTATTTGGGATGCTTTTGGTCAAATATATGTTGGTTGGGGTGTGAGGAGATGTAGCGTGGTGATGACTCCTTTTATAAGGGAAATGAGTGACATTTTTGTAATAGTAAAAAAGTAAATTCACTATTCAAAGGTCCAATGGATCCAAAAAATGGATAATATTGGAGTTGGGGATGGAGTAAGGTCAATAAATCCTCATCCATAAATTTTCAAACATTTTTAACAATTTTTTAAGTCTATCAGTCATATATTTTTCAATTTTACCAATTTTGGTTTTTACAACGGTAATTAATTATTAACAACGTAATTCAATTTTAATACATAAACATAAAGTAGAACTTTTAAAATAAAATTTTCCCAATTATTAGAAATATGAAATTAATTTTTTCAAATTTTTCCATGGTTTCTAAAAAATAATTTTAATATTTTCCTACAAAACACGTAAAAGAATTTTTAGATAAATATATTTTAATGACTAAAAATTATGATTTGGATTAAATTATCAATTTCGGTTCATTATATGAAATTATTTGGGTTATTATTACAAAAATACGAGTTATTTTTCTTTTAAATCCATCAAAATCCGAATTCAACTTTTTAAAAAATTAATCCAAAAAAACATACTAAAAATAGTTTTTATTAAAATAAATATTACTTAAGTTTCAAAAATGATAAACCTAGTTTTTATAAACTAAAAATATATATTTTAATTTATTAATATGTTTTTTATATAAACAATATTTCCTAATCTTACCAATAATTATTGTATAATTACAATGCCCTAAAAAATGTCAGGAATTCCAAAATCTGAATTTTTCACAATTCAACCCAAAATTCAAACTCTTGAAAAAATATCAAAAAATAATCATAATATAATTTTGACATGATAAATTAAAAAATTAATTTCATTTTATAAAATAAAAATTCTAGAATTTATGAATTTAATTTTGAAATGAAAATAAAAAATATAAGGAAGAAAAACTTTTAATGAAAAATGAAGTTTTTAAGTGCTCATAATGTTATTTTATTTCAATTTAAAAAATAAATAATGTTAATATATTAGTAAATTTATAAAAATATTTTTTAAATTTTAAATTTATTTTCTTAGGATAAAATATACAACACTAGAAAAAGAATTTATTTGAGAGAGAAAAATCCTTTTCAATATTAAATCATATTAATTATTTTCCCTTTGAATTTAAGGAATTTTAGTTCTTAAATTTATTTTTATTTAAATGATTTTTTTTATTTTTATAAATTTTTAATAATATTTTTTTAATATTTCATGAATCATTTCAGTTTTGTGTTGTGTTATGTGTAATCCATTGAACATATTTGATTTATGGAAAAGAAGAATATAGAAATCTTAGGTTGTTATACTGGCGGTGCCCATAAGCTGTGGAGGACTAGTAGGCATGATGTGAGGCGGCACTATGGTAATTCAATGATTTATATTGGTGCTTATATTTTAATTAATTATAGATAGTATATATGTATTTTTTATGTGAGATGCACAAAATACACAAGTATTGTTTATCATTTAAAACATGGGAACTTTGTGGGTAATATAACATCATCATAGTCATAATTTACCTCACATTAGCATTTATCGGGGGAGTTAATTCCATTCACATTGGTTTTGTGTTGCATCAATGAGTATCATACCACACCTTAAATAGTTCAAGGAATCTCCACCAGAGGTTCACATTGTTCCCCATTATATTGAACTATGACTATCATGAGAAAAATTATAGGCATGAAGTGATTACAATCTCTAGAAGATACTATGGAATTTGGATGTTTGAAGTTAATTCTAGTGGTTATTTACATTCTAAGATGAGAAATATTTCATTTCATAAATCATAGTGAAGAATGTGTTTATAATGATATGAGAACATATTTTCTACCACATCATAGAAGTAACTGTGGTTTCATGGATTAGCCTAGATGAAAGAATAGAGCAATGAAGTATAGATAAGCTAAGATAATGTGGTTGAGTTTTCAAAATAGAGACTTAATAGAAGCTAATGCATGGGTAAGGAATAGATTCATAATAAAAATACTTGCTTCATGCTTCAATATTTTGATCTAAGCAAAAACCAAGGTTGTACATGAAATATAAATGAATATAGATATGTTTGTGAAATTTTGATGATTTTTTTAAAATTAATATATGATTTTGTTGTCAACTATGATTTTCATAAGTTCTAAGGGGGTTATTTACATATCAATTTACCTATAAATATCCATCAAAAGTGTTAATATATCTTTATTAGGGGTTATTGGCTAATAACTGAGTTTTTTGTAATTTAATTTGTATTCGTGTAAGGTTTACCTAGAAGGATTCCTTACATGATATACTAAAATCATAATCTACGTGAAGGATCATCTGAATTTATAGTGTTATGTGATGTCTATGGAGATTTTTTTTTATTAAATATAGTTTTTGAGATAATAGTTGTGAGAAGTACATGCATTAATATTCTTATACATGCAGATTGTACGAAGAGATAAAAGTAGTTTGAAATCTATGAAAATATTTATCTTTATGTGAATTAAGTTTTGTGAGATTAATATTGTGGGATGTTAAGACTCTTATTATTTTTTCATAAAAATAGTCCTATGTACTTTTCATTCCATGAAGCATAAAAAAGAATAGATTATTAATTGTTATGTATCAAACATTGTTTTAGCGAGAAACACCAATATAAAAACTTAGTTTGAATTTATTCCATATGTTGAATAGTTGAGAATCCCATGATCATAATATGAGAAATATCTTAGATTATAGTTATTTATAGATAAAAACATGTGTTATGTGAAAAAGAAGATATACATGTAGTTGAAGAATTTGTTGAAGCAGGAGATCATATCATATTTATGTAGTTTCCTCCTAAGAAAACTGGAGATCTACTTCAAGTGGTTGAAAGAAGTTTTTCAACTAGCAGTGGGATGCTGTAAATTTGATGAGATGATAGATATGTACAGAATCATAGTGAGATTTTGTGTGTGTGGGAGAGAAACATTTTTGTATCTTGATAATACCAATTGTCACTACTAATATGTATAATGAAAAATATGTGACTCCAGATGAATAAATGATCATACCAACGAATAGGCTTCCGGATATAAGTTAGAAACTTGTAAAAATATTGTTTTATACACTTTGTAATATTTCTATATTTAATGTGGTATTTTATTCTAGGTAAAAAAAGAAAAGGATATTCTTAATCGACAACATATTTTCAAAGACCAAAGAGATTAAATGTTTATAAGATTATTTGGAACTTGGTGGAGTTAATACTACACAGATTGATCCCCATTATGTGTACATGAACCCATTCCAAGGATCTTCACCAATAAAAATAAATACCATGTGGGGAAGAATTTGGGTATGCCAATTTATTAAAAAAACCATTTCCATATTTTTATCTCTAATTTTACGAGGAAGACCTCTATCCCTGATATATAATATAAAGTGATAAATAAATTAAAATAATACTTGATATATTTTTACTTAGTTCACCCACACTAGGATAAATGATAGATCATACAACGATGATGGGTCAATATACCAAAATAACTAAGAACACTAACTATTTACAATGTTTTTAGTGGAATATATAACAAACCAACTCGAATTACCATCCAAACTGGTTTCCAAGCCGATCCACCGCAAACCCAAAGAGGGTTCCTGATCCCCACATGTCAGCGTTAAGTTCCTGAGCATCCATAAACAACATTTGGTAATTATTTGAGCCACACAAAAAGATAAAAATAATAAAAGTAAATTGTAGAAACATCATCAAATAAATAAATAAAAACAACCACCCCAGGTAGAAGAAGACAATAAAAAAACTAAAAGTAAAACATAAATATAAAAATTCAACTCCTAGTGGACCAATCCCACCCACTATGTCCCAAGTTACATTCCCTCAGAAAACCATGAAAAAAACATAGTGGAATATGATGAGAACATAAGAACCTAATGTAAGAAAATAAAGGCTATAAACACTAAATGGTTCAAGAATGATGTGATCTATAAATCCACATAGGATTTCAATAAAGAGTTTATGTAGTTTCATTATAAGTTAATCTAAATATGCTAAAAGAAGACTAAAATAAAGTAAGAAAAATGTTTTATATTTTAAATAAGGAAACTAAATCCAAGATAATCAGTTTACAATAGATATGGGTTTAGAATATTAATTTAAAATTTTCTTAAAAAACATTTATCAAATAAAAGATGGAAATATTCTATTTTATCATTTTAAAACCAAGACTTTTTTTGAAAATAATTGAAAAAAATTTCACAATATAAATTTAGATAGATCACAAAATGTATAATTTGACCATAATATCAAAGCCATTAAAATATTCAATAAAGTAGAGTCAAGATTCAATATCTCAATAAATGGATCTCTTAAGAGTAGTAATCAATCAAGCACGAAAAATCAAGCACCAAATTGTGATAATGGAAATTGTCCTATTTTAAGTATTATGTATATGAATTTCATAGGTAAAAATGAATAAATGATAGGGATTACACCATAGTCTATATAATCAAAAATTATTATGACTAATCAATAAGATCACATCTATTTTTATGGGTCATAAGCTAACTAGTTCGATGCACACCTTCTTTCTTGGCTAAATATCCATAGCTCAAAACATTCATATTTTCTTTGGATCCATGAGACAAGGTTTTTTATTTCTATAAGAGCATAAATTTGGTCCACCCCATCTAGATTTATAGGTTCCCATGACCTTTAAAAATAGGTTAGTGTGATAATCAAGTTATGAGGATCGCAATGGGGATCCATGTCAATATCAATTATCATCTCATGTACTCAACATTTAAATAATGTTTTTATTACCTTAGTTAACATCTAAATATCGAGACCAAAATCCCAAAAAGTAAATAATATCTGGTTCATCACCAATAAATGAGAAGTACATGTATCAATCAAGTCATAATAATATATTATTACAGGATAAGATCATCAGAAAGTGCCAATAGAGTTGTTAGGAATAATAAATTTCAATTCAAATACACTTATTAAAATCACTAAAAGGGGTAATCATACCTAATTAATTTCATAAAACATAATATAAATGAAAAATGGGCATTTAAACCAATAATTCCTAAGAAAACATCAATTATTATGAAAGGAAGATTCAAAATTTGTATTCTTGAAGTCATTTAAGAACATAGTTGTACACCATTGTTTCCCATTTGAAAAAATAAACCATTTAAAAAAATCTATGAATTACCATTTAAAATATATGTTTAAATCACAAAAATAAGGAACATGGTTATTTTACAAATTATAGCATTTTAAATCTCATGGAAAGAAATTCATAAATCAACTAATTTCATTAAAATCAAATAATTTCTCATTAGAAAATAAAACTATTCAGAATCACTATTTTTATACACAAAAATGCTCAAAATATCTTTGGAAATACATAAGAACAATCATGGAATTAAATAATTTCAAATAGTGAGAGGGACAACGACCACAATCCATTTTTTCCATGCCATGTTCAGATCATAGAGGGGAGGTCTAATAAATCTTTCAATAATAAATTACATGGAACCTATATTAAGAAGAGGGAATATATGACAATAAATTATAAAGTAATAATGAATTAAAATAGTTTATAAAAACATTGAAACAAATACTTTGAATATATGTGAATCCAACTATAACAAATCTGATATAAGACACATCCAATGTTGATCACCAAATAATGGAATCAAGATCTCGATAGAAAATATCCTAGATCCATATTTACACATCAACCATACATGATCTAATGAATATTAAATACAACATATATTTTTAGAAGAAATAATCAATATAATATTATAGATAAAAATAAAGGAGGATAAGTCCTTTCCAGAAGAGGATAATCACTTTGATTGAGAGTTTGATCCCCTAAGAAGAGAGGTTTGGAAATCCAAAACACCATTAGAGAACTCCCATAATCATAAGGGTCTGATAGGTCTGAAATAGTGTATTATGGAATTAAATATGGGCCTTATGAATTTTATTTCTAAAATAAAAACAGCAGACCACACCATTTCCCACCATGACCATAGCACAACAAGGCTGAAACAAGTCCAGACCACGATGTAGGAAAGAGAACTAGCCATGGCGTCAGCTGTTCTAAAATACCCTTGGACCCATGATTTAGTCCACATGATAGATCCTATTTATTAGGTTATTTATTATGGTTTAACCGACACATCTCACCACAATCACCCTCAAAATGGAAGTGGCACTGGACATGGCTACTATTCAACAAATCTCCATAATGCCTCAACTAGGCCTAAAAAAGTAGTGAAAATAAAATCTTCCATTCCCTAACTGGCTCAATGCACACCACATTTAGCTGGCTTGACATCACAATCCCAATCAACCATGAAAATGTTTCCTATCAATAAATTTGGGAAGAAAATTCCAAAAGACCATGGACAACACAGAATTTTTTTATATCAAAGATATGTGATAAAATACTTGAAATCTAGTAACGAGGTGTTACTTTCTCCATTCCATAGTAATTTTTATCTCCATAAATATTCTACTCCAAAAGGTAGAAACAAATGAAACAAAATAACTCCCTAACTCATCCTGTGAGGTGAACATTCCATGAACCCAGAAATATTCTAACCAATAGAAGTTTATTATCATCACATCTCAAAACAAAAAACATAACTCCACCGAAAAGAACCCAAAAAAATTAGAAAAAAATAACTGGATACTTATAATAGGTCACCCCACCATTTAAGGATTCAACATAATTTATTAACATGAGAACAACATATCCCTTCAACCCCAAAGAAGAGACAACAAAAAATCACAAAGTAGAAACATATATGATCCAAAAATGAACTATCAAATGAAAAATATAATGAAACATATATATAATAAATGGATATAAAATTATCTAGTGATTCATATATAATAAAACATCCATGTGAAAGGCATGAAATTGAAAATGAGTTCTACCATAATCATGTACTAAGTGGTATCATCATATTTTTTTTCAATACTGAGACTCACCCCATGATGAGTTCATCAAATTATCCACTCTCACATTTGGGTTCCCAATCCATCAAGAATACCCATCATCCATGTTTCATGAGTTCAAAATCAAGGTATATCCAATTCTGAATAGGAATACCTTCAACAAAAAACGTTTGTGAAAAAATAGGTTACTTCACATTCATAATGGAGATCATCTATCACATCAAGATTAAGCTCTAACCATTAAGGGAAAAACTATAGAATACCAAGGAATAACTATAAAAACAATAGTATCCAACACCAACCATAAGAAGAAAATCATGAAAGAAATCAACTTGATGTTTTTCTATGAATAAAAACCCCAAATTTTTAGGGTTCTTAACTCAATATTCCACTATATCACTAGAAGATCAATGAAATTCAAGGAACTAAAACTATTCAAAAATAATGATAACCATTCAAGTGTTCACGTAAAAATGAAAAAAACATTGATATATTTAGTAAATTAAACCATATTATGATAAAAACCAAGGTCCATAAGTGATAATACAGAAATAAAGTAAAACTAGAAACTATGATATCTAAAAAATTTTGCAAAAAAAGACAAGACACTATAAGGAAAACTCAAATTGTTCCACTATGACGTCAAAAAGAAAAAAATGTTTGGTTAATATCCCAAAAATGGGATACAATGAAATCCATCGTCATTGTTTCTCCCTCATTATAGATGAATAAAGAGATGATTATTTTATGTCTAAATACGAATTACACTAATGTATAATGAAATCATCAGTTTTCATCGAATATTCCTTGTACCCTAGAAAGAAGGAATCTTGAGTGGATGTTTTCCAATGTTCTCACATTGATCCACTGAGATATGTCGCAAATTTTTATTTTCCAAATGGGTCTTCCCAAAAAACAATTTTATTGGCTATTTAATTGGTAAAATTAATTTTGGATTCAGTGATTCCTATAATAAAGGGATACTTTAGAGTATAACACACACTGTTTCTGATGGTTTTGGTGTGATGGAATTCTCCAATGAGTTAACAAAAAATAATCCACGTTTGGAATTAATTAATTAATTATACAATTTTATAATAAATTAATTTTATTTATTGGAGTGATTTAGGCTCATAGATGAGTTTGGTTGATCAAAGGTGAGGTTGGATGAGCTTCACATTCCTTGAGAGATACTGTCATCCCTTGTCATCAATGTGGAAAAGCATCTGTAAAAGGTAGGTGTTCAAGATTAAATAATTTTTTTCTATTTTTATTTACTAGTATATACAGTATGTTTGATCATGAAATAATTTCATACATGAATCCTAATGAAAACCTAACCCCTACTTTGATGAGAATACATGATTAGACCTCCCATAGATACTATTGGGTTTGTTGGCATTGAAACTTGGACATGCAGCCACTCAAGGGGAGTGACAACCCATTATTATTGGTTGATACTTTAAAAAAATAAATATATAACCCATTTAATAAATGTTTATTGTTTATATTTTTTCTTAAACATGTGAATCATTTTGGTATGTAAACTTAGAACATGGATTGATATGGACTGCCTAACTTGGTAGCTGTGACGATTAGCTTGAGAATAAATAACACGACTTAAAAGTGGTATTTTGGAAATAAATTGGAATTGGTATTAAGTCTTAATGAAATATGGGCATGATGCTATGTGTAATGTGTAGAATCCTGTGTTTTTAAAGTAAACTAAAGTACGAAGGTTTTTGAACTTTTTCATTTATGGGATGGGTCTTTTTAAAAATGAGAACCAGAACATGATTATGAGAGTTGGATCACTCCTAAGTGATGTTTTTAGCATGGAAAAAGGTCTAATAAGACTCTAGAGTGACTCGAGAAGTTTCGGGGGTGATGGACCTCAAAAACTTCATGTTTTAAAAGACAGTAGAGGGCGCATGGTCTACCAAACTGTGCGACCCTATTTAAATTGGTGAAGTGGCTTACTATACAGGCTATGCACGGGCTGCACACAGTTTCCTAAACCATGTGAATAGCTCGTGTGGGGTGCATATTGGAGGCCGTAGACTCCACTTGATTTGCACATTGTTTAGAAAACCGTGCGGGTAAAACCGTATGCGGTGCCCATTTTTTAATTTTTTTTTTAATTTAGTTAAATTAATTTAAAATAACCAAAACCTAATCACTCCCCTATATCCCTTAGATAGTGATGCACTAGGGGGTTCTCCCCTTCGAACTCGTGCTCATACCCCCCCTCCCAGCTCCTTCGACTACCGTTTCCATCTGATTTCATCATGATTCTTCCTTAAATCATCAAGTACGATCTTATTCCCAAGTTTACTTCCTTTTCTTGTCTAATATTGGCATCTTCTCCGAACCTCAGGTTTCCGAAGAACCCTAGGGATTTAGGGGTAATCTGATTTTCAGTTTTCTTTCGGTCTATATTGGTGTGGAAGGTCTCTTGGGACCCAAGGTTGCATGTTCTGGAAATCGCCGCCGAAGATGAGGCAGTTTAGATCATTTCATTTCTCCAGTTTTTCATTGGGGTATGTTTTATCCTCATTTATTAGTCATGTTTTGGGGATTTATATGTTTATGTGTCCTTGAAATGTTACATATAGTGCGTTGAGGTTCTCTTCATGGTTTCACAATGTTTTGGTTTGTTAGCGGAGTACATGGCTTGGTTTCACCTTGAGGTTGGGTCCCCTTCCAAGTCCTCAAACTTTATAAATGCTTTAATAAAAATTCTTACTGCACTTTTGTTATAATTAAGTCATGCAATGAAATATTATGTTCAATACCTCTTAAATGTAAATTTTTCATGTTTCATGTTTGAAATGATACATATGATAAATGATTTGTTGATAAACAGTATCATGTTTTTATAACAAAACCCCTCCAATGAAGGCGTGTTTCCTTAAAGCAAAAAATTTGTGGTTAGGCCTTACTTGCTTGACTTGTCATGTTTTTAATATTTATACATGATGTTATGATGAGATATGACATGCTTAGGACATTGTTCTAATGACATTAGAAACACTGAGTCTTCCTTTTGAAAATGATTAAAGGACCAAAGCACCATCTAAGTGTTTGGACTAGTTTTGGATTGGAATTACCCATGTAGGTTATTAACCTTTTGGATATATACATGGATCCCTTTAAATTTAATTGACATGTTTTGGTAAATGGAATGAGTTGAGCCAAATGAATGGTAAATGTTTAATGATTTAGCCTCAAAACAAGTTACCAATTTTTTTTCAAATATTTTGAATACTAATAAAACTATGGGTGACATGTGGGTTCCTAGGTAGGAATTCCATGATGAAACAATGGGTTTTCATGATCGTACCTTGGGTGATACATGGATTCCCATGTAGGAATTTCATGGATAGACCCAATTTCATAAGATATGGATTGTTTCTATGTCTGTGGATACCCTTTCCATGACAATGGATGGTAGCGGTGTGGACCCTTCCATTTTAAAATGCCTGAATGGTTTTTGATAAGTGGTTGAAATGTTATTTCACCTTTCTAAACTAATGGAAGGATATTCTTGAACCAATAAATGAATGGTTTCAATGCTACTTTAACATTCTTCACTAATTGAAGGAAAGGCTTGAACCAATAAATAATTGTTTCAACTCTACTTGACCAATACACACTAATATAAGGAATAAATTGAACTAGATTAATCATTACATGACTTCTTTATCAAATAGGAATGGAAAAACTCATGCTTTCCTTGGATTCTAAGAAGAGAATACCTTGTGTCTTGTGAACCTCATTCCGATTCATTGAAATAGTTTTCTTAGGTTAATACCCACCTAGACTCCAGTCCTTTTCTATTCCTTGGATGTCTGGTATACTGCCGTTGGGTCCCTTCTTCTTACATGATACCTCATATACACTCCTTGGATCCAACATTGACTAGTAGGTTCATGGTTAAATCCCATCGTGCTTAGAATTTTCTTATCCCCATTTTACCTTGGTCGAGCACCTCATACTGGGTATGAAACATGTTGTGGAATGCCTTGTATTACGCTCCCTAGATTACATTCTTACCCCTTAGGTAGACTCTGATTCTACTAAGTTTGATTTTTGTGAGTTTACATTACCTTGTTTTTTACCCTATAACTCCCTAACTGGATATCTTTTCTAGGTTTCATTGTTACGTATTAGAACCTTAAATACTTATAATATCATAGGATTCCTTGGATACACTCCTTGGGTATGGCATTGACAAGTAGGTTCCTTGGTTAAAGACCATCAGGCCCAACCATTGCATAGCCTAGTTTTAACTTGGAGGAAAATCCTTGGACTCGATAGGTGAATTATTCACATGTGACTTATAAATAAAATGGTAAAACTTAATTAATGAACTGGTGATATGTTCAGACACCAGTTGTGGGATGAATGAGATATTTGAGTATTTAGTTACACTGTAGTTCTTACTTTATTTATACATGCTGGCACCCTAGTTAATATATATTATACTATTGAGATTGGGTTAGACACCGGTGGTGCTGGACTACTGAGATTTATATCTCACACCCAACTCAGGATGCCATTTCATTGGGTTACCCGAGTAGACCTTTATTGTTCGCAGGGCCTTGGACCTTGTTTTTTGCTGTTTTCTTGTAACAGGAGTATGGGAGAAGAACTGAGCTGGAGCTCGGGATCCTTGTGGAGATCACCATTGGGTTTTTTGTTCTTTTTCTTACTTGAGGACTAAATTTATTTGTATTGAAAAGCATGTTGTATGGTTTACTACATTCTGTAATGTATCAATACCATGTTATGCATTCATTTATTGTATCAACTGGTGTTGGGAACTTTTGTTCATTTATATGAAATCTTTCTTCCGATGCATTTTCAATTATGTATTAATGCTTCCATTGTTGATTGGTATTTACTCTGTTGTACTACTGTGCAACTCTGATAAGAGGGTATAGTCTCCCCACCAACTATCCTTACACCCTCGTTGCTAGTCGACAATCTCTAGCAAACAGGGAGGCGTGCTTGATGTCATGTGGTGACTGATTCGGCCACCTTATTTGTGGTGAACCGGGTCGGGACATTATATAATGTATTTCTATATTAAATGTAAAGTTAATTGGAAATTGTTATAATTGTGGTGATAATTGATAACATAGTTTAAATTGATTTTTCCTTGTATTGGGTTATTGGATTGAATATGGAAAATTGGAAAATGGTATGATTGTTGGTATTTAATTTTCCTAGGATTGATAAAATGTTTCATTATGTATAATGGAATGGGAATTAAAATTGGAATATTTGATAAATGAAATAGAATATTTATAACAAGGATGATGTTTTAGTAACATGGCCTAAGAAAATAAATGGCTTCCAATTGGTAATAAGATGTTTTGATCTTTGTGAATTATGATGAAATGATTATCATTCTTGTTTTTTTCTCATGTGAATTTATTTATAGTATTTTATTTTGGAATGAATCTATTATGATTGATGCATTTGGGCTGGTTGTTACCTGACCAATTGAGATTTTTATTGTTATGACATGTGATTGTGTTTGGTGCTTGAAATCTCCATATGTGATACCTAAGGCTAAGGTTTATAGTTATGTTCCTACCAAAAGGTAAGATTCATGGTATAGATTCCTTATTGAGGGTAAGATACATGGTTTTTGATACTACCAAAATGTAATATTCTTGGGATGAAAATCATTTGAGGGTAAAATGAATGGTTTACGAACCATTTAATGGTATATTTCATAATTATTAGATGCCTGAGGGTGAGGAGTATGATTATACAAGATTATCATGGGTGAAATTATTATTGGATTGATGGAAGGGTCCTTTATTTATGATATGTTATTTTTGATCCATCCTTGATAGTTGAATCAACCACAAACTTGGGTGATTCATCTGGATACACGAGGATCCACCCCTTGACAGACACACCTGATATAAAGCTGAAGTAGGTTTTTCTAATACTGGGAGTCATCATGGAGATTGAGGGATTATAGGGTAATTTTTATGTACAATTTTAATTTATTATTTAATACCCCTATTCATATATTTATTTCATGCGCAATATATCTATAATATAGTTTTTTAGAAACTATTGGTTGTATCCTACTGAGTTTTACTAACACCTTTCTTGGTCCACCATTGCACTTGGGTACCCGAGAAGTCATTCACTTGATTACAGACATAGGTTGGGATGATTACATGGATAACATGGTTGAGCATTATAATTTTTATGGTATTAGGAGACCATATGAGGTTTGACTTAGTGATGTTTCAGATCCCTTTATTTTGTATTATTATTTTATTCTTCCTTTTATCTTTGATAATCCTTTTGGGCAGTTTGTTGTATTTTTAGAGCATGGATGTTCAAGAATTTACTAAATTACATGTATTATTATGATATTGTATTCGTTTATTCATACTTTTATTATTTATTTCCATGGATAATTTTTAAAAGTTTATTTTCTATAGTCTCCTGCTGTACCATCTTACACTTGTCATTGGTTGTCAGTAGCCTCTAACATTTAGGGAGGCATGCCTGAGGTTATGTGGTGAACTGCTTCAGCCACTAGATATATATTTATCTACGATTGGATATTAAAAGGTGTCATTAAAGCATTATTTTTTCCTTTTTTTATGGTTTAGGGATCTAGTATATAATTATTTAAGAATGTGTCGGAGCCTGTGATAGTTACCAAAGTAGGGAAATGAGAACACCTATTCCTATAGTAAGTCCAAGTTAACTGGGAATGAGGATACTATTCTGATTTAAGTTGTTATAATTTTATTTTATTTTCTTCATGACTGACACACATGTGGTTTAGATGTTTTTATTTATGATGTATATCAGGACCTTATCCTATTTTAAAGTGGACAGTGAGTTGATTTTATCTCTTTCCCTTTAAATGGAAGAGGCATCTCATGCATTATATAAGGCATGTAGGATCCACATGAAATATTGGCCTAATAGTGTGTTATTTTACTCATGGAAGATGAATAATTTTTTAATGTGTCCACAATTAATCATATGTAATTTTCACATATAAGTACTTCATGACATTCTTGTTAGCTTGTTTGACTTGTATATGGATTCCATTTTATGTTATGTTTTGTCAATATATTTTGAGATGCTCAATGATGATAACTATGACTACATCCTTGTGCATAAAAGGTGTAGTGACCCTATTTGGTTAGTTTTGAAATAAACGACACAAAATTGGACCCCTTATGGGAGGACTATTTGGTGAAAGACTCCATTAGTTTGTAAGAATGTAGAGATGGAAATTTTTTACATGTATATACCATGGGATGATGGGACAAGAGCATGCTATATTTCTGTGGTATCTAACCTTTTCATAGGTTTACCTATGGAATAGGTGGTTACACCTTGGGAATTTAATGATGCATTAACAATAGGGATATGTGGGAGACATAGAGTCCCTTAGTTCCAGCTCAAAACTCAGTGAGTAAGTGTTCTTTTTGAATGAGGTTGAGACTGATGCGTGAGAGGCGTATGGGGTTTCGGTGATGAGGAACTGACATGTTAGTGCTTTATAAATCAAATTGATGTCTTGAGGAAAGTACCAAGTGTGTCATCTGGTCCAATGTGTTTTAACACAATTTAGCATCATTTTATAGTGTTGTGGGATGCTTGTGATTGGAGTGATATAGATTGATGAACAAGGATATAGATGATGATGGAACACCATCGACTATGGATGATCAACTATGGTGATCGAATGTTGTAGGGAGGTAGGACGTCATGTGAGTAGTCATGGATTGGGTAATGTTCCCTGTTTGAGGATTAGTTCCAATGGATCATCGTATGTGTTTCAAAAGATAGAACAAGAGGTGTGGTCATATTATTGAATAGGAATTTGAGCCTAGTTATGGAGATGTATGATCCATGGTGTTTTGATTTTGGAATAATAAATGATCATAAGAATTTTTGTGACCTAGGGATTTCTTGTGAGAATTTTATGGTTGGAATGTGTTGGAGATATGTGATGTTTTTGGGATATTTGAAAATGTGGATCAAAAATAAGAATCAATTTATTTTTGGAGTATTAAATGTGATGAATTAAAATTATGGTGGGAGGTTTTGGAAAGGTGTGATGGATATATTGCATTATGTTTGATATTATTTAGGTTGAGGTAGAGGAACTTGAGCTGTGCGGTGTGGTAGTAGTATAGTATAAAAATTTAATTCATGGATTCTAGGAAGGGAGTATGAAAGTGTTGGTGTGTTTTGAATAATTAGTACCACTTGATTTGAGGAAGAGGCATCTCATTCATTATATAAATTATGTAGGATCCACATGAAATATTGGCCTAATAATGTGTTATTTTACTCATGGAAGATGAATAATTTTTTAATGTGTCCACAATTAATCATCTGAAATTTTCACATATAAGTACTTCATGACATTCTAGTTAGCTTGTTTGACTTGTATATGGATTCCATTTTATGTTATGTTTTGTCAATATATTTTGAGATGCTCAATGATGATAACTATGACTCCATCCTTGTGCATAAAAGGTGTAGTGACCCTATTTGGTTAGTTTTGAAATAAACGACACAAAATTGGACCCCTTATGGGAGGACTATTTGGTGAAAGACTCCATTAGTTTGTAAGAATGTAGAGATGGAAATTTTTGACATGTTGATACCATGGGATTATGGGATAAGAGCATGCTATATTTCTATGGTATCTAACCTTTTCAGAGGTTTACCAATGGAATAGGTGGTTACACCTTGGGAATTTCATGATACATTAACAATAGGGATAGGTGGGAGACATAGAGTCCCTTAGTTCCAGCTCAAAACTCAGTGAGTAAGTGTTCTTTTTGAATGAGATTGAGACTGATGCGTGAGAGGCGTATGGGGTTTTGGTGATGAGGAACTGACATGTTGGTGCTTTATAAATCAAATTGATGTCTTGAGGAAATTACCAAGTGTTCCATCTGGCCCAATGTGTTTTAACACAATTTAGCATCATTTTATAGTGTTGTGGGATGCTTGTGATTGGAGTGATATAGAGTGATGAACAAGGATATAGATGATGATGTCACACCATCGACTATGGATGATCAACTATGGTGATCGAATGTTGTAGGGAGGTAGGATGTCATGTGAGTAGTCATGGATTGGGTAATGTTCCTTGTTTGAGGATTAGTTCCAATGGATCTTCGTATGTGTTGCTGAAGATAGAACAAGAGGTGTGGTCATATTATTGGATAGGAATTTGAGCCTAGTTATGGAGATGTATGACCCATGATGTTTTTATTTTGGAATAATAAATGATCATAAGAATTTTTGTGACCTAGGGATTTCTTGTGAGAATTTTATGGTTGGAATGTGTTGGAGATATTTGATGTTTTTGGGATATTTGAAAATGTGGATCAAAAATAAGAATCAATTTATTTTTGGAGTATTAAATGTGATGAATTCAAATTATGGTGGGAGGTTTTGGAAAGGTGTGATAGATATATTGCATTATGTTGGATATTATTTAGGTTGAGGTAGAGGAACTTGAGCTGTGCGGTGTGGTAGTAGTATAGTATAAAAATTTAATTCATGGATTCTAGGAAGGGAGTATGAAAGTGTTGGTGTGTTTTGAATAATTAGTACCACTTTATTTAAGGAACTAGGGAGTTGGTGAGACTTTTGCAGGTTGGGAGGCCCATAACCTTTGAATTAGTTTTACCTGTCCATGTAGTAGGAGGTGACATCATAACTGGTCAGGTTTGTGGTGGAAACAATTTATGACATCTTCATGAAATACCAATATAGATATGATCATTAATAATATATTAACATCATCCTAATTATACTAAGAGGACTTTGGTAATATGCATATCGACCAAAATGTGTTTTTGATTAGATGAAGGGCTACTATGGGGTTACAATCATAGGGATGTTTAAGGATAGTTTTATGGTGGGAAGACTACCATAGGCTGTTGGGGGATGACCATTATGTGAGAAAGGGTCATTGGATGTGTTTTATCGACTATTTTCGACCGAGGTGGATTTTGACACTGGTAAGTTCTAAAGTCTTATTTTTTAGAGTTATATTAAAACATCATATTTTACGTTTCAATGAGACAATGGATGGGGTCGATGTGTTGGAATCAATCTCAAAATGGTCTACTATTTTCCAAAGGTGATTCATGGTGTGACACAAATTTCTTTACATGATTCATGATGTGATCCCCTATTCTTATCTTGTTTGGTGGAGGTTTCCATGATTCTTGTCGTGGTTTAGGGAGTGATCAAAAATTTTCTCTTTCTTTATGGGGAAAATCCTTATTTGTTTACATGTTTTAGGAGGGTGAAACATGTGATGAAATTTTTCCTGACATGTTAATGGGGTGAAACATGTGGTGAAAGTTTTGAAGGTTCCATTTTGGGAGAAATTACTATAAAATCCATAGAAGTTGGTACCATGGTTTAGGTATATCATTTGTTGTACAAAGAGGGTATTCTGAGATTTGGTTAGACCTTCTAAAGAAAGGTCAGTGTATACGAGGTCTTGTTTTTCGGTAGTGGATAATATTATGTTTCAACTAAAAATCATATGTGAGAAGTGATACCAACTCTAGTGCAAGTATTAACCATTTTTGGATATACTGATATGGAAAATATGTTGAGCGGGTCATGGAACCAGAGAGAACATGTTTTTATTAGCATTCCAAAAATTAGGAAATATTTTGTGTTGGAACCAGACATGACTAGGTGATTTTTTGGTGGGAGCACCAAGAACCTTCTATGGAACTAGATAATGAAACAAATGTATTCCAAAAGTAAAAAACACATAGTGGAGCATTATCTTGGGGTTCAATAATGGTTACAAATGGTGTCCTGGATTTTGGATATTAATGCGCCTCATGTGTGGTGTTGAAAATAGAATCTCTTTTGGCATTCTAGGATATAACTTGACAAGATGATCTTGGTTAAGTGAACCTGGAAGGTCTATTTCTTCTAGTAAATATTTAGAGATTCTTTTTAAGGATGAAATGTTTTATAGTGGGGAGATTTTAAGAACCTGTGTATGCACTGGTTTAGAATTTCAGTGGGAATTTGAATTTTATTAATTTATGGACATGTCATTTTGAAATACAAGAATCAAAATTATATTTGAGTATTTTTTTAAAATCCCACATTTTTTATTGGGAGCTATGTCACATTGTGAGGGGTTTTGGTGTGGATACGGTGGTTGTAGTGTAGGAAAATCCAACTATAGTGCATCCAATTTCCAATAATCTTCCATTTTAGGGGTAGCAAGGATATAGATGTTGTGTTGTGGTGTAGTCTTTATATTGGATGTTGTTATGGAAGTGTGGATATGATGGATGTAGTGTATGTGTTTTTTATGTCTTTATCAAATCAAGAACAATTATGACATGGAGATCCACCATGAAATAGAGGTTCAAGTAAACAAGTTAGGGTGGTTCTACTATTTTGGTGATAATAGTGGAAAGATGTTTAGACTGTAATGTTGAACTAGCATAAGAAAGTTAGATATAGGCATGGTCTACACCTTAGATTCCAGAGGATATGGTGGCTATGATGCAACACTATTGGTCATTCTATAGTATGAAGTGTTGTATCGTGGTCTCCTATATTTTTCCATAGCCTTATGTTTTGTAGTGTTAAATTTTTGAGACCTCATTAACACCCTATTAAACTCTATACTTCTTTATCTTCCTTTAATGGACAAACAAGGAGTTCATGGGAGGGTTTTTTCAGATCTCCCTCTCCCTCTCCCTCTATCCTTCACTAATATTGGAATTATTAGATGTTATTCTATAATGATAGAGGAAATATCATTCATATTATATCCTTCCATGTTGTTTATACACTCTTATAATTAAATATAGAGATGATTATTTAAGGTAAAAATCCAACTTTTTCCAGAGGATGATGAAATATTCTTTTTTCATCTGAGATTCCTTACAGCAATGAAATAAGGAACCCTAATAAGATGTCTTCTTATGTTCACATGTCGATCTGTTGATGTATGATTCTCTTTTGGATTTTCCAAATGGGTTTTCCTAAAACAATTTTATCATTTATTGAATTGGTAAAATTTATTAGGGATATTTTTTTGCCTAGAATTCAGGATACATCATTAGTAGAACCCAACCTATTTCTAATAATTTTTGAGTGATGGAATGCATCAGTGAGTTAATTGGCTATATTTCAAGTTTTTATTTAATTTACTAATTGATTATAAAGTGTTATAATTAATTAATTTTTTGTTTCTTGGTTTGATTTAGGCTCATAGATTAGTCCTTATGAACTAATTCAAGTTTAGACAATATATTTGGGCCTTTGTAGATGATACTGTCCCTCAAGGTGGAAAATAATTAGTAAAAGGTAGGTGGTATAGATTAACTCCCTTTTGTCTATTTCACTTTACAAGTATATAAAATATGTTCAATCGCACTTTCACACCATTAACATGACCTAATGAAATTGTTAATCCCATGATTTGAAGTGAATTAATAGGCTTAGACCTCCCTTGGAATCTATTGGGTCCACTGGTAGTGAGAGTTGGACTTGTGGCCACCTAAGGGGTACTACAACCATTGAAACAAGTTAAAAATAGAATAGAGAAACCCTAGAACCCCTTGAATAAATGGGTATGGGTTATATTTTTGTTTAACCTTGTGAATGGGTGTAGTATATAAATTAATAACTTGGATTGATATGGATTTTTACTAACTTGGTAACCATGATGATCAACATTGGAATAAATAACATGTCTTAAAAGTTATATTTTGTAAAATAATTATATTTGGTGTAAATTATTAATAAAATATGGACATTATGTTATGTGTAATGGAAATTATTATTAAATTAGAAGTGAAATATAAATAGTTACCATTGTTTTTTAAATTGATAAATTACTTTAAATTTATTTTCCTTGTATTTGGTTATTAGATTGAATATCATCATTATCACCATCATTATATTTATTTATTTAATTTTCCACATGAGTACAAAACAAAGAAAAATACAAAGATAAATGGAAAACAAAATAAAACATAAAATTAGGAGGGCTTGAAATAATGGAGACCAAGTGTGCCCCATATCACAAGGTTAATTCCAACAAATAGGAAAGTGTTCATGCTAGTAAAGTAGGATATTATTTTTCTTTGGTCCGCCATTGATGCAAGAAAATCCTATACTTTGTTACCCTCTCTCTCGGTATGAAGGATACTAGTATTATTATTGATTAACCCCCTGCACACCATCTAATGATATATGAAATTGACCTAGGGATAATACATGAGCCATGGAGGTACTTGTACAATGTGGTGGAATCCATTTCATCCACCAGTAGGCTGATATTATTATGTATATATGAGATTAGAATAGTATCCATTACCCTATCCCCTACAAGAAAGAGTCCCCACTACCAAATTATATAGAAAATTCAATAATTATAGCACCCCAAGGGTCCCTAATGAGTCCAGATCCCCTCATGACACCTATAAAATATGAACCGTCTGTGTGTAGTTTAAGACCAAATATGTGAGGATACCATCATTCTCATCAGCCCTGATTTGTATGAATATTAGGATGTTCAAATGATCTACTAGATGAGAGAAATCCTAAGGTAAGATCACCCAACCAGATTTTGAGGAGGTAGAATCTATCAATTAGGAGGTTCTAGGTTCTAATAACAGGATTCCTCCATGTGAAAGAAATTCCATCAAACCAGGATTTGTTTTTCACCCACTAGATGCAAAAAAACCAACTAAATTGACCACTATTCTAGATCTCTTCATCAACCCACATCACCCACTCATTGGAACCGCTGATCAAGAAAATTGAACCCCTACACCCCTGAGAAGAAAAAATGGTTAACCAAATGTCGTCCACACCTTTCGAGCCCTTCCTCCTTTGAGGAATATGATCAACAATAATTCCTCTTGAGAATCCACATTGCACGAACACATAGAAACTAGGATAACACCTACATATTTAATAATCTCATCTATAAGGAATTCTCTATTTCTGATTCTCCAAAGAAGAAAGGTTTTCTTTTAGGGATATCCTTACAGAGTAATTCCTTAACGTAATTGTTATCATGATTCCGAAATTGAATTATTCTACAGAAATCACTCAGAGAGAAGTTTCCCAATGATGACCAGATAAAAACACATTTTTCATGTTTGCTGTTAAGTTCGACGAGTTAATAAGCAACACATTGTTTCTTTCCGAGGCTATATTTATAGTGAGTTTTTTGGCAATGAATCTACCCCAAATAGTCGGTTCCTCAGGGACCTCCCATTCTAATTTTTTTTATACATATTGAAGGGTGTTCGAGAGATTTTGAAAATTTATACCTCCCTACTATTGAAAGTGGGTGCCCTAGACACAACTTGTATTGTATATTGATTACTGTTTCATGTATTCAGTTTGTTTTTATAAATGTGTTTATCTTTTCATGATAGTGTAGATACTTCTGCATCCACTTTGTTTATGGCAATGTCCTTAGATTACCTGTCGCATCAAATGGTTATAGCAGGTCCCAGGCTATAATGAGAACCCTGAGATGCCATGACAGTAATCTTAATGTAACATCGTATGGTCCAGTTACTTCATTCTGAAAGGACATAGATGATGTGTGACCATTAGGTTCTGGGGGTCATAAGCATTGAGACTTCTTTTCATGAAGTTCGCACTTGATGATCTCTAGCTATTAAGATCATGAGGACAAACCCTATTAATAGAAACACCACATGTTTTTGGTGTCATTAGTCATTCCTATATACATACATGTGTAATGGTCTCCTGACTTGAGATCATTATCAATGAATTTCATTTAATTACATACATTTTATATAAGGCAAAAACCATGGCAACAAATTCGTGGTGAGGTAGTTTGTATCGAGTACATCATTAATGGCATGGTATTGATTGAATGATCGAGAAAGTATTTGTTGCTTCCGAGTTCAAGAAGAGATATCTCGGGCCTAGTTTATTAGGATTGTTGCACCTTCAATAAATCCATGGCCATGGTAGTCAAAGGTAAGACCATCTGGAAAAATCAACAAAAAAAATAAATCAAATAAAAAATGATGACACTAGTATGCATTCTACTTTATTGAGATATCGATGGCGAAGAGATTAGATTACACGGACCGTGTTCGTAGGAAGGCAGTCGTTGCTTCGACTTTTCCTTATCCTTATAGGGACCTCGATGGGTTTCTAGAACCATCTCTAGGTTAGTGGTATTATTCACTGCTATTGAGATAAGGGCCTAGAGGGTTACACTCAATAGCGCCTTGAGAATCTTCCCTATTCTAGGAATAGTAATTAGAACTTTGTGGGCCCCTTCCAAGGGTCTGGGCACTATCTATGTTCTATGGATCACCAAAGAATAAATAAATTCATTAATTATTCAAGTTTAGAATAATTCGTTGAATTTATTTATAACATGAATTTACAAGTTATATAGTAAATACAAGTATTAATATTATTAGAATGGATTTAAATTTTTCTAGGTTCGTTTAATATTGGTAGGAGGAATGAGTCGAGTTAAAGACTCCAATTTATCACGTAATATATTTATATATTTCAGGAAAGTGATAAATTATAAATATTATTTATGGTATAATTTTATTTGTCCTAAATAATTATTTATATCTCTTATATAGAGGACATTTATTACACGGGGGCCGGGATGCTTTACCACGTGTTTGAACACTCCCTATATAAGTGAGAGAGAGGCTCTCCTATTTTACTATTCATGTGTCAGGATTGAGAGCTTCTCTCTCCTCCTGAAATCTAGAGAGAGAGTATCTCAAGAAAAGAAGGTTCTTCAAGATCATCCATCTCAGATCGATTCTCCTTCCTTTGTGATGATCGTCGCTGTGCTGAAGTGAGCGTCGAAGATCCGCGCTAGCACCCGGATCTTGACGAACGGTGCATGTGCAGATTCACGAGACGTGTGCGGATGATCTAGAGGGCTTCGACGTCGGAGTCTTAGAGCAACGATTGCCAGCAACCTGCGACAGACTTGAAGACGTCAATTCTGAACAAGGTAAATGTTCATTACAATTTTTTGTTCTTTTTATAATCCTTGCGATATCCTTGGACCAAGCTGGGACAAGATCACCGGAGTTGACAGGGTTATGTCACTCCGGTGAAGCTGAAAATTTTAAATTCCTGGTCCACCGGCTTCCGCTGCGTAGTCCCAGTACCCAACAATGGTATCAGAGGGATCACAAGGTATTTCTGAGTCAACGAAATTAAAATTCATTAAATTTAATTGCAGGGTGTCAAAAAAGTTCATTCAGATTCGACCGCGCGTCGTTTCGTTTTAGAATGATCAAGTTATGATCATTTAAATTTTTTAATCGGATCGACGTCATGTTTTTGGTTTATTTGATGTTTGTCTCAAATTGAAATTAACATCAAATATATATTTTATTATTATAAAATATAACAAAATATTTATTATAAAAATATTTTATTATAAAATATTTTTCCACAAAGGTGTGTGAATTTTTTTTAATAATAAAATAAGAAAGACCAAGATCCCACTTTGGGGTCTTCATGCTTTGAATTTATAAAAAAAATAAAAAGGAATAAAAGACCCCAAAATGGGGTCATCTTCCTTTATTTAAAAAAAAGGGTGGCCTTATTTGTCTAAAGGACAAATAAAATAAAAAAAAGAGGAGGAAGACCCCAAAGGGGTCTTATCTCACGCGACGCACAGGAAGGGAGGCCGAACCCTAGCGGGCCTCCCCTCTGTCGGACCACCTCCACACCGAGCCGCCTCTGGCCGCCCGCCGCCAGCTGCGCCAGCCTCCCCTCTACCAGACTGCCCCGCTCGGCTGCCCTGAGCCCCCGCGCCGGCCTCCTCCTCTCCCGCCGGAACCCCCTCTGCCGGACGACCTCCCTCTCCCTCTGTCGGACCTCCTCCGCGCCGAGGCCCCTACGATGAGACTCCTTGACCCGCGCCAGTCTCCTCTGCTATGCCACTTCGGACCTCGCCTCACACTGGACTAGTTCCGTCCGGCCGCCCCGAGCCCACGTCAGACCGGACAGCTGCCTCACCAGCTCGCCGGAGCAGCGGGCTACCGACCATGTGGCTGTCCAGCCTCTTTTCCGGCCTCCTTCCGCTCCCTTAGGAAAACTTTGGGAGATGCAGCTGCCGCGGGAGTTGTTGGATGCCGCGACCACACCGCGGTCACGCCGCAGTCACACCGCGGTACCCGTTCTAGGACGACACCCCGCGGTGGTACGCAGTCTTGCCGGACTCCTCTCCGTCTAGAGGTAACCCTGCATTAAATTAATTTTAATTAATTAAGTTTTTTAATTTCAATTAATTGGAATTAATTTATGGGTTTAAATTATTTTAATCGGAAATGTTAATTTAATATAAGTTAAGAATTAAATTAATGGTTTTATTTAATTTTTGGAATTAAAATTAAATTAAACAAATGGAACCGATAAAATAAATTATTTTAATTTAATCAAATTAATTTAATTTATTATATCACCCTTACATAATTTAAATTTATTACAATTCAATTTTATTTCTCCTTTTACCCCAACTGGTCTTGAGCAAGTGACCGACCTATGTATGTCTGGAATTTATTTATTTATTTAATTATTTATTCAATGTGTGAAATGATTGTAATATTTAATTAGATAAATGACGGTCTGCGAATCGTATTTTAATTAAAATATGTATAAGGGTCTGTGCTTCCATTGATTTTTTTTATTTTGGACCCCATACCCCCTCTCCAGCGTGTGAGTATATTTGTAATTGTATGGTGATGAATCAGAGGCAGACCCTGCCATATTGAGGCGGTAGTCCAGATAGGAGTTGGACGCTTTGCACTGGGGCCATCAGTGAAACGAGTCATGTATTGACTCAGGTATGGATGCCCCTAGGTGATGATTGATCAGTTATCGATTGATCATTATAGAATTCTCAAGACTAATCGGAATGAATGATTTACTTTATGCATAGTTTATTATTTTATGTGTCTGCATGATTATTGCAGGATCACATAGGATAGTAAATAAGAAAAATACATAACATTGTGACGAATAATATTCTTTTGAATGTTCAGTTGTGAGCACGACCACCCAGTTTGAAAATAATAAATAGAAAAGGATTATATTGGTCAATTAATATTAAAAATACGTCAAAGATATATTAAGTCTAAAATCCTTCCATTTCTCACATCTAAACAAAACTGGCTGTTTGGGTGCTAATCAGCCTCAGTTGAGAGTGCCTCTTACTACTAGGGTGTTTCCATGAGAGAAATGGGTCGACTTAACTAAAGTGAGTAGTCAAGGATTAGCCTTAGCTAACTTGCTATCACTTTAGAGAAATTTTTTTGAGGGAATCAAGTTCAGATTCCAAAAGCTGGGACTTTACTCAACTACATAAGGAACCACAAGAACAAGTGGTTGGCTAGAATAATGCCTTTCTTGAAACCCTCCAAGTAGTGTCGTAGCCCTAGCTTGTAGTCTACGAGGGATGTTTTGAGGATCCTTTCCACTAGAATTCTCAAGTGATTGATTATTCTGAATCTAATAGTGAGGGAAATTAAGGTTCGTTAAAATAGGGGGAGACATTAAATGGTATAATAATTTATTAATCATAAAATTTCAAAAGGTAATCAAGACAAAGTACTAACTGCTAAATGTTTATCTGATGTAGATTCAAAATGGAAATCAAAAACACCACAAGTAATTTATCACTGCGATCGATCATGGATAAAGAAAACATCCTGACCGGCAATAACTTCCAGGAGTGGTACAGGCGCTTGTGCATAGTACTACGCCAAGAAAGGAAGTTATATGTTCTAGAATCCCCAATTCCTGCTGAGCCTCCTCAGGGAGCAATCAAGACGGAAAACGATAAATGGAGAAAGCATGTAGACGATGTGCTTAATGTACAATGCATCATGTTGTCATCCATGTCCTGCCAATTACAAAAAATGAATGAGGAAGAAGATGGATACAAGATGCTTTCACATCTCCAAGAACTATATGAGGAGAGGGCTAGGAAAGAAAGGTATGAGATCTCAAGTGCGCTTTATAAGTTTAGGCTAGCAGAAGGGCACCAAGATGGTCCTCACGTACTCAAGATAATTGGGTATTTTGAGAGGCTTGAAGCCCTTGGGTTCAAACTGAACCAAGAACTAGCAGTGGATCTCATTCTTTCCTCTTTACCATCAAGCTGTTCAACTTTCATTGTCAATTATAATATGAATGATATGATAAAGTCTCTCCCAGATATTTTGGATCTAGTTCGCCAAGCTGATAAGGAAATGAAAACACCAATTCAACTGTCCTTATGGTGAACAAGAAAAACAAGGGCAAGGAAAAGTGGTCTAATGCCAAGTCAAGGCCAAAGACACCAATGCATATTCCTGCAAAGAAGCCAAAGATTCAGAGGCAAATTAATGAGAAGGAAGCTATCTGATTTGGATGTGGAAAGAAAGGCCACTAGAAGAAGAATTGCAGAGCTAGGAAGAAGAAGAAATCTGATGATTATACATCACATATTTTTTTTCATTGAATGCAATCTATCTTTATCTACAAGTTGGGTATTTGATACAGCATGTGGTTCACAAATTTCTATTCATATACAGGAACCAAGAAGGTTCAAGAAGATTTCAAAAGGTAAAGTGGATCTCTGAGCTACAAATGGTGTAAGTCTGGTGGCCTTGGCAGTGGGAGACTCTCACTTGACTTTACCAACTGGTTTGGTTCTTGTTTAAACAATTTCTATTATGTACCATCTGTTACCATGAACATTATCTCTTTTTCAAGTTTAGAAACTATGGGTTTTTATTTCATGTTTGGAAATAAAAGTTGTCTCTTTTATATGGATAACATATGCTATGGTATGGAACATATTAATAATGGTTTATGTATTCTAGAACTAGAAAACTCAGTAATGGAAATCAATGACCAAAACAGCCAACATGACTCAAATAATAACTGCCTATGGCACTTCAAGCTTGGTCATGTAAACGAGAAGTGATTACGAAGATTAGATCAAGAAGAGTATCTACAATCGGTATAGTTAGAACCCTTAGATGTATGTCAATCTTGTTTATAAGGAAATATGACCAAAGAACCTTTCTTAGGAAAGGGAGAAAGAGCCAATGTAGTGCTGGAATTAATACATACTGATGTATGTGGTCCATTTCTAGTAGAGCCAAGAGGTTGTTTTCTATACTTCATTACTTTTACCGATGATTATAGTAGGTATGGATATATCTACTTAATGCGGTATAAGTCAGATTCCATTCATTTCTTTAAGGAATTCCAAAATGAATTAGAAAACCAACTTGGTATGAAGATAAGAGCACTTCGCTCGGACCGAGGCAAAGAATATCTTAACCAAGATTTCATTGATCACTTAAAGGAGTGTGGGATAGTATCCCAACTCACTCCTCCTTATACACCACAGTGGAATGGTGTTAGTGAAAGGAGGAATATGACCTTTCTTGACTTGGTTAGATCAATGACGAGTCATAGAATTCTTCCATTATCCTTTTAGGGATACGCCTTGCAGACAACAGCATATACCCTTAACCGAGTACCAACTAATGCTGAAGATGGGATTCCATATCAGTTATGGTATGGAAAGAAACCTAATATAACAAACATGCATGTCTGTGGGTGTGAGGAATTTTTCAAGACTTTAACAAGTGACAAATTGGCATCCAGAAGCACTAAGTTCATCTTTATAGGTAATCCCAAGGAAACTAGAGGATACTACCTATATAACCCTTTAGATAGAAAAGTCATTGTGGCAAGATTTTCCACATTTCTAGAAATGGATCACATTTGTACTGGAAATAGTGGGAGAAAGATTGACTTCAACGAAGTTAATGCTCCAGATGCACAAGAGTTGGTAGAGGAACAATCTCTATAAGAGAATGTGGAAGAATAAATTATTCCCGAGACACAAATATTGTGTAGGTCTACGTGAGAGCTTAGAGAACCAGAGCATTATGCTTTTCTTGTCACAGAGTCAGGTGAAACAGTATTCCTTGAGGATGATGAACCTCTAACCTAAAAGGATTCAGTAGAAGGAAAAGATGCTACTAAATTGAAAGAAGCCATGAATTCTGAGATGGAGTCCATGTACAAAAATCAAGTTTGGATTTTGGTAGACCCTCCAGCTGATGTAAAGCCCATTGGATGAAAATGGTTATTCAAGAAGAAGCTGGACATGTATGGTAAGGTTAATACCCTTAAAGCAAGAATGGTTGAAAAGGGTTTCAGACAATGCCAAGGCATTGAATATGATGAAACCCTGTCACCAGTGGAAATGATTAAATCCATCAGAATATTGCTTGCAATATTAGCCTTTCATGATTATGAAATTTGGAAAATGGATGTCAAAACTAATTTTCTAAATTTGAAGTTGGTTGAAGACATCTATATGACTCAACCTGAAGGGTTTGTTTAGTCAATGAAAGCCAATAAAGTATGCAAGTTACAGAGATCCATTTATAGATTGAAGTAGGCATCAAGATCATGGAATGTTCTCTTAGATGAGGCCATAAGAGATTTTGGTTTTGTCAAAAATAAAAGCGAGCCTTGTGTCTATAAAAAGGTGGAAGGTAATGCTATGGTTTCTGTAGTTTTATATGTTGATGACATATTAATTATGGGAAACGAGGTTCAATTCTTACAGTCAGTTAAGAAATGGTTAAATGAATGCTTCTGCATGAAAGACTTAGGTGAAGAAGTCTACATTCTAGGGATCAAGATCTATTGAGATAGATCTCAAAGGCTTCTTGGCCTAACTCAAAGTATATATATTGACAAGGTACTAAAAAGGTACTATATGGAACAATCCAAGAGAGGATTGTTACCTATGTCACATGGTGTACATCTCTACAAGAAAATGTGTCCACAAACATAGGAGGAGATTGAAAAAATGAGTAGAGTCCCTTATGCTTCGGTAGTGGGTTTTATCATGTATTCCATGCTATGTACTAGGTTTGATGTTGCCTTTACTTTAAGCATGGTGGGTAGATATCAAGCCAATCCAGGAGAGCTATACTGGAAAGCTGTTAAAACTATCCTAAAGTACATAATGCATACTGAGGATATGTTCCTCATGTATGGATGAGATGAGGAACTAGTTGTCAGGGGATATACTGATGCTAGTTTCTAGACAGATCATGATGATATGAAATCGTAGTCAGGCTATATATTTTGCCTTAATTGTGGTGCAGTGAGCTGGAGAAGCTCAAAGAAAGATGTGGTTGCTGATTCTATAGCAGAGTCCGAATATATTGCAACTTCCGATGTAGCAAAGGAAGTAGTCTGGATACATAGCTTTATCTTAGACATTGGCGTTGTACCTAGCAGTGGAAAACCTATTTTTGTATATTGTGATAATACTGCTGTAGTGGTGCTTTCCAAGGAGCCCAAGTCTCACTAGAGGAAAAAGCATATTCTTTGGAAGTTTCATCTCTTGAGGGATTTTACTCAAAGAGGTGAAATGATAGTTAGAAGTTTAGACACATTGGACAATGTGGCAGACCCCCTGACTAAATCCATTTCTCAGTAGAAGCATGATTCACATGTGAGAGATAGTGGATTAAAACCTATTAGTAGTTGGCTCTAGTTCAAGTGAGAGTGTTGAAAGTGGGTGCCCTAGACCCATCTTGTATTGTACTTTGATTACTGTTGCATGTATTCAGTTTCTTTTTATACATGTTTTTATCTTTCCATTATAGTGTAAATACTTATGCATCCACTTTGTTTATGAAAATGTCCTTAGATTAACCGTCACATCAAATGGTTATAGCAGGTCCCATGCTATAATGAGAACCCTGAGATGCCATGACAGTAATCTTAAAGTAATGTCCTATGGTCTAGTTACATCATTCTGAAAGGACACAGATGATGTGTGACCATTAGGTGCTGGGGGATCATAAGCATTGAGACTTCTTCTCATGAAGTTCGTACTTGACGATCATTAGCTATTAAGATCATGAGGACAAACCCGATTAATAGGAATACCACATGTTTCTGGTGTCATTTGTCGTTCCTATATACGGACATGTGTAATAGTCTCCGGACTTGAGATCATTATCAATGAATGTCATTTAATTACGTACATTTGATATATGGAAAAAACCATGGAAATAGAGTCATGGGGAGGTAGTTTGTATCGGGTACGTCATTAATGGCATGAAATTGATTGAATGATCGAGAAAGGAGTTGTCTCTTCCGAGTATAGGAAGAGATATCTTGAGCCTGGTTGATTAGGATAGTTGCACCTTCAATAAATCCATGGACATGGTAGTCGAATGTAAGAATGACCAGACAAATCAATAACCAAAATAAAGAAAATAAAGAATGATGACACTAGTATGCATTCTACTTTATTGAGATATCGATGAAGAAGAGATTAGATTACATAGACCATGTTCATAGGAAGGCAGTCGTTGCTTCTACTTTTCCTTATCTCTATAGGGGCCTCGATGAGTTTCTAGACCCCGCTCTAGTTCGGTGTTATTATTCACTACTATTGAGATAAGGGCCTAGAGGGTCACACACAATAACACCTTGAGAATATGTCTTATTCTGGGAATAGGAATTTAGAACGTGGTGGGCCCCGCCAAAGGGTCCGAGCACTATCCAAGTTCTATGGATCACCAAAGAATAAATAAATTCATTAATTATTCAAGTTTATAATAATTCGTTGAATATATTTATAACATGTATTTACAAGTTATATAGTAAATACAAGTGTTAATATTATTCGAATGGATTTAAATATCCTAGGATCGTTTAATATTAGCAGGAGGAATGAGTCGAGTTAAATACTCAAATTTATCATTTAATATATTTATATATTACAGGTAAGTGATAAATTGAAAATATTATTTATGGCATAATTTTATTTGTCATAAATAATTATTTATATCTCTTATATAGGAGAAGTTTATTACATGGAGGCTGGGATCCTTTACCGCATGTTTTAACACTCCCTATATAAGTGAGAGAGAGGCTCTCCCATTTTACTATTCATGTGTCAAGATTGAGAGCTTCTCTTTCCTCCTAGATTCTAGAGAGAGAGTCTCGCAAGAAAATAAGGATATTAAAGATCATCCATCTCGGATCGATGCTCCTTCCTTAGCAGTGATCGTCGCTGCGTTGAAGTGAGCATCGAAGATCCATGCTTGCACTCGGATCTTGACGAACGACGCATGTCCAACTTTGTGAGACATGTGTGGACGATCTAGAGGGCTTCGACATCAGAGTCTTCAAGCAACAATTTCCACCATCCTACAGAAGACTTTCACACATCAATTCTGAACAAGGTAAATGTTCAGTTTATTTTTTCATGCTCTTTATAAACCTTGCGAGATCCTCGAACCAAGCCAGGACAAGATCACCGGAGTTCACAGGGTTATGTCACTCCGGTGAAGCTGAAAATATTAAATTCTCGGCCAACTGGCTTTCCCTGTGCAGTCCTAGTTCCCAACACCTACTCCACAAGCCAGGACATTCTATCCCTTGAGGAGCCATGACAGTTTCCTTCTATATGGGAGTCCTAGATGAACGAAGCCAAGATTTTTTCAATATGAGAAATAACTCCCTTTAGAACACTAATATGTGAGAGAGAATGAACTAGAATAGAGGATAACACACTATTTACTAGAGTGATTCTACCACTGAAGGACAAATATCAGTTCTTCCAGTTCAAAATCCTCCTTATGATTCTTCCCAAAGTTTTATCAGTGTGTGGAATATTGGGCCTTGTTGGAGATATAGAGGAAATAAGATAATCCATAAGAAAAAGTATTATTTTTTATGTAAAGACTACTAATTCTGGAGGACACACACCTATTATAGAATTTTTTAGAGATATAGAAATTTTTCTTCCCCTGATTGATGGTCTATATGCTCTATTTAGAGTTTTCTTCATTAAATTTATTGATACCATAGATTTATCTCTTGCTAGAATTAACAAATATAATGGTATCATTAGAAAACATTAGGTGATATATAGTGAAGGAGTTCCTCATACAATTATAAGGAAAAACATTACCCAACAAAATACTCATGGTATTGATGTGACAAAGCACATCCTGGGTTATAATGAAAATTATTGGGTATTATATATCCCCTTGTCTGATCCCATAGTTTTCCTTGAAAAAACAACAATTTTTACCCATAAATGAAATGGAAATCCAGAAGGATCTACATCACCTAAACATGTGATCCATTACCTGGGAGGAGAAACACATTCTTTCAAACACCTTAATGATAATGTTACACTTCACATGGTCATATGATTTTTATATCCAGGTTAGACCCTATACCCTTTTGATTAATATCACTGATCACTTCTTAGGCCATAGAAATCATACCTTGGGCTGCCCTTCCCTTTAAAAATCCATGTTTCTAATCTGAAATCTAGTGGGGTGGGGGTAAGTGAAGAATATTCTATAAAGAAAACCAGGGAGAACTGTTTTAGGTAATTGCACATATTTATTAGATGAAATTATTTTTGGAAAAAAGGGTATTTAATTTTTTGAATTAACACCAGGGTAGTTGCACTAGTCACACAGGGAATGCCTCTACCCCTATAAAGTGTTGGACATAACTCACCAGATCATTCCTAATAATGCCCCAAGATTACATATAAAAATCCCTTGGAGAACCTTTTGAGGCTTGAGGAACTCTCCCTGTTAAGACGACACAGTTCCTCACTAATCTCCTTTTTATCAGGTAATGTTTTAATAAGATCATTGTAAGATGAAAAAACCTCACAGGGGACTACATCGAGGAAGTACTCAAAGCTATTCAGGTATCCTCTTTGCATATAATTATTAAAACCTGTAAGAATTGATTTAAATTATGATTTTTCAATATGTAAAACCACATACCTATCATTAGAATCGGTCCCTTTCTCCATCAAAATTTTGGGAATTATATAATTTATTCTCTCTTTGACACATGCATGAATAAACACATAATTTCAATCACACTCATAAATACAATTATTTATTACCGGGTTGTGCATAAATTATTCCTATCTTAGTAACATGTCATCCAAAATCTTATTCTTGTGAGTGAGAGAACATAAAATGGGTTAATACAAATCATTCTCAAGGATTTTTTGAGCCATTGAATGTCTTCCTTCATTGCTTCAATATCCTGGGTGCTAGGAGGATGTTTCTTAATCCATGCTTGTAGATCTCTTTTAATCCTACACAATTTATGGTAATGAACAATCCATGAATTTCAATGAGAATGATTATTCCATGAGTCCCTCACCACTTCATGATAACCCAATGTATTGATCCACAACTGAGAAAATGAAAAACGCCTACCATATTCTCTCATGAGAGACAACACCATGAAGAGAGGGGAGTGACCAGAGAGACTTATCACATGGTGGTTCACCTTCACATCAAAGAAGGTGGAGATAGAACGATAATTGGAAAATTATATGTCTAAATAGAACAATGTACAAAGACCCCACTTTTAAAATTACACAACATAAAGGGGTCACCAGAGGACCCCAAGTCCATCAGTCCAGTACATTCCTTGAACTCTACAAAATCCAGATTGGAGCTATGAGGGAAAAACACCTATCCCCTTCATCTCCATTAGACCATAGAAAACATTAAAGTATCATACTAATAACCACAGTGACTCTCATAGTCTGAAGGAACTCATGGTATGCCATAAGGAACCTGCTGTTTTTACATCACATCTATGGTTGAAAACAGTTAGAAAGCAACATTGAGATCCTGTGGTAATTTTTGGGGTGACATTCTGATCAGAATCGTGAAACAGTTCCACTAATATATTGAATATAATCAAAATCCATATGTGTGGATTTTGGGGTATATAAATCATGAAACCATGCATTTTAACACTATTCCCATACTTAGATACTTTATAGGTACACTGGTTGGGCTCAAGCACTGTAACTAAGGAGGAACCATTATTTTGGAGTTCGTTGCCAATATAGTCAATCTTTTCCTAAGATCCAAGGCCTCAAGAATTTCAAATAATGAATGAGATTATTGAAATGATATGCATTGGGATTTTTTCATAGCCATCTTTGTATTCATATCCGGTGAAGACAATCGACATAGTAAATTATTGTATTTTGAATGGGTGTATATACCCTTGTACAAGACTGAGGGAGATAAAGCAGTGGAAAAATTCAGTTCTTGAGCACGAAAATTATTCCTCCTCATCACTATGGAAAGATATGGGGATGAATTCAAGGATGATCCATGTCTGGAGAGGGACCTAGTTTATATGGTGTTAGGAGGGGATAATATGAGGGCCTTCAGTTGTGGGGGGGGACCTCATGCGACACTTGATAAGAAGTCTAGTTCATGGAAACATTCCTTTTATAAGAATATGATACTACACTACTATCAATAGCCACAACCTTTTTCACCAGCTCTGAGGGACTGGGATCACAACGATATAAGAGACTCACCAATGGTTTAATAAAAAAATATGGCCTTACCTCTATCTTGAGCCTTTTGGGTGACTGAGATAATCATTGAAAAATAATTTGGAGGGTTTAAGGGAGTCTAACCCTTATAGATCACAATCCATAGACAAGGAGAAACATTTCCAGCAAATTAGGGAAGAAGCACCTGCCTCTGGGGTTCAACAAGAGACAAAAAATAAATAGAAAAAATAAAAAAATCATCCAAATTTTTATCCAGCTTCTCCATCCATAACATGGACTTCATAAATTCCCCATATTCTACTAGTGGGTTCTCAATATTATAAGAGGGACCTCCACCATGATTAACCACCATACGATTCCAAAATATTGGCAGATAATTCCCCTAAAGGTTAAAAAATGAACAAAATCTGGGAGTTGAGGGGTAGACTAGATCTTAAGACCAAAGGAATGAGCCTCGCACATGAAGACAAATTTGATCTGGGAAGGACTAAGATATATCCATGTCAAGAAATATTTGGGAATCTGAATATTATTCAAACCTATGAGTATGATTATCCATGAAGATATAACTACCTAATGAATCGCTAATTTCACAAAGAAAAGAAACATTATGGTAAGAGAGGGGTAAGCCAAGTAGATTAACCCATACTGCCATGAATGTAGAGTCTATTCCATGGTGAATCTCCATCTCCCAATATTATGGAAAGGACCTCCACCTTTTTTGCGGAAATGTCGGGAGTTTCAATGACAGAAACAACAAAAAACAAAAGAGTGAAAGGGAAAAAAATAAGAACAAGAACACAAGGATTTATGTGGTTCATGTATAATCTAAATGTCCAAGGAGAGGCTGAAAATTCAATATAATTTGGGAACACAATTACAATGTTTTTTATTAAGAAACCCTAGGATGAAATGGTCTACAAACAGGGAAGGTGATCCATTGTTCCACAAACTAAACATGATTTCCATGTCGCTATAGAGAAAGGTGGCCACCCATGTCAAAAGTGCTACAGTGGATGCCATCTAGAAGTCCAAGAGGATACAATAATGTTGACTCCAAAGTCCACACTGCTATAGTACCTATCAGTGTCGGTCGACCAGCTTAGTACAAGCCACAATCATTCGGCCCAACTAAATCGGGTGACACCAATCCAAAAACCATCATACTAATCTAATATATTTTCACCATTCATACACAAAGTACTCCTTTTAAGCCATCAACACCTAGAAGGACTTATGGTTCAAGGATAAGACCCAGTCTGATGAGATCAACCCTAAGAATCCAAAAACGAATTAAAAATAGGAAGAATCAATTTTTGAAGCAGAACCTAGACACCAAAGTCCATTTGAGAGTATTTGAGGATGTTTCAAAAGTACAAATTGGAACATCCAACATTATCCAAGGTCCACTCAGGGATTTATTCTTAAGCTTCACTAAAATTTATAGAAATAACTATATTGGATTCTAGGAGGGTCGGTGAAGAACTTCCATTAAAGAAAATAGTTGGTAGATGGGACTGAAGTAGAGGGACATAGAATAACAAGTACCACCAAAGAAGGATGTACACTCATATGAGAGTCTAGTGGGTGTGGGAGGTGACCCAGATGTCTTGGTGGAGCAGGCATTTGCTATGTATAAATGGATGAAGGAGAAGAAATGAGAGAAAAAAATTGAATATGTGATGGTGTATGAGGCACGTTTGATTGAGAGGGATGGATCATTTCGAATTTGTCTTTATATATTATTGGTATGAATATAGAAAAGAGGTAAATGGTATGATGATTTTTTATTTAATTTTCTTTGTCTGGATATACCAGTGTATTATGAATATAATGGAATGGGAATGATAAATGAGCATAATTAACACTACAAATAGAATTGTTATAATGAGGATGATATAATGGTAACTTCTCCCAATAGAATAAATTATTTCCAATTCGTAATAAGTTGTTCTGATCATTATGGATTAGGAAGACATTCTTATTATTCTTGGTGTTTTGTCTTGCGAATTTCTTGATATAATTTTCTCCTAAAATGACTTTGTTATGATTGATTCATGTGGGATGGTTGTTAGATGACATATTGAGATTTTGTATTATTATGACATGTGCTAGTGTTTGGTGCCTGAAAGCACCATATGTGATGAATGAAGGTAAGGTGGATGGTTATGTTACTGTATAATGGTAAGAAAAATGTTATAAATTTCTTTTCAAGGGTAAGATATATGGTATTAGATACTACTTGAGGGTAAGATGCATGTGATATGAACCACCTGAGTATAAGAAACATGGGTTACTAACCGCCTGAGGGTATGATGCACAATCACTAGATACCTGAGGGTGATTATTAGCCACTGAAAGAGGATAATATTAATTGTTAATATCTTAATATTTATGTGTTCCAAATTTCATAAAAATTATTTTTAGTGCATTATAGAAATTGAACTTCATTTCTCATCTTACGTGCAATTCACGTTTAAAATTAAAATTTGGGGCCAATAAATCATATACTGGTGGAGAATGTTATATTAATTTTTTGAATTTAATATTTTGGGATACCATTGATCAATTTTTTTTAATATTTTATCTTGTAGGATTGATGGATGAATCCCTGGAGAAGATGGATATTTTTCCGCATGAATGAATAAATTTTCTGGAGAAAACGTAATGGGCCTAAGGCCCATCAAACAAATGTGGGGCCCACAAAACAAGCCCAATGAAGCTCAAATTTTTACTGAATAAAGATAAAAATATGGGGATGATTTTATTCTACAATGGCTAGAGGTAATTATAAATTTTTCATGGAGATAAATGGATCTGAAGTTTACGTTTAAATGGTGGGTCCGACCCAAAATACCATAAAGTTGTTCCACCATTTCAACCATAACTTCCAAACGTCTACACCGAATGACCTGAAAAGTTTAAAGCTAACAGAAAACACATGTACGAGCATATTTTTCTTCTACTACCCCTCCAGATTTTCCTCCTTCAATTACATATGCACACGTCAAAATGAAGGATGAATTTGGATGAAATTTTTGGACACACTTTTTGTGAGATCTAAAAATTTTATGATACTTTTCTCATGGATGAAATGGTAAGATGTTGTGAGTTAATACATCATTTTAGAACCTAAGGATATATGTGTAATACATTATGATAGGCACACAAGTGGAATATTTGTGGGATGTGAAGGGTGTAATTCATTTCAATTTCTTTAAAAATTATAAAGAACTGGTGTCTAATAAAGATGATGAAAATGGGTAAATGTAATGAATGTGACCGAATAGTTAAAGAATGGTTCCTAATTAAGATCCATTAATAGGTTGAAGTTTGGTTATATCGATTTGTAAGGATTTAAAGGTTCCTAAACGAGAAAGATATATGTCATGAAGTTAATTTGGTTAAAAAAGGTTTTTTAATGAAATACATGTGACTATTTAAGTTGGTTTACCCCATATTAACCATGGATCGTGGTAGGGATGGTTGAGGGTAGTGAAAGGGATGTGACTATATCCATTGGGATAGTGTATGAAAAATGGGTTGGTTATGGTCAATAGTGATATTTCTTTTGTGAAAAGTGTGAAAAACCTAGTGATATGACTTTCGAGAAGTTAGTTTGGCATTGTAAAAGAGACACCACCATGGAAATGTTTGAAAATTAACCAATATGAGGATATCATAGAGAATTATACTGCTATATAGAAGCAGGAAACCTTGTTAATTTAGGGAAAAAAGGGAGAGGAGAAGTTACATGAGAACTTTTATTATTTTATACAAATGATGGAACGGTACCTAGGGTGGGTTGTGTTGAGTATGTTTGTCTTGACTAGAAAGTTCGAGTTGCATCACCCTTTGATGTTTTCTATAGAGGGTGGATCTGAGGTAGAAATATTCTGGAGAGATTCCATATAGATTATTCTTGATCACTTATAGTCTCCTTTAGAGAATAGAGTAATGTTGGAGGATTATATGTTGTGGGGTCCAACAAAGCGCTGGTGGGATATTCTAGTTCAGACTTAGAAGGAAGAAGATATGTTGTAGAAATATTTCTTGAAATGTTTTTGGATCATTTCTATCCAAATACCTTGATATATAAGAAGGATATAAAGTTTATGGGGTTTACCCTGGTTTCTAAATCAATGATATATTATACTAATCGCTTAACCAATTTCCAAGGCTTTGTTCCAGTGTTGATTGGGGATTAAGTAGTTATGGTGAGACATTCCATAATGGACATAGAAATGAGATAATGTACTTGGTCAATATATTCTATTTAAAGATGTTTTTTGAAGTGGTGGATAAAGACTTTATTTTAGAAGGAAACCTCAAGGTGGATTATGGTGGTAGACACGTGGTTCTAGTTGGGTGATGTAGTATTGTGACTTCTGGGAGTAGGAAGTTCTATTTTGATGGTTTTCACCAGGGCGGTGGAATATAGAGTATCCAAATAAGCATTTTGACCTATCAGGTTGGTGACCAGGTGTTTTTTTATCAGTGTGATAGGTCAGTGCACATGTGTGGCCAGTGTTCCCAACCAACAGTTGAGTGCTAAGCATGTGGAAGGATGGTACATGTAAAGAGGTTCTGTAGGAACCCTTGATATATGGGTAGTGATGGAGGATTACAACTGATGATGAGTGAAGGAAGGGAGTCACTTACCATATATCAGGAAGGAAGTTGGAGTTATTCTAGCCGTATCAGTCGTAGTGGTGTACATTCTACACGAGGAAAAGGGGATCCTTATCACTGGGGGATTTTATTTCTAGGGACTCAAATCAGATCCTAGGTTTGAGTAATTGGTTAGATCCATGTAGCTAAGCCTACACCAAGAGGTGGAAAGGCTGGAACATCATCAATTTTAGTGGTAATTCTTATAGATTCCTTGTTTTATAGTTCTTTATTTGATAATGGTTCATTATATTATTTTATATGGACTCATTTTTTGAGTGTGTTGGGCCAATAGATGGAACATGTGTGTGGGGTTATGTTGATTGAAACACTATTAGAGGTGAGATCAGATAATATCCATCATTATAGGGAGTGTACCCTTTAGGTTAGCAGGTAACATTTCCTTTAGGACTTGTTTGTTCTTGATATTTCTAGTTTATATTTGATATTGGGAATGGATTTGATGAGGGTGTATTAGACCCATATTGATTGTTACCACTATAGGGTAACATTCATATCCCTTGAGGGGCATACTTATGTTCATCATGGAGAGTGGGATATCTGAGCAGGCCATGATCAGAATGTTTTTATTAGTTGGGTGTGCTCATAGACCAAGTGGCATGTCTTATACTTTATGATGAATGAGTAGAGGAGATTGTTTTTACTCCTATGGTGGATCAGTTTTAGGATTTGTTACTTGAGTACATCTCAAGGATTCCACCTGAGATAGATTTTGAGTTCACAATTGAGTTGTTGACTAGTGCCAAAACTGTTTCTATTCCACCATACATTATGGATCCAACATAACTTTAGGAAGATAAAACTCAATTGGAGGAATTATAGAATAAAGGGTCTATTCGTCTGAGTATGTAACCATATGGGTCACCAGTTTTGTTTTCAAGGAACGTTGATGACACATTGTGATTGTGTGTCATTTAATAGAAGTTGAATCAGATGAAATTTATGAATCTATAACCTCATGCGTAGATAAATTATTACATTGACTAGTTGAGAGGTTCTTCTGTGTTCGGTAAAATTGATTTGAGTTTAGGGTATCATAAAATTAATGTGGGACCTTATGATATACCACATACAACTCTTAGGACATGGTATGGTCTATATGAGTTTTTTTAATGTCATTCCAATTGACCAATAAACATATCATGTTTATGGTCTCAATGAACTAAATATTTCAACCTACCTTGATCAATTTATAGTTGTTTTTTGTGGATTAAATCATGGTGTACTCTAAGACTCACGATGATCATGCCAAACATCTTGAAATTGTCATGAGTATAATAAGAGAGAATAGGCTATAACCAATCTATCTAAGTGTCATTTCTTAATTGACATGGTATATTTATTAGGTCACATAATCTCTGAATAAGGTGTGTTAGTGTACCAGAAGAAAGTACATGCAGTTGTATCTTATGAACAAACCAAGAATGTATTTAATATCTAAATATTTTTGGGTATGGAAGTCTATTACTAAAGGTTCATCAAAGACATTTCATATTTGGAATCCACAATTTAGGGCTCAATAAATAAGGGAATAAACTTTCAATGGTATGCGGAATGTGAGAATGATTTATAGGAGTTAAATAAGAGGTTTACCACCACACCTATTTTCATCCTACCCAAGCCATGTAAGGAGTATACCCTATTTTGTTTTTTATCCAGTGTTTTCCTTTGGGATGTTTTGATGAAAGATTATCGGGATGTGGCATATAGGACATAGAATTGAGTGCTCATGAAAAAATGACACTACACATGACCTTTTGGTGGCCTTGGTGGTTTATGATTTAAAGTGTTGGCAACATTAATTGTTGGGTGAAAGGTTTACCATGTATACCAATCATAAGAGTCTTAAGTACATCTTCTCCCATTTTTATTTGAATATTAAATAGTGAATATGGGGGGAGTATATGGAGTCCTTCAATTTTGATATGGTTTATAAGATGGGGATGTGAAATATTTTCATAGAATATTTGAGTTGAAAGACTCAAAATTAAGAGGTTTAGGAATTCATATATGAGTAGAGGATGATGGAGTTTTTTTTGATGAGATGAAAATAGATGTTTAGGATGATAAAGGATAGAGGACCCTTTCATCCTTGGTAGTTGAGTCCATGATTCTGGGCTTGATGAAGGAGATAAAGTATTAGTATTTGGAGTGTGTGGAATTGAAGAAAAGTCTTCAAGGTGGGGAGGCACCATCTAATTAGACTGTTAATGCTGATGAGATATCTTATGTTCATGGAGATGTTATTTTTCATAATTGTATGTGAGAGGATTTTTTTCATTATTTCCATGCTTCAAAGTGGGAAGTGAATTTGGGTTTGACCAAGATATATCTGGATCTTCGTAGACAGTATTGGTGTCCAAGGATGATGAAAGAAGTTGTGGGTTTTGTGACATGATGATACACTTGTCAGTAAGTAAAGCTAGAGAATTACTGACTAGGTGTATTTTTATTACCATTTCCCAATGTAGAATTGAAATGGGATGAAGTTATAATGTATATCAAGGTATGTGTTCCATGGATTCCTTGTAAGAATAAAGCGATATTGGTAGTTTTGGATCGGTTGGGCAAGGTGGCACATTTCTTACCGATTAGAGAGGCCTTCACTATGGACTAGTTGGGTGATATGTATATTCAACAGAAGTTTGGTTAAAAATATTAAAATTGAATATAGTTTTGGGTTTTGATATGTGTTTTAATTTGTGCTTATTAAAGGGGTTATAGAATCCACTTACTACCCAAGTGTTTTTGAGTTTGACCTTCCACCCGCAGACATACTGGAAGGTAGATTATTCCATTTAGGTGTTAGAGGACTTGTTGAGGGCATGTGTCTTAAACGTTAGTGGAACTTGGGAGAAGAACTTGGTACTTGTTGATTTTCACTTCAATAAAATTTAATGGGAAATCATTCAGATTGAACCATATAAGGTGCACTACGGTAGGATGTGTAGGTCATTCTTATGTTGGATGGAGGTTTCAGAATTAGAGTTGTTGGGATTGAGTCTTATATTGGAGATGTTGGGGTATGTTCTATTAGTATAGAGACATATGGATACAGTAGAGATTAGGAAAATTTTTTATACTAACTATCTTCATCAACCTCATGAGTTTAAGGTTGGTGATAGTGTTTTCCTTCGGGTGTCACCATGGTTGGGTCACCATTAGATTTTGAAATAGAGAAAGTTGGAACCCATGTACATGGGTTTGTTTGAGATTATAGAGAGGATAAGACCACTATAATATCAATTGGATCTTCCATAGTTTTATAGTGGAATAAATTATGTTTTTCATGTGCCAGAATATTAACAATATCACTCTGAATCATCTCATGCGATCGATGTTGTTGATGATGAACTTGAGGATGATGTAACATTTTTGGAGCATCAAATTCGTATTTTGGATCATAGTGAGAAAATATTGTAGGGAAATGATGTTACATTGGTTTGAGTGTTATGGTGTCATATTAATTTTTAGTAATATACATGGGAGAGGGAGATAGATAAGTGGGCCCAATGGATTGATCTTTCTTACTTTGGAGACTCAATGATGTTTTGGAGTGTGGCTCGAGGATGAGCCATTATGGGGTGGGGAGGTTATAAGATCCCAGGCTTCTCATGAGGAACGTATTTTCAAATGTTTTGGTTTAACTCCCTTGAAATGGTTAATTAAATATTTCTTGAGTTTATGAGGAGTCTGAGGGGTGTTCTTGAGATTCAGGACATGTAATAAAGTAAAATTGGGCCATCCAGTAAATGTTTCACAGTTGGTGCACAGTTAGTAGTAACCATGTTCCGTAACTATGTTTAGATGGGGAGGTGGTGCACAGTTTGTAATTACATGAAAGGGGGGAGGTGAAACCATATATTATTGGAAAAAGATAATCCACATAGTTACCATAAAGTTTTTCAAACTGTGTGGGATCCCCAGGAAGCTCTGCGGCCTGACCACAACTTGGACATAGGGTGGCACATGGTTGGATTACGATTTGGCCAACCAGGTGGAAAAACCATGAAACCCATTAAAAGTGGGAAATTTTAAATCCCCCCATCATTTTTTATATATTCTTATAAAATTTTCTTCCCCTATATTCCCCCCAATAGCAAGAGAAATAGACAAAACCCTCCTAACCATCCCAAGGATTGATCTCCCTTATCTCAAACCCGATTAGAGCCCTGTTGGGTGCAGATAGAAGCTCAAATGGGACATTAAAGGGGGATTTTTGAATAAAGGTCCATGTTTAAGAGAGAATTCATCATCATAATTGAGTTAGGTTGTCTACAAGTTATATCCCAATGTCTTTTGGTTAAATTTTTCGATATGTAGTTATGTTCTTGTGCCGTTATGCTGTCTTTTTGGTTTTATATGGTAAGAATAGTGAATTAATTGGATAATTTACGAATTGATCCCCTCATGATCCATGGGAGGTGAATTGAGGTAGACTTAACCAGGTTAAGGGACACCCAAGGGTCATTCTTCTTTCTTGAACATGAAATTGGGTTGTTTAAATGTTGAATGGTATTGTATGAGATAGAGCCATTGATGATAATTTGATATGATAAAATGAGTTATGAAATTAAAAGGATTATGAGACAAAACATAAGAAAGTTATGTTAACATGTAACCATAAGTTTATGAAAGGAAAACAATGATAATTTTCTTTAGTTTGTTAACAGGGATTGTGAAATTAAAGTGTTTTTAATTATGTTTAGTTGACAACATGTCGTAAAGAGGTGTCTGGTATAACATAATTATGTTAATGGGTCATGTTCTAAGTTGTATGTGTGATAATGGGTTAAGGTACATAAATGGAATATGTTTCAATGAGATATGAATTATAAATTTTATGAGTGCTACATGGGTTAAATCATTTGAATTTTAAATGTGTTACATGGGATAAATTATTGAAATGGATTATGTGTTGAATGAACTAAGGTTGGAAAATGGAAAATACATTTAATGAGTTATTGTTGTAATGATTTCTATGTTGAGTGGTTAAATAATAATGAGCACATGTCTTGGTAGTGTGTGTGGTATTGGACTTGAGGATCTACACCCTTGGGTTAGGTTAGAATGAGGTACAAAACCCTACCCCTACAATTCATGTGTTAGGGAGTTAGATCGAGGCTCTATTCCTCGAAAAAATACATAAAATATGACTACATGGACTAATGATAAAAGGCATGTGTTATTTAATATTTTTAAATTTTTTTACCAAGTGATGTAGGGAACATGATTATTTTCCCCTTATACATAATTTATATGACTTGAATAGGCCTATGTATATTTTATGAAAATGAAAATCCCCTGGAACAAATGGTGAAAGTGATTAAAGTGAACTTGTTAATTTATGGAACCTGTTTATCTTCTGGTTATCTAGTAATTCAGTATAAAACAGTATATACTATCAGTTTGGAAAAGATATTTTGTAGATACTACTGGTGGTGGCCTACTAATATGTAGTCAAAACCTGCTCTGACCACCCTTTGGAACCCTATTTGACTTCTGGTTTGTAGGTCAGGAAAAGGTAAAGATCCATATTCTAGATGTTTAATTTTGGAGAGGTATGTTCATGGATGAGGGATTCAGACTTGGAGTCAGGACCCTTTTTTTTGGATTCTTAATTTTTTCCATATTTTGGATTATCCTTAAACTTGTAATTTTCTGACATGAAATATCTTATTTACTATTTAGTTGTGGGATTGCACCCAGTTTTGTGGAAATGTTTGGTAATACATGTTCATGGATTACTTTTTTCCTTTATTTTATATTTCATCTATTATGTATTACTCTAAAAATGAGGGTATAATCTTCCCATGTATTCTATTATATCTAATCTACTAGTCGATATCCACTGGTGTATGAGGAGGCATGCCAAATGTCATTTGGAGACCCGGCTTGGGGCACTAGATTTAGTGGATACCAGGTGAAGGATGTTACAAAGTGGTATCAGAGAAGTTATTGTTTTCTTTTTTTCCACTATTTTGGAATAGTAAATAGGAGACTATAATGCATATAGACATGTAAATAAGATCACTCATGGGAGTAACTAACCAATTTATGGGGGAAAACCAATGTACCCAGAGAGGAATTGTTGTTTTTATGTGTTTTGTTATGGGTGGATTCTATTTCACTATTGGTTGATGCACATGTTGTGTGATGCGGCTATTTTATGATATTTTTATCATGGATGAAATGGTATGAGGTTGTGAATTCATCCAAAATTTTAGGCACCTAGTAATATAATGAATAATAAAGTAGTGGGGGAAGGTTTAAGGTCGATAAATCCCCCTCCATACATTCTCACACATGTTCTTAACATCTTATAAAGTATTTTATTCTTATATTTTTCACTTTTACCATTTTTTGATTTTACCATGTTTACAAATTTTTACTTACATAATTAATTTTAAATCCTAAAAATAAAATATCCCTTATTACATAATCTAGAACCAATTATTCTAAGTAGGAAATTAATTTTTTAAATAAAATTTCTATGGGGGATAAAAATGAATTTGAATATTAGAAAATATAATGTGTAAAAACCATTTAAAAAAATTGTATTTTGATGAAAAAAAATTGTGATTAAGATAACTTTTCCAATGCTATTGATTTATAGGAAATTATTTATTTTTTTATTTTATAGATAATAGTTATGTGACTTTAAAATCAAACTAAAACAAAATCCAACCTTGATAAATTTTAATTTAAAAAACTAAAAAAATAGTTATTATTAAAATAAATATAACTTATGTTTCAAAAATTCTAAACAAAGGTTTCATAAAGTAATTTTTTTATTTTTTAATACATTATATAAATTTCTAAATATTTATTTTTATTTAAAAAGGTTTCATAAACAGGAAAATAATTTTTTTATTATGAAATGCCATAAAATTGATAGTATTTTGAAAATAGGTATTTTCACTATTCAGAAAAAACTTTAACCATTTTAGAAAAATATTAAAAAATTATCTAAAGGAAATTTGGACATGATGAATTCAAAATATAATTTAATTTATAAAATTAAATTACAAAAATTTATAAATTTACTTTTTAAATGAACATACAAAATACAAAGGAAAACTAATTTTATAGAAGAAATGTTTTTAAGTGTATTTAATGTTATTTCATATAAATTTTTAATTTAAAAAGTTTAAATATATTATTTCATGTAAACTATATTTTAAAATTGGTTATATTAATTTGTTATGAAAAAATATTCAACACTTAAAAAATATTTATTTTAGAAATAACAATTGTTTTTTAATATTAAATCATATAAATTTTTATCCTATCCATTTAATCAATTTTAGTTAAGTAATATATTTTTATTTACATGAGGTTTTAATATTCATATATTTTTATTAATAATATTCATCTATTATATTTCATATCATTTTTGTTTAGAGTTTCGTGTTGAGTAAGTTATCAAACACATTAGATTTATTTGTAGGAAAGATATAAAAATAATGGGGGTGTTACATTCTACCCAGTTAAATATATTGTGTCCTCAAAAATTTTAATTACCACTCAATAATTAAATAGTTAATGGTTTCCATAATATAAACATGACTCGATATTTTATTTTTACCCAAGTATCAACCTTAATAACTAGGTTAAGACTAAGAAATTCATCAATTTATTCATAATAGTCATTTCTCAATATTGATATTCTCTCAAACCATTTGTGCTAAATACCCCTCCTGATTGGTTTTTGAGTCCCATATGATGGAATTAATTTTTCTATAGAGTTCATAGTCATCCTTCTAGTGATACATGATCACAAGTTGATTTGAAATATGAAAATCAACTTCCCTATTTTATTAATAAGGACTATATAAGGAGATAGAAATTCCATTTCCAAAAAACACATAAAATTAATCTAAATAATATTTTCATAAGATCATTAATAAAAAAAATTACGTGGGATACAATAATCATAAAACTAGAGGTTTTCTATGATAATGAAATCAATGGGTTGTGATTTAATTATCTCAGAAAAATTCATATATACATTGGGGTGGTTGGAACTAGAATTCATTATTACATCCTTAAATATAAAGTGGAGGATAAGTGCACCATAATTGTCAAGATCAACTTTAGTGGTATTCATTGAAAAAGATATTCCTTATTCCCTTTTTCTTGGTGGTCATTGACATGGATTTCCTCCATTAAACCTTGGATTGGTGAAATGATATTTTTAAAAGGTTGGGGATAAATCCACATTTATTATTTAAAGCAAGGACCACTCTATGACTATGTAGTGGGAGACCCATTACATAGACCGAAGTCCCAAGACCAAGTGGTCTGAAAATAAGGCACGAACGCCAATTTTTTGGCCCAAAGAGCCCTTCGGTGAATAGTACTACTATAGTACCTAGGCTACTACAGTACCTACTACTGTATCTCCGCCGCTACAGTCATGATGCAGTGCCTCCACCACTACAGTTCCCCCTCTACTACAGTTCCACTGCTGATACAGTACTGCTATAATAACTGCTATTGTGGAACCTTCTATTCATATATGGTGTTAATTAGTATTTTTTTCATTCTTTTAGTAGGTGTGTGAAACAAGGACAACACTAAAACACCTAAAACATATTATTGTTTCTTTTATATTATTACTTGGGAGATATTTTCCATTTTAATGGCTTGTAGTTAGATGGATAGTCATTCATACATTATATTTATCCTCCATGTTTACTTAAACCATCATTTTTCATTTTATTTTCTCCAAAATAATAAGAGTCTTTATATTACATATCTAACTTAAGAATACATATTACTCATTTTTAATTTATACTAAAATATATTATAGAGAATTTATTTCAATTACATAAATTGAGGTTGCTAAATAATCATTCAATCTTACTTTCAAGGTCAAAAAAAATTAGTGACATACCTTGAGAGTCTCATAATGTTTTATCCATAGGAGGTAATGGATTCAGCCTCCTTTTTTTAGCTCTAGAAATTCTTGCTACGTTTTAGTGTGAATATTTTGAGGAAAATATGTATTAAATAAAAATTTCTATAAATCCACCCATTTTGTAGATTGAAGTTCCTCCTTTTCCATTATATACTTAAAAAGAGTCCACCATTGGTCAGTGGCACCATGGGAAAAGATAAATAGTCATAACAACCACCTCATGTTCTATGAAATAGAGAAAAAATATATTTTCCATCACATTGGTCCATTTCTTAGAGTTAAGTGGATTGGAATAACTGTTGAAGGAGGGTAGATGTTTCTGCATGAAATAATTGATAACAATCTACTCATTCCTAAGTGCATTAGAAAGATAATCAATATGTTTTTTATCAATATTAGCTTATGGTATTTGAGTAAGAATCACCTAAATATCCTATACTCTTACTCCGATATCATTTGGTTACTCCTTGTAATAGTCACCACATTTCCCATAAAACTCATTTTTAACTTGATTTCACCATTCTCTATCCATTATTAAAACCAAAATGGGTTAACATGAGTGATAAAAAATTAGCATCATAAGAGAATTATTTTAAATAATCTCATGGAATATTTGAACTCAAAATTTTTTACTCTTGAAAAACAAGAAGTTAGCTTTTCATTCAACCAAAATATCTCTTGGTAAAATATTGGCTTCTTAAAGTTGGGTTCTATCATACTTCTTAACCTAGTTAACTAACATAATAAATCCTTTATAATATCTCATAAAGAGAATATAATAAACCAAAGTATATCTCCTAGGAGTGGAAAAAATGTGTTCGGTTAGGCTTATTTTTCATGCATCAGGTGATGATTAAGTAAATAACTAATACAACCCTTTTAGGGTTATTACTCCTAGGTACATCAGTGTCAGAGTCTATATCCACTTATATTATCAAGACATGGATTCCACTTTTAATAAAATGACATACTAAATACTTTTAACAAAAATATTTAATCCTATTATTTTATATACGTAAAATGTTTTCACCAATTTTCTCTCATAATAATCTCAAACATTAACTAAAATAATTCCAAAAAATAACTAAACCTTACTCTGACACCAACTATGTCACCCTAGACCTGCACACCTGGGTTCGGTGCTAAAAATACATACATTACACATTGGCTATGATATCAAGTGAGATGACCTAAGATGAAAATATATTTCTTTTAAATTATTTCCTTAAGTTAATAATTAAATATGACAATAAAAACACATTCCCAATAATGGATGTTTCAGTGTCTTTGAGTAATGGCTATATAAAAAACTGATTTTATAAAACTTTTGGACATTTATAAATACTCAAACAATAATATACCCCCATATAGAGTCTTTATAGGTCATAATCAACTTCATAATTAGGGTAACAATATCTTAAGAAATAGTGACACTCAAAATATTAGTAAATTAAAACTCATGAACATGTCACTAAGGGTAAAATCATAAGAATATAAAAGAGGCATGATCATGAGAGAAATAGTTTACTAAAAATAACAATGAAAAATAAGAGTCGTAAATAATTAATAATAGTAGATAATATATTATAAAATGAAAAAACATATTCTATGGAATTAGAATATTAAAACAGGATACGATAAATAAGATCTTGGAGAAGAATCATAATTATAATGATATTCCATGTTAGGGAAATAAAGCATAATAAAAAACAGTGATACTAACATAGGCTTAGAAATCATGAAATAGGGGAGCATGAAACACTACCAATTTCCAATAACAAAATGGAGTCTTCATCACTATCTTATTCCAATAGTGTCTCATACATCACTACTTGATTCTTATAAACATAGTGGAGCAGGAATCACTACCTCATTCCCATAACAAGGTGGAGTAGAAATCACTTTTTTATTACCATAATTGAGTGTGTTTCAATATTCAATTCATATAATTATGTCATGAGATATAAAAATTTACCCAATGAATTATATGTAATTATTGGTCCCCACCCATCATCATCTGTACATATGTGTTTCATATGATATCAATCATTTATCATATCATGAAAGTCAATAAAAAATGGGTTTTCTATCATTTATAAATGATATCACATAACATGAAATCAAAAGTATAATGACTAATAAATAAATTAATAAAAAATTATGATTACTTAATACATTAATTTAGAAGTTAATTTATAATATATAAATCCATAGTTGTTAGATATTTTGGGGTTAAAGAGGAAAATTAAAGTAAAATTTAAAATAGACTTTAGAAAACATTTCTTAATGTTATCCTAAAAAGGGAAAATAATGAATCTATTTTGAAAATAAATTTCAATACTGTAACATGATTTCTTTTAAACACCACTTTAAAATAAATTAAAAAAACAGATCATTAAAAATTACACACTGGTTTCATGAATGTAATTTGGAGCAGATGATAAAATATTTTATTATGAAATATTATAAAACATTTTAGTATTATAAAATACCTTTTTTGAAAACCCATATATTAAAAAAAGTAATAAGACATTATGTTGAATAGAGTAAAAGGTAAATATAATTTTTCAAAGATATAACACATAATTAGGTTAAAAAAATAGAACATTGGAGAGAATATAAAATATTGACATAGAAGATAAATCATTATTAAAGATGATGATAATTTTTCTTAACAATGTCATACTTTTATGGGTAATAAATTCAACCAAGAGGATGATCAGAACTAAAAACATAAAATTCCCTATAGATAAACATAAACAATAATAGAAAATCATATGTTGGATGAAATAGAGAATAAAAGTAATAAATTCAATATGAAACATTATAACTCAAAGAAAGGGGTAATTCATTAACAAAATCCCTTATAACTTTGGTATATTTCGAATAAAAAACCCATGGAAGGTTGAAGATTAGATGAATTTTTAAATGCCTTTTTTTCATGAATAACATGGAAACAAATAATCCATGGGAAATGTATACACACCCCATGTTTAAAGAAGTGGTGAATTTGGAATTAGTTTCATTGAATGAAAATTGAGATGAGAATCCAATACAAATTTCTTAATAGTTTAATTAAAATAATTGGAAGAAGGGATTTAATAAAAGAAATGTAAATCCCATAAAGGAAACATTAATAACTAGAGTATAAGATAATGGGGGTAGTTGGTACACAATATAAAATAAGAATATGTTCTTAATATGTAAACATTCCCTAATGAATGTAAATTGAGATGAAAACCTTATAACACCCCATAATTTTAGAATATAATTTATCTTTATTAATTTTATATCTTTGATAAATTTATTAACATGTAAGACTAAGCTTTATGTGAATTGTGATGTGATATAAAAATATCATTGTTTAAATATGGCCATTATAGCATAGCTATTAAATTATCAGTCTGAATTGGAATATGAACATGATGAAAAATATATATAAAGGTTATATATAATGAAAATGTTTTTATTAATGCATAATATAGAAGAACTCAATTTTCATTTAAATCATTTGATGCTTCAAAATATATTTTCTTAAAAAATGGATTTTGTTGTATTTTGTGCATGGAAATAATAATTAATTTAAAAAATAGTAATAAATTTTACTTGAAAAATGGATATCCTTTTTTAAATCAAAATTTCATTATAGGATTTGGTTGAATTACTGAGAATTTTGTGAAAGGATTTATTTTGGAGTAAATAGTAAAATATAAATATTTTTCAAATACTATTACTTTTATGAAATTATTATGATTTAAGCATGAATTAATAAACTATAAAACATTTTTATTTACTAAATATTTTATTATAGAGTAAAATAATTCAATTGAAACATTTTTTTTGAATTTAGGAACACAAGATTGACTTTTGTGAACATAAATTATATTTTATTCAAATTAAAAAACTAATTTGGGTATTTTCATTTAATGGTATGGTTGGAAGGTTCCATTAAGATTTGGATTGATCCAAAATTATGAAAACATAAACTTTTTATTAAATAAAAAAATCATGGAAAATAACATTTCATTTGATTTCAATGTAAATTGATTTTTATGCTTGAATCAAGTATTTTTGTAAAAATAGTTTTTTATGTGTTTTGTGTTATTATATTAAAATTAATTTTTATAACCTATAATAATTTATTAATATAAAATTTATTATGAATTTTAGATAAGTATTTTCAAATTTGGTTAATTTCACCCTTTTTTTCATGTAATTAAATTATGATGTTAAAATGTTAAGTTATCATATTTAAGATTAAAATGGGTTTAAACAAGCTTAAATCGAAGATATGGATTAAAATATATCCCAAATATGTCCAAATATAACTTGTTGAGTTTATTTTGAAACTATCACTTCTTATCTATGAATTTTGGGTGTTGTTTTATTACAAACCATATTTTATAGATGGAAATTACATTTTAATAGATGAATATTTAAAATATTTTAAAAATACATTCTTGGGAACAATAAAAGGTTTAGTATCTTTAGACACTAGATAAACAATATTCTCATTTACTAAAGTATATTCAACATCCCCCAAAAATATCTTCCCATATAGTACACTTCATATACATACCCTAATTAAACTATTATTTACAACATGTGGAAGGGAAACATAAGAAATGGTGAATTCAAATGATCTATAAGGGTAAAAAGTGATATTTTAATAATCATATAAGTATTACATGATAATAAGGGTATGAGAATAGGATATTAACATTTCATAACAAAACCCTATATATCATAGTGTTGGAACCAAGGATGTTCTTTGCTGGAAATAGAGTATTGTCTATATTAGTTGTTAATCCACATTGGGTAGATCAAGGAGTTTTTAAGGAATGTGGCCTTATGATTCAGCCTGAAAGTAATATTGAAGGTGGAAAATTTTTCTAATTATTTCCAAATTTTTTGGTCCTTAGAATTGGGGATTGTTTTTGGAAAAGGAAGGGTTTTAAACAAAGAAAGAATACCACGAACCACATATCAGGAATAGTTTGCAGATCATGTGATATGGTATGAATAATGGTGGATCATGAACCATGATGTGAGAACATTTCTAGGAACAAAAAATGGTTTTTGGTGAAGAATTTTAGTTCATGGGAAGGATCTCTATATCCAGAAGTTGTGATGGTTCGTAGGATGGCATGTCATTTGTGAAAATGAGGTAGAGAGGTTCGCGGAAGAGACCATTTATGGGATGGATTGTCATTGTAAAAAATGAGGTAGAGATTGGATTTCAGAAGAGTTCGGCCACCGTAAAGGGACGAGTGGTAGTATGCAGACCATGTAGGGAAATGGTTCAAAGAAGATAAATGGTACACAGTGATGGTGGTGTTGTTTCAAATATTTGGTAAATCTATGATTATTAGATTATGTGTATCTATATTCATATATAAAGAGTTATAATTCTGTTGTTATGGGAGAAGAGAGAATTTAATTCGAGTAATTAATCGCTCCTAGAATTCGGCTAAGTCAGAAAAACGTTCACACAGATGAAATTTTTCTGATGGGTTTTCTATAGTATGAAAAGGGAAGAAAGGTCTACAAAAGAGAGTCTGTACATGGAGGAAGAACTCAGTACATAGTGCTCTTGTAGTACAAAAAGAAAGTGCGGTGGTACATGGAGAAATCTAGTACTCAAATGAAGAAAGTACGAAAAATATGGTCTGTGGAGGAGAAGTTGGTCCATGGTGAAGAAGTGGTACACAAGAGAATAAGTGAAGGAAGTTCATGAATGCAGTTTATAAAGGTTGTACATGATCACAATTTTTAGTGGCGCTATATAAAGGTTGTACATGTAGCTTTATAGTACGCAAAGGAAGAAGGCTAGTTCATGAATGAACAATACATGGAAAAGTAGATTACATCTATATGAAAAAAATGAGACTTCAATAGAGAATCTATAGATAGTTTAGGATTCATTATTTAATGAAAAACCATTTATGTGACCATTAAGTTGATAATATGAGTTTAGATTATTCCATCATAGTGAGAAAGGGTAAGTCAACAAAAGTGATCCAAGGGATTCAATGTGCTATCCCTAAAACCATGTAATGGAAGTGTGGATAACACCAAGTGACTATGATAAACTTTTTTACTCCACAATTAGTGAAATTAGTGTATTTTGGTTGACTAATAACCTGTTGGAATAGGCTTCTATGATGTAGCTGTTGCTGTTGAACCAAGTAAAATTTTTGTGTCTTCGCTTTTCATGTGATTTTTTCTACACATTCTCATCAGATAGGTTTAATAGGTTCATTATAACATGTGAACATGTTATATCAGTTTCGAAGAAAAATTTGACACCCTGATTCATCCCTCCCATCTCAGGGTGTTTTGGGGTCCTTTACATAGATCATAATCATGTTTCATAGAATAAGGATTGGTAGTTTGTAAGATATGAATCATAATGGAATCAAAGAACCAGTGCCATGGGAGTATAACATTTTCATAAGAAATAGATTTATTAAATACACATAATAATATAAAATAATTTCCCTTATAGTCAAGAATCACTGCTAAGAATATCATAGTAAATTTGTTTCACTCCCCATTTTGTAATCAAGGTTCACTCCCAAGACAATCATAGTGGATTAAGTTCACTCCCCATTCCATCATCAAGGATTACTCCCAAGACTATAATAGTGGATTGGGTACACTTCCCATTTTGTAGTTAAGGTTTATTCCCAAAAAATATCCTATTGAATTGGGTTCACTCCTCATTATGCAATCAAGGTACTCTCCCAAGACTATCATAGTGAACTAGGTTCACTCCCCATTATGTAGTCAAGGTTCACTCCAAAGACTTTCATAATGAATTGAGTCCATTAATAAACTAGATTCACTAACAGTCCTAGTAATGCTTATCTAATGAGATATCTATATTCACCCAATTCATTGGAAGGATAAATAATTCCTGGCCCACCAATCACCAAATCATAAATCCATTCATATCTATGCCGGAATATCATAAAAACATTCATTATAACTAAAACCATGGAAAAGAAAATAGGTTTCATGAACATTTTATCATAATGACCATAAACCATCTAGAGAACTAGTAAATATGTTATCATTTGATCATATCTCTAGTTAATATTATGTATCATAAAATAATGTTATCTTAGATGAAAAATTACTTTACAAGATCACCAGAATATTTCTTGATGAAAATAACCTTTTAATTTTTATATAACATATTAAAATCACTAAAATTTCAAAATATTAAGGATTTTCTAAAATAAAATTTTAAACTTTTAAATAAATATTCAATACATTGATTGTTCATGAAGGAGGGAAATTTAATTCATGTCAAGTATGTTAAAACAATGATTTCTTCCACATTTTCAATAAAAAGTGAAAAGAAAGTCCTTCGCAAAGCAATAAAGAGATTAATTTTAATTCATTTTGTGAAAATAAAAAAATGGGTAAAAATTAATTTAAATAATTAGGGGATAATATTAAAAACATTATTTAATTGATTTCTAGAAAACATGGGTATAGAAGAAAAAAGATTTTTGACAGAAGAAATAATTATAGCATATTTTCCTTAAAATTGTTAATTTATTCTATTGAGTAATTAAAGAGAGGAAAATTAAATGAAAACATGTATTGTAAATTAATAAAAATATTAGAGGAATTTTCTTGAGATTATTTAGAGTGAGATCATGTAATCTTATCATGGGAATCTTAATCATAAACTAACCTAGAAAACAATGATATTGTAACATAAATCTCTTACAACTTTGGTAAATTATAAATCATAATCCCTATGAAATAATAAAATCAATTGAGAAAATTAATATTTGGAAAATAAATATTTTCATGATATAAAATTTCAAAGGGGTGTTATATATACTATATGAAAGAGACGAGTGTTGAATATAACATAAGTCTCCCAGAAAAAATAGTGAATCTATAAATATCTTACCACCAGACTCATCGTTATTTGTATGAATTAAAAACTCCTATATAATAAATATAGATTTATTATTCATGTATTAAATAAGAATAATAATATCTATCATACCACATATTATTTTCTTGTGAAATTTTATCACCCATTATTAATAGTTTGTTATTAAAATAACTAATTTGTGTGATAACTACTTCATTTTTATGCGTATTTAAGTTCATCACACATGGTCAATATAATTTGATCATGGTTCAATCAAATCCATAAATTTAATATTTTAATAGATATCATACATATTCGTTATATATATATATATATTTAGATTATACCATAAATGGTTTAGATATAAAAATTAATTACACCATTCAAAGAGATGGTAGACCCTATGTAGGCATGGGCAATGTTTTCATTTTCAAGAAAATAGAATAAAATAAAGTTAGCTAATAATTAAATTTTATATAATCGTTATTATATAATATGTATTCATTATATATATATATATATTTCCTTCCATGTCAAAATAAAGTGAAAAAACCGATCCCATCACTTCATAGAGGTGGAATTCCACACGTATGAGATGAAACATTATCTTTTTCCAATGGATATAATGGTAAGAAGGTAAGTAATAAATTATTATTATAGAAGAATAATGTTTTCATTAAATATCATATATTAATATTAAATCCATAATTATAAATATATAAGTAACATAGTGATGAAAAATGAATTAAACCTCTACGTGGAGACGGTAAGCCGTATGTATACATGGGCAATGTTTTCATTTTCCATAGGATGGGAAAAGGTTGAAAAATGTGGTCCCATATTCATAAAAACAATTAAATATATTTAATATACATAATTAATTATTTTAAAATGGATACATTTCATTTTGAATTGGTATAAAAATAAATTTAATTAAAAACACTATATTAAGAGTTGTATCTTTTTGTTGAGAAATCCTCTTTTTCTAAAACCATAATCCTTGAAAGGATGGTATTTTGGAAAAATAAAAAGCTATAGGATGTGGTGAAGTAATAAATAATTATATTTTAGTATGTATTAGTTGAGATAGATGAAACAAATTTATGTATGGAAAAGAGAGAAGGGGTTTCCTTTAATAGGAGAGGGAAATGACACACTTAGAATTAGCAAAAAAATTAAAATATAATTAATTAATTCTCAATCCATATCTTTCGAGATGACCATATATTCAAATAAAAAGTATATAATGTCTAAAAAATCCATAAAAAATTTATATAGGTTATGGAGTCATTTTAGACTTTATATTTTGGTTTGACCCCATGGTTAACGAATTTTTACCTTAACTATTATAATGTCATTTTCAATATTAAAGGGTTATAATTTTTATTATAAGGTAAAAAATGTCTCATAAATACAAAATGAATGAAAATTTATACCATACATTATCCAAATTTTCATTTTTAAATATTTTTAGGAATTTTAAATAATTTAATAAAATATTATTTTCATAAAATAGTATTAGTGCCATTTTTGAAACTATTCATTTAATTTGGATTTAATGACCTCAATACAAAGATGGAACAAAAATATAAACATTAAATGAATAAATATTCATTATTATTTATCTTAAAAATTATTAGAACACAATAATTCATCCAAATTTTATTACATTTAATATTTTTAAAACCATTCATTATATTTTTCAATTAATTGAATAAATCTCATGTTAGTGTTTCATAGTCATTTAAGATAATTATTCAGTCTATAAAAATTAAAAATAAATTACCAATATCAAATATTTATTCACATTTAAAATAAACATTTAAAACCATACACAACCTATTTATATCCTTATTATTTTTTTACAGATATTAATGTTGACATAGTTAAATTTTGTATTTATACTTTTCTTAAATTAATATAAAAATTATATACAAAGAAATATGGCACAATGTGGATATATATGAGAGAATTTTATAGAAAAGGCTGGATTATATTCATAAAATGAGATCAAATGATCTTTTAGATAAATTTTAATATCTTATCCTGACATTTTAACCGTATTTTACTAATTTTACCCATACCAAGGTGAAACAAATTTACTGTGGTTACTTTTCATATTGAGAAAAATTAGAATATGGAACTTTTTTAAAAATTTGAACCTATTGATTACAAATATTCTATACTTTTTTTTTCATTATCCAATATCTAAAATTTGAAATGATTAATTTAATGTAATAACAAAAAATACAATAAATTTTTTTTTCATATTAATGACTTTCTATATATAAATTTTTTTTATACAAAATTCAACCATAAAATTTATTCCAATGAAATTAATTGTATTATGAATAATATAATAGATCAAATTTTACTTTTAATCCATTTTAAAAAAAATGAAACATTGAACATTCTTTAAACAAAAATACTATTTTTAATAAAAATCAGTTCTTTCACTATTCATAGTAAAATCAATCTTTTTAGAAAAATTCCAAAAAATACCCAAAAAAATTATGATATTATAATTTTAAAAAATAAATTTGTTTTATAAAATTTAATTTTTATAATTTGAAAAAATTAAATATAATATTTTCTCACAGAAATTAATAAAAATATTTTTGAAGGAAATATATTTTTTAAACATAATAAATTTTTTCTAAAAATTGAATTATTATTTACTAATAGTTAATAAATAATTTCTTAGTTTTTATTATATATATATTTTAAATAATGTGGTTATTTCTATTAATACTCTTTAATCTAATGGCTAGGTTATAATGGTCATATTTAAATAATATTATTTCACGACTCATTTATGCTTAGTGTTGCATGTTGTAAATGCAATCAGATATAATATTCATATTTTAAAATATTAGGGTGATAAATTATTTCATAAATTTAATAAATTTAATAATTATATGTTGAAATTATGCTCAGTAATCAAGGGTTTGGCATTTGAAAAATCTTTTTTTGAAAACCCACATATAAAAAAGTTTTTCTAAAGCTTTCTTTAAAAAGGGAAAGTAGGAAACATAAATTTTTCCTAAAATAAAAAATCTATAATGTTCATAGATATATATAACACTGTTGGGAAGTTAAAATTTATACTGAAAGGAGAAAAATAGGGTCCAAGGACTAATATTTAATGTTAGATTATATGGTAAGGAGAAAGTTGGTGACCAAAAAACCCTAAATCTACGATGATTGAAAGACCACCAATTCATTAAAAATCAAGGAACATGATAACATCTTTTTAAATATCCTTCCTAAAGATGAGGTATTATTTTTCTATCTATAAATAAAAAATAAAAAAATATAATTTATTTATTTCCATTTCATATGGATAATTTTATTCCGTGAAATGATGATGAATTTTTCATTTATGAAGAAATAAAAATATATTTTAATGGATCATAATATCTATAAGTCATTGATCATATCTCTGGGTATTTACAAAATTAGAAATAGTAAGAAAATTTGTCCTTTATGGAAAATTATATATTAATTTTCAAATCCTTAACAATGACCACAAGAGTTTAACTCAATCTATTAAATAAATTATTAACATTAAGACCCTTCCAAAAAATGTGTCTCAAAAATAAAAAATTATTAATTTACAAATAATTTCACTAAATTTCTGAAAAAAGTTACCATTAATCACCCAAACAACATAAAGTATCAATTAATACGATACACTAAACATTTTAACAACTTGATTTCTCTAAAAACATGCTAATAATTTTAATCACTATAAAACCACAACGATAACATATATTTTTCCAAAAATTAACACAATACTTATTATAAAAATTTAATCACCATCTATCAAATATATTTTCTAAATCCAAATGTTTTGTAAAATATTTCAAAGGTAACAAAGACCATTTTTTGTTTAAATAAATAATCGGTTATAAGTGGTTTAATATTATCTCATATACTATACAAATATCAATCATATCTTTTTATCCTCTAAACATTATTAAATCAACATTCGAAACCTATTAAGGATTTTCATTACCTCAATAATATTTTCAACATAAAATATCACCTAACCATTAAATTTATTTTCTAGGTTATTAGTACCCTTCTATATATTCTCACAAATCACCAATACATAAATTCTATGTAGTAATCCTTATTTGTTTCATGATTCTAATAACTAGAATACCATTGTTAAAAAAATAATTCTCAAATACCATTTTATAAACACTTAAATCATTCTATTCAATTATTAAACCATTTACTTGGATTTTTCATCTTATTCCTTAATAATTCATTAATTTCATATATAATTTGTAGTTTCCTCATCATCAGAAATGAAACTTTTACTCAAACAAATTTTATGATTCTCATGTAGAAATTACCCTCTAGGCTATTGATTTTCATAATTCCAATACATTACACATTAAAAAGATTCAACCATTGATGATACCTTAGGAAAACCATTATTATCATCAATTTCATTAACTATAAATTTCATTTTTTTCTTTAGAAACTACTCACTATATATCCTTATTTTATCTCTCCAAAAACATCATCTCGTTCCTTTGATTCATTCCCTTATATTCTTCTTCCCAAATTCTTGACATGTATAGATCAAAATCTTTTTCCTCCACAGTCTTCATGAAAAATTATTTTTCTCTTATTTGGGGTGTCAAAAATATCACCAATGTTTAGGTTGTTAATTACATAATGAGATAGATAATGAAGAATAATCCCAAGGTTTCACATTATAACTCCCATTTTACATTGTTTCTCATAAGGAAAATTATTCTATTTTACATCAAATTCAGTGTTAAAAAATCTATCTTGGTTCTATAAATTGAAAAAAAACTAAAATTATATTATGAGAAACAATAATCACAGTGTTAAACTACAAGATCATGAAAAATAATTTTTAGGATGTCTAGATCACGACTCCTTCATCTCAATATATTACACGTTAGGTTTAACCTAGGTTATTCATAATCATTATTTATTCAAATCCTTCACAAAGGTTAATAAATAAAATTTTAATTAACCCAAGAATACCCCCTTGAGAGTGTCGAACTAGGTGCATAATAAGGGAACACACAACATGGACAAGAATTATGGTTAATATGTACTTAAAAAATATTTTTAGGGTTATTATCCTTAATTAAATCTATTATAAAACAAATTTCCATTGTAGAATCAATACACGAATGTATTTCTTGGAGAACCACATAATCTTGTCCTTATTAAAAAATTAGAATGTTAAACTATAATTATAAATATCCTTAGGGTTTCTATTAATGTTTTCTAGTCCATCCATTCAAAATACAATGTCATTATTTATAAAACTTAGAGTCCAAACATATAAGGGGAACTAAATTAATGAAAACTGAGGGAATCCACTCATACAAGGGAAACACACATGGGGGGAAGGTATCCCATGATTGAAAAAATTATACAAGGGTTGTCTTGATAAGACTTTAAATCCAAGCTATCAGCAACTCTATTTCCATCATGAAAAGTATGCATCATGTTTTCCTAATTAATAACCCACTTTCACCTTCAAATAAGATAGATGATGGAGCATAGGTTGATAAAAAAAATTAGTCTCACCCATGACCATAGTGATATTATAAGAAGTGTAAACTTCATGCACACTAAGAAATGAACTGCCCTCTATAAGTATAGAATTTACATGCCCAAAAAAATTGATGAATGAAACAAAAAAACTATTAGCGTCAGGTAAAAGTCACCCCAAAATGAGGTAAAGATGAAAACAAAAGAGAATGTTGAGTTTTAACCCGCTTCATGGAGGATTCTATCATACCTGTATACTTGGAGAAGACACTCTCTGTATTGAGGGAAAATGTTTCCTACTAGTCCATACTATCCTCATGGAGGAGGAAACATCTCATTGCTTCAAAAGAGAACCTAAGTCCACCACAAGGCATCTATACCAGACATTCATATCCCCAAGTGAGATAATTGTACCATCAAGCTATGTTTTGTTCCTCATGCTCCAAATAAACCAGCATCCCATAGAAACTACAACATCCCTTGATTTATATTCACGTATATTACTACCCACACCTTGGATCCATGCCTATAAAAACCATAACCAATTATCATCTTATTACTATGAAAAATGAGATTACCAAACCCACTTAAAATAGAATATTCCCACTCCACTTTGAAAAAAAGATACTCTAATGTATTCTCCTTGGAAGTTTAATGACATAGAAATTTAGAATCCAGGTTAACCCCCATTTTGTTTGATAGAAAAATCCATTGGAGAAACATTATTCCAGATATTCAGTATAAGATAATGATTCATTCCAAGAATTTCATTTTATTAGATAAATCTCTTCCATTCATTTTTCTCCAAGTTAGAATGAAGAAAATGATGACATTATTTGGTCGATAAGGATCCCGACTTGGCCCTTATGAAGACAAGTCTATCCTTCTTTGAAGATATCTTGATGTTTTTGAATATCTTTTATTTTTGATAATCCAAGATAGCCTAAATGAGCGAGGGATAGTTTCATGCCTATGAGAATATAATATTATGGATTGGACACCTAGGAAAATAAATAGTAATACCCACCCAATTATGGTTCCAAAAATTTAATCTCCCCACAACCATTAATCATACATGAATGGAATTGAATATCTGGTAAGTGTCTCTCCAAAATCTTCCATAAGGGAGAAAATTTCCCCTATAGGTTTTCCAGGTTTACACCATATTTCCCCACAATAAATTATCCCTAGAGAGAAAATTGTTCCAAATCATTAAAATATAACTTGGCCAGTAAGCACTACATGGTGTTCAACACACTTTGGATATTGAATCCTCTAATATAAACTAGATTATCCATTTTATTCTTGGATGACTAGTGGAACAACACTTATATTTGGGAATACCAAATGATGGCAGTAATCACCCTCTCTATAGTGACCCATAAATTTCATACATAAATAATACATCCTAATCGATTAATATCCTATATATTTTACAAATATATATATAAGTGTAGTGAATATTTAGGGTATTTGGAGGTGGGATGCACAATGTTTTAATTTCCAAAAAAGACATTCAGTATCCCCCATAATTATCTTCCCACAAAGTACACTTCAAAAACATACCCTATATAAACCTCACTTTATAACCTAGGTAAAGGAAAAATTATAATGTTTTATCTTATATTCTTATTAAATGTGCATAAGGGAGATATCAATGATCACATAATCATGACATGAGTATAAGTTTTTAAGAACATGAGACTGAAATTTGAAAACCAAACCCTTCTTATCATAGATCATAATGTTTATTCTTGAAATAAATCTTGGAAGTTCATAAGGCATGAATCATAATGGAATCAAAGAACATGATCCATGATAACATAACATGGGCATAATATATATATTTTCATCATAGACATAATAATATGAAATCATTTATTTAGTTGTTAAGTTTCACTACCAAGACTATCATTGTATATTGGGTTCACTCCCACTTTTTTAATCAATGTTTACTCCCCAGACTATCATAGTGGATTGAATTTACTCACCATTCCATATTCAAGGTTCACTCACAAGACTATCATAGTGTATTGTGTTCACTCCCCATTTCTTAGTAAAGGTTTACTCTTAGGAATACCATAGTGGATTGGGTTCACTCCCCATTATGTATTCATGTTTTACCCCAAAGAAAATCTTAGTGGATTGATTTGACCCCTATTACATATTCAATGTCAAGTCTCAATACTATAGTGGATTGAGTTCACTTCCATTTATATAGTCAAGGTTCAATCCCAATACCATCATAGTGGATCTAGTCCCTTATTAAACTGGGTTCACTCCCCATTCCATTCCCATTTACCTCTTTTGAGATATCTACCTTTACCCAATTCATTATAGGGATATATAATTCTTATCCCATCCATCAGATAATCATAAATCTATTTATATATATTCCATGGGATCATAAAAACATTCCTCATAACTTTACCCATGGAAAATAAAATGGGGTTCATCAATATTTCAAGATAAAAAAATATAAAAAATATAGAGAAAGAATAAATTTGGTATCATTGGATCATGTCCCTAGTAAATCATAATTAACATCAAATGATGTTATCATAGAAGAAATATTCCTTGAAAATATAATTTGAGTATTACTTTAGGAAAATACACTTTTAATTTTTAAATCACATATTAAAATTTAAAAATACCCCAAATATTATGGAAAAAAATTTCATTTAAAATAACCATGGAAAATATTAAATTAATCTTAAAATAATTTAGTATTAATGATTAAGGGAAATTCTATTCATGTCAGGTACGTTAAAACAAATATTCCTTAAAATTTTTCAATATAAAGTAAAAAGTACCTCATTAAAAAATAAAAAAAAATATTCCATTTAAACCATTATGTAAAAAATAAAACATTGGAAATAATTACATTAAAAAACATATATAGATTGTAAAAAAAATTTGATAATCATTTTTTGAAAATGTGGATATGGAATAAAATCTATTTTTAAAGAAGAGAGAAGTAATGCCAATTGTCTTTAAAAATGTTCTTTCAGTATATTGAGTACTTATTGTGAGGAAAATGAAAGAAATAAATGCACTATAAATAAATAAAAATATTAAAGGAAATTCATGAGACTATTTAGAGGTATATCATGAAACTTCATTATCTAAACTTAATCATAAACAACCCTGATAAATAATGACATTGTAACATAAATCCCTTACCACTTTCGTAACTTTTTAATAAAAAGAATCATGAAAATATAACATCAAATGATACATAAAGTATCATGAAAATATTGATATTAATGATATAAAATTATAAATGGGAAGTATACACACCACACAGAAGAAACTATAGGTGAATATGACATACATCGCCTAGAATTAAAAGTTAGACTAGAAATCCCATACCTAAAGTATTATATTTATTAATACACATTCAAACAAACTTTATAATAAATATATATTTATTATAATTTTTTTATAGAAATATAATAAAATCTATTAGATCATATATTATTTACTTATGAAATTTATCACCCATTTATTAACTATTTGTTATAAAAATCACTGTTTTGGCTCATAATTGCTTCATTTTTCAAAACTATTTCGGTTATGTGGTCCCATTATGTGTACTATAATCATGGTTCCATAAAATCCATAATTTTAGTAATGAAATAGATACAATGTATATTAATTATAAATATATATATATCGAGTCAAGTATAAATGGTATAGAAAGAAAAATTAATTACACCGTTAATAGAGATGAAAGGTTATACGTACAGATGAACACTGTTTCCATTTTCGGATAGAAGGAATGGAAGAAAGGTAAATAATAATTCAAATATAAATAATAATTATTATATCATATATATCATATATTTTTATTAAATCTATCCCTATTACCATCTAAGTTAAAATAAAATAAAAAAATGAATCACATCGATTCATTGAGTTGGTCATCCACACATACACAAAAGAGACATTATAATCTTCCCAAAAATGGAAAGGTGAGAAGGTAGGTAAGATATCATAATTATGGAATAAAACTTAGTTCATAAACATTATATATAAATATTAAATCCATAATTATTACCATCCATGAAATATGGTGATGAAAAATGGATTACACTGCTATGTGGTGATGACAAGCCGTGCTTATACGTGAGCGATGTTTTCATTTTCCATTGGATGTAAAAGATGTGGAAAAAGTATATACCATAATAATAATATAGATTTAATATATTAAATATAATATAATTAATTATTTAATAATATATACCACATATTTAGAGGAGTTATAAAAAGAAATGAAATTAAAAACACTCGGGTAGAAGTTCTAACTCTTCATTGAGAAACCCTCTTTGGATTATAACTCAATCCTTGAAAGTATGGTATTTTTTAAAGATCATAAGCTATATTCTATGGTTAAGTAATATATTATTATCTTATAGTTGGGTTTTTACAACATATATGGATCAAATTGGTGTAATGAAAAGAGAGAAAGGGTACCCTTTTATAAGGGAAGGAAAAACACAGTTGGAAATTAAAAAATATTAAACTATAATTAAATAATTCTAAAAAAAGTCTTCAAAGTGGAATGATATTATAATAAATAGGTAATAAGGTCTAAATACCACCATAAAATTAAATTTATGTAGGTTTTGGTGTCATTTTAAACCATATTCATTGGTTTAACCCCTTGGTTAACCAATTATTACGTTAACTATGGTAATATTTTTTTCAATATTAAAGGGTTATAATTTTACTTATGAGGAGATAATTGACACATAAATGGGAAAGGGATGAAATTTTATCACATTTTTTCCACCTTATCATTTTTTAATATTCTTATAATTTTCAAATAATTTAAAAAAATATTATTTTCATAAAATATTATTAATTTTTTTTGAAATTATTCCTTTTATTTGACTTTAAATCCATAAAAATGATATAATATAATATAATAATTTAACACATAACTATTATTATATATATATATATAAATTTTAGGGAAAAAAATAATTCAATTTTTTTAATACTTGTAATATTTTTAAAATAATTTATTATATTATTATATTAATTAAATAAACATTGTGTAAGAATTGTGTTGTAATTTAATAAAATTATTAAATAATTAAAAACAAAAAATAAATTAACGTTATAAAAAACTCTATTCAAATTCAAAATATAAATTTAAAACAAAACATAACTTTTTTATATCCTTATGAATTGTTTAGAGATATTAATGTTAAGATAGATCCATTTTGTATTTATTCTTTTCTTAACTTAATATAAAGGTAATATTCAAAAAAATACAGGACAATGTGGAATTATATTCATGAATTGGATAGAAATTTTTGAAATAAGCACATAAAATAGTATAAAGAAATGTTTTATAAACATTTTAATGCCATATCCCAATGTTTTATCCTTATTTTACCCATTTTACCCTTATTGAGGTGACAAAAGTTATTACGGTTTCTATTCATATTGATAAAAAATAAAAGGTAAATATTTACCAAATTTGAATCTAACGATTACAAAATTTTCATAAATTTTTAATATTAAATCTCTATAAGTTTAAGAAATTAATTTAAGATAAAAATAAAATACACAATAAAATTAATAGGGTGGGTTATCTTTGGGGGGGGCACTACAGGAAAAACTACCTATACCCACAGTTCAAAACTGTTGGTATAGCCCCCAAAACCGTGGGTATAACCTATACCCATGGTTTTGGGAACCGTGGGGCTGAGTGGCATCGTAATAGGGGTCTTAGGCTATCCCCACGGTTTTATAAACCGTGGGTATATTTGTGTCACCGCGTTCCACCCCGTTGTACATGAGGCATAGGAGTTCCCCCATGGTTTGAAAACCATGGGGATTTATCTCTCAAAAAGAATCTGCAGGCAGGATTCGACCCCGGGATTCTACACTGGCGAAACACCGACTTTGACCAACCGAGATATTGGGTTATTAAATATTTACATATATATTTATATAAATATATTAATATTTCTGCTTATCGAAAAATGATTCTCGTGAGAATCAAACTTGCGACCTGGGGGAGAACACTACAACACCTGACCTACTGAGATGAGAATATTTTGTTTAAATAGGCACACATATATTTATGTATATTATCTAAACTTATTTATAAGAAAAAATAATTTCTCAAGATTTGAACACTGGACCGCCTTTAACAACACATATACCATGACCAACCACGCTACGTATATTATTTTTAATTATATTTGTATATTTGTAATTATATTAATCTCAACCATGTTACCGCCAAATTGTTTTGGTTGTCCCGCATAAATTTTTTCCCCGCCTTATGGTGGGAAAAATATACCCACGGTTCTCTAATACTGTGGGAATAAATCTACAAAAAAATCACACCACCCACGGTTTTGAAGAACTGTGGGTCTAGATCTTCCAAAAAACCCTATGCCTATTGTTTGGCCAAAACCATGGGTATATTTCTTCAAACAAACCCCTATTACCACGCTTGTGTGAAACCGTGGGTATTGGTTCTTAAAAAAGATATACTCACGGTTTACCAAAACCGTGGGTTTAGGTCCCCATATTATCACTATACCCACAGTTTTCTAAAACTGTGGGTATATGACCATTTTCTAGTAGTGGGCCATGGCCTGCCTTTTAGACATGTGTGTGTGGTGTGTTTTTGTTAGATATAATTGTATCCCCAAGCACCTAATATAATATAATATAATATATATTTTTAATATGGTTATTCATATCCATACCATCTAATTCAACGACTAGGTTATAGGGGTCATATTTAAATAATATTATTTCAAGGTTCATTTAAGGTCGGTGTTGCATGTTGTATACACTATCAAACATAACATTATTATTTTAAAATATTAGTGTGTTACAGTAATTTTCACTTTAAATTATTAGTATATATATTATATTTAAATCATTTAAACAAATCCAAATGTTTTTTTCCTTCACTTATAAAAATACACCTCCTATTCTCATTTATTGATAAATATTGAGCACTACAGATTCACCAATCCCTATTGAAATACCTTCCCATATTCCCTTCCTTCATCATAGGATTTTTTATTCCCTTAACCAACAATAATTTGACTCAGTGAGTGATACAAATAAGGTAACTCAAGGAATTGGAGGTTTGAACCCCTATAAAACATGATTATACTTTAGTTAAGGGTTTATCTTGTTAAATTTTATTCTAAGGTACATACCTTATAGTATGGAACTATCTTATTTTTTTTGGTCTATATACTTCAAAATTAAGGTTTTATATCATGAATCATTCTTAAATCATAATATTTAAAGTTAAAATTCCTGTTATTTCATCTAAGTGGTTATGATTCAAAATTTACCTAAGCAGTATGAGATATATGTTTCAATCTCATTTAATCTGAAATTTTTATTCTTGGATTTCCATGAGGGGAACTTATATGATCAATATATATCAAAAACCATATATTTTCTTATTATATTATTTTTTCTATAATTTCTATGTTTTAGTAACATTTTCCTCCCTTTGATACTCATTATGGTTCAAATGATGTTTTTTAAAAAATTAAACTTTCTCTCTCTCTTCGGTCGGGAGTCATTTATCTTCCAAATTCATGTTCTTTGAATTGTTTTATTTTTTTTTGAAAATATTAAATTATATTCTAAATTTATTTTTACATATTTTTTAATTTCTATAAAATGTTTTTAAAATAATCCTCTTATCATTTAATAAATGAGAAACTTTTTTACCAAAGGTGTGAATAATGAATTTTTTAGCTGTTATTACATGAAAAATATATCCGACCAAAAATACTGATCAATACTTTGAAGGTTCATTTAAATTTTTTCATATTTCCTTTTGAATAAATTTTTTTTCTTAATATTTTGAATTTTTTTATATTTTCAATACATGATTTGATAAATGAATAGGTTATTTTCCTCATGAAATATTCCAATGTTATTTTAATGGAATTTTTTATATATGATAACATATGTTGATGTTACTTATGATTTGTTGAGGATATAATCCAATGATACCTTCCAATTATTTTCTATTTATGGTTTATAATGATACTGTTTTATAGATGATTCTTAAAAACTGATTATTTTCATATGGATTGTCTAAGTTAAGATAAAATATTTTTTAAATCCATTTCTTTTCCAAGAGTTATACTACGATAAAATAATAAATGATTTTATTATCTTGTATTCGATTATGGTTTAAGGTTATCTGATCTGTGGTGCCATTATAACAATCCAATATGTTGGGTAAAGATGGATAAATCCTGAGATTACTATGTTATTCATAAAATAAATTTCATGTTCAGAAAAATACATGTATACCTTGTTTTATATCTATTATATATATATATATATACACAGTTTAATGTCTATAAGTCTATCTGAGTACCTAATTTCATGCCCTTAAATTATTGAGTGAACTTATAACAATTTATACATGTTCACAATGTTATAGGTTTATGATTTTTCCACCTTCCTATGTTTATGATATTCTCTCATAGACTATGATTGATTATTGATGATTCCTCTCTGTTATTAATTTTGTTATTTTTTATGAGAAAGTCATATTCAATGATTCCTTATCAATGGTATTGATTGGGCATGACTTTCTTATGTTATGATTATGTTCTCATACACCTATTCTCACTTATGATCATTGATTTATATCTTCTATGTTTACCCTTACTAAACATATAATATCAACCTTTATTTTGTTTTAATTTACCCAGGTTACTAAGAAATGTTTTAAGTAGGTCATGTCTAAGAAGAGAACAATGATAGAAAAACCTTCATGGAGATGTTGAAGATCCTTTTTGAAGAAATAGGTTTATGAATATTGTCTCTAAATACACTAAAAATTTACATTCCTTTGGTGTGTATATTTTTGATATGTATTGAATATTAATGTAAATTGATGCAATGTTTATTTATGTTATGCTCGTGTCTCCTTAGTTTTTTTCAATGAGATATTTAGATATTTTTGGAGGTTAGGATTATGAAGATTTAGTGAAAACCTATGGGATATGTATAATTATAGAAGAACATCCTAGGGTTGTGGTAAATTTTAGATTTTGTGTTTTATGAGAAAATACATCCATTTATGGATTCTAGAAAGTGGATGTGTATATAAAATAGATGTGAATAAGGGTAAAAAACACTTAAATGGACATATTGGTCATTAACATGGTCATAACTGATGCATGATGGCTAAGACCAAATCCATACACATGGATAGAAATTCCCTGGTGATATTATTTGGTTAATTAGAATTCACTCTCTAAACTATTAAGAATGATTTGAATATATAATGACCATTTAAGACCTAGGTTAAACCTAAAGCTTCATAGGTTCATAATATGGTTTTAAACTTTAGGACATCTCAAGAATTATTTCCATCAATATATGATTGTTCACTGTAATTATTATATATTTACACTTATATTATGTTTTGGGTTTTAGTAAATAGATGGAACTAAAAAGAATCATGAGAATAATGAATGTAGATATAAATTAAATCACCTTCCTCATTAGAAACCAAATGGTCTGGGATATGGGATGAAATATCTCTTGACTACGCTCAATCAACTATCTCAATATATGAGTAATAATATAGACCTTATTGAGATTTTGAATTCACTAAGGATGTAGTAATATTACATTAAATCATTTATGAGAAAATATGCACCCTTTTTCCAGGGGTCTTCCAGTCCACTAGTTTATAAATAATGGATTAATGTGATTGAAAATATATTTCCCTTTCTATAGTGATAAACAAATGAGAATTTTTTCTTTGTAGTTTATTTAATATAAGGAAAATAAGATCAACGATGCCGTATTATCAAGAATACATAGAATAAGGAGGAAATAAGCTATATGTAAGACATGAGTTTAAGGGGATATTTCTCAATTAGTATTTTCCGCAAACCATTTATAGTAAAATGGAGATGTCATTCATGTGTTAAAATTGTGGGATGATGAATCCAAAAGTACCTATGAAACAAAATTTACCAGAGTTTCGAGTTACCCATACCGTTTTATCATCGACCCCCAAAAATATTGATCATTTATTTAGTGGTTTTATATGAATTATTATAATAAAATTAGACATAAGAAATGTTAGAAGTTAATAAGTGACTGGTAAATGTAAACTCAAAGTGGAAATAGAAGTTGAAAACACTCATTTTAAGGGTTTGGTGATATGAAAAATAATATGGAGTTTCATCTAAGATCCCATGGTATGTCACATGGAGGGAATAAGGTTCGTCCTTATACATTATAAAAATGAGAGAAGAAGAACACATGTAATCTCTTGAAAGAAAGTAGAGTTGTTTGAAGTGTGGGAATCCTAGACATTGAGTAAAAGAATTTCAAAGTGATTTAAATTATCCAATAAAAGAAATGAACGGAAAGTAAAATTAACTCAATACACAACCCATAAATTAGTGCTTTATATGAAAGGATTTTGGGAATTATTTTAGTCAATTCCATAATCCACAAGATAATAAGTATAAGAAGACTCATCTATCTCTGAATTTGAAGTAAAAAAGGAAAATCTTATGCAACCAGAACTACTAATGTGTGTTAAGAGAATGATGTGGTGAGAGGTACACTTATCATCAAATTTGGAATTGTAAATTTTTATATGATTCAGGTTATAACCACAATTTTATATTTTAATAATTTTATAAGGGTATCACATCACCACCTAAATGATAAAATATTGAGTTAGTATGCAAAACTCTTAATGGTGTGATGGTCATATCTCAACTCTATAAATCCTCTCTTATAATTTTTTTTGGAATTTACTTCCAAAAAAAATTATTATTCTTCCTCTAGTTTTATTTTTGGTTTTTTTGTCATGGATTGGATCTCTTAGTATAGAACCTATTCAATTTACTTGGAATATAAGTTTTATTTGATTTTTTTAATCAATCGATGATCATTACTAGTATGAGGATGAACATGGTATACTGATAGAAATTTCTACTATTATGTGTGTTTTACTACCTATTCATGTGATATATTTATCTAAAATGGTTAGGGATAAACTAACCATTGAAGATATTTCTATTGTTGTAGAATATAATAATGCAGTTCTTGAGGACTTTGCAATTCGTCCCAAGAATAATGATGTTTTTTTTCAATAGAACTCATACTCAGTGCTACTCATGTTTCGAAGACTCTATATAAAATGGAATCAATTGAGTTGAAAGAATTTAAGAAAAAACTCCAAGATAATATAGATAATGGATTTATTCAACCTTATGATTTACCATTTGGTGTACCTATGATTATTTTAAGAATAAAGATTGTAAAATGGGTCTATGTATTGATTATCAATAACTTAACAATATCACTATTAAGAATATTTATCCTCTACCCATATCAATGATTTGTTTTCCCAATTATGAAGAGCTCAATATTTTTCCAACATTGATCTTTGATAAGGATATCATCAACTATGGTTCAAGAAAGATGATATACGAAAATAACCTTTTATATAGGGTATGGTCGTTATGAATTTATAAAATGTTATTTTAAATTAGCAATTATTTTGAAAAAACCAAGTATTTTATAAAAAAATTAATTATAGATTATTTTGAACATTTTGGGCTATTATTTATAGATTATATTCATATAAACTACACAAATGGCCTAAAGGCCTTCATTTTTATTGTATTTTGATAACCCCCCTTTAATGGGATGAGGGGAAACCCTTAAAATGTCCATAGGCTTAGAGATTACATGACACATAGTCTTAAAAGATTACATGACCTATAGGTCTTAGGGAATTCCACTAGACTATAACTATAAATAACCACCCCTTCCTAGCATCTGCATCATGATGGTAGATCTCCACCTTCACATGGTCGTCTAGCTAGGCTTACCATGAAAACACAGGTTGGTCCCGATGGCATATCCATACCCTCTCATTCTTCCAAATCCATTTGAATATGATCTAGTGAGTGCACTTTCACTGAATCCTCATCTTGGGAAGCTCCTTTTTTGTAGAGTCTGTCTAGGGTAACTGCACTGATCATGTGGCCCGAAGGCCTTAAGGAGGCCATAAAGGTGGCCCAAAAGCCTAACTGACATGAAGGACTTGGTGGTCCTAATGCCTTAAGAACTCCAAGCCCAAACTGGCGACTCAAGGTGAATAGTTCAGGCTACTACAATACCGAATAGTAACTGCTACAATGTCTGGTACAACACCTGCTATAGTACCCGCACTGTACTACTATAGTTCCTGCTACAGTACTGCTATAGTAATAGAAAATATTCCTATGCCTAGTTTCAAACCTGGGTCTCTTGGATGCACATAAAGATTCCTCACCAACTAGGATGTGGTCCTTGGGTATTCTTATACACACAAATAGAAAGTAATATTGTGATGAATAATTGAGTATTTTATTGAAGACACTATGGAAGCAGAAATTGAATGTTAAATTTCTAAAGTATGAATTATATCTTGTTAAATATTTAATATTGGGTCATATAATATCAAGTGAGGTTATATCGGTGGATCTTTCAAAGAAATAAGTTATTGGGTAATGAACTAGAACAACCATGGTGACCAACATCCATAGTTTTCTAACATTGAAAGGATACCAATGAGGTTTTTTTAGAAATTTTTCATGGATATCAGATAAAATTTCCATGTTTATTTGGATGGGATTCATTTTCTTATATAAAAATGAAGGTGAGTAAAATTTCATGGTACTAAATAGAAGGTTGGCCAGTGAACCTGTACTCACACTACCATTTAGTGGATAAGGTGTTTTGATCTATAGGGTTGTATAAAAGAATGGTTTTGGATGTTTTCTTATGAAAAATGATATTGTGATATATAATGTCTTATCCAATTTAAAATTAATGATAAAAATCACCATCCATAGGACATGGAGTTGCGTGTTGTAATTTTTTCAATGAAAATATAGGGGTATTATCTTTATAGTGAAATATGAGATACATATAATGATAATAAAAGGATAATGTATATATTTACATTTAAAATTTTTAATATATGACCAAGAATATGGTTAGAGTTGATTATTGATTTTACTAGTCAATACATTATCACCATAGGAAGACAAACATGGTGGTTGATGCTTTGAGTTGGAAAACCATGCTATCTTTTCCGTGAGGAGGATTGAAAGATATTTGATACTTATGTATTTATATAAGATGGGTCTTGAAATCATGAGAAATGGTGATAGATATAATCTTTCTTAATTGAACAATAAAACAACCATATATGTGAGGATTAATGAGGTGAAAAGGTAATATGTTGAACTAATGAAGAAGGTGATGAGTATTCCAAATTTCAACCATGATTGTGATAGATTGATAAGATTCAAAAATCGAGTATATATCCTACCAATATGATAAATATAGAAGGAGATACTATAAGAAGCTCATAGATCATAGTTCATCATTTTTAATCATCAAGTTTGAGATCTAGATGTCTAAGGGGGTGTTACAACCCCTACTAGAATGGAAATGGGAAAGCTCACCATGGATTTGATTGTTGGTCTCCCCAAAACATCAAAAGGCCATAATTATATTTAGGTTTCTGTCATTTTCCTAATTAAATAAATACATTTTATTTATATTATATTTTATGTATCTCTAAAAAATATTTCTATAATTTATATTAAGGATGTTATAATATTTTATAGAGTGTAACATTCTATCATATCATATCATGATCCAAGGTTTTCTTAGATGATTTTTAAGTCTTCAAAACGATCTAGATATAGAGTTGAGTTTTAGAACAACTGTCATCATATGAAAGATGGAGGTTATGGGAAAATCATTCAAACCCCAGGGGATATTATAATATCTTGTTCTATGTATTTCAATGGTGGTTGGGATCAATTACCTCCTTTAGTGGAATTTTCATACAAAAATATATTTCACTCAAGAATTTATTTGACACATAATAAAGTCCTCTATGATTGGAAGTGCCTAAATCCAATGTGGTGGTATGAAGTGGGTGAAATATATCTATTGCAACCTGAGATAGTTTACAAAATGGTATAGAAGGTTATATATATTCAATATCACATTAGGTCATATTATAGGTGGTAGAAAATTTATTCTGATAATCATCAATGAGATATAGAGTTTGAAGTTGGTGATAAGGTGTTTATATGGATATATCAGTGGAAAAGTATATGGGATTCCAAGATAAGGGAAATATGTTTCTAGATACATTAACCCTTTCCAGATTCTTGATATGGTCAGGATGGTTTATTATCTCAAGGAAGTTTTACATATCTCTCTCAAGTTAATGTTGTATTCCATGCCACTTTTGAGGAAGTATATAACAAATTCTTTAAATATATTGAATTCATAGTCATTACTGTTGAAGCATGACCTCTCTTATGAATAATAAATAGTAGATATTCTAGATCATAGGGAGAATGATATGAGAAATAAGACCATTAAATTTTCAAATTTTAATTTTAAAACCATCAATTTGAAAAAGCTACGTTGGAAACCTAGGATATGATGAGGCATATACACTCATTTGTTTGTACCTGGGTAATATAATTGAGGGATATATTAATATAAGGGGGAAGAATATAAAATTCCAATATTTTATAATAAAATTTCTCTTTGAGAAAATTTTATCTTGAATATATTTCTTAGCACACAACATCGTGCTTTAAGCAATATGTGATATACTATTAAAATAGTATTATTTAAATGTGACTATAATAACCGAGAAGTATAATTGTAGGTATTAATATGAAAAATAAAATGTAAAATATATATAATGGTTTTATATAATTAGAATAATTTTATTAATGAATAATAAATTTGAACTCAATTTTTAGTAGTCATTTTATGCTCTAATAATATATTTTCTTCAAAAATATCTTTTATTGAATTTTATGCACATAAATAATAATTAATTTATACCAATTTTATGAATTATATTTTTCAAAATGGATATCATTTTATAAATCTGTATTTTATAATATTGTTAGGATATTTTTTGAGATTTATGAAAATATTTATTTTTTATTGAACAACGAAAAATATAAAATTTTCAAATACTGTCAATTTTATGAGATTATTATGATGGAAGAATGAATTAATAAATTTCGAAAGATTTTCCTTCACTATATATATATTTATTGAGTAAAATAATTATTTGAAAACATTATTTGTAATTTGGGAAGCTAATATTTACTTTTTTGAACATTAGTTATATTATATTGAAATTTAAAACTATTTTTGGGTATTTAAATTTAGTTGTATAGTTGGAAGGTTACATTATATTTTGAATTTATCAAAAAGTATTAAAAAATTAATTTTATTTACTAAATTACCAAAAAATGTGTAACTCATCCTTTTTTACCTTATTTAATTGTTAAATAATTTGTATTATTAAATTAAATAATTTCCTAATAACTATTTTCTATGTTTTTTGTGTTCTTATATTAATGTTAATTTTTGACACCTTTAAAAAAATTCAATAAAATTGATTCAAATTTTTGAATCATCATGTATATTTTTTGGAGACCAATTTTATTTATGGCCACATAATTATGTTATCATGGTAAAAAGTAAATTTATTAAGGTTAAGGTTAAAATGGGTTTAATATAGATTAACTAATAGATAAGACTTAAAATGTATCAAAAAATTGTCTAAATGTTATTTGTTAAGTTTAGTTAGACACTATAACATTTTATATATTAATTTGTCATTCCTTGGTTTCAGTTTACATGATTATTAATTATGTTATATTTAAATATTCAATTCTAAGTGTATCATTTCCTTGACTTATAAAAGGACACCACATATTCTCATTTATTCACAAAGTTTGAGTGTTCAATATTGGCCAACCTCTACCCTAATACCTTTTTACCATATTTCCCTTTGTCAAAAAACTTTTTTTATTACCTTAGGACAACATTATGAATGCTTAAGGTGTAATAAAAAGGAAGACTTGTAAATAAAAGGAAGTTTGAACCCATATGAAGGATGATGAGACTTATTCTAATGGGGTTTCATCTAAAATTTTCTTCTTTGAGACATATGTTACATTATAAACCTAACTTATTTTTTAGGTGTATATAATTCCCCTTTTACATGTTATATCCTCAGTCATTCTTAAATAATGACTTTTGATGTTAAAATTGATGTTATTTTGTTGAAGGGGTTATGATTCAAAAGTTTCCTAAATTGAAAGGGATTTATCTTTCAATCTCATTTAATTGGGATTTTTTATACATGAATTTTAATTGAGGAAAATTATATTATACATATATATTAATCCACATATATTTTAAAATTTATGGAATTTTAAATTTTTAGTACCAATTTTCCTTCTTTGGTACTCCAAATGATATTGAAAAAGTTTTTAAGAAAATCCAACTTCATTTATCTATTTGATTGAGAATAGTTTCTCTTCTAGGACCTTATTATCTAAAAAAATTCAATAATTTTTATAATAATATCTAATGATTTTTAAATTTTTTTTACAATGTTTGAGTTTCAATAAAATTTTTTAAAAATCATCTTCTTTTCATTTTTCGAATGAGGTACTTTTTACAAAAAGTATATAAATAATATTTTTTATCCATTAAAATAAGAAAATAATTTCACTCCATCATTACCACTCACTAATTTCAAGATTCCTTTATGATTTTCCAGGGTTCTTTTCAAAGAATAGTTTTTCATTATTTTTTTTAAATTTTTATATTTTTAATAAGTGATTTCTAAATGAAAAGGGTATTATCCTAATGACATATTTATGTGATCTTTAAAAGTAAATCTTAATCCATGATAACACCCATTTAAGATACTTATTAATCACAAGGGATATGTTTCAATGATACTATGCACTTATTTTCTATGGATGGTTTGTTATGACGATATTTAATGGATGATTTCATAAAACCTATTTCTTTATATGGCTTAACTATTTAAGATTAAATATTTATGAAATCCATTTATTTTCCTTGGGTAATATTATGATTATATGATGAATGTTTTTACGATCATGTGGTGTATATATGGTTTAATGCTAAGTGAATAATGGGTATTTTATTTCCCTCCAATGCATTCCTTAATGATAGATAACTCATGAGTTATATATGTTATGTGTGAACCTAATTTCAAGTTCAAAATATTATATATAGAGCTTGTTTAATTTCCATAAGTTTATGGGTGGGCGTAGTTTCCTGTCCATAAATTTATATGAGGACTTAATTTCAAGTAATTGACATAATTTGTGAGCATGTTACTATTTATATATGCTTAAAATGTTATAGGAATATTCATGTTCTTTATTCATAAGTTTTTTATATGATCTAATGGCTCATGATGGAATATTTAAGATTCTACACTCTTATGACTTGTTTCTTTTTTAAAAAAATTCATTACTCTATGACTCATGATTAATAATATTTAATTCTTTAAGTATTAATTTACTAATTCATAATCATGTAATCATACCCTTATTCTCACTTATGATCATTGATTTATATCTTCTATGTTTACCCTTATGTAAAATCTAGGCACAAATTATATTTTATATATATATTTAACATTCATCTAACATTATCGAATATTTAGGAATGCTATGGCTGGGTCTCCTCGAACCTATAACTTTACTCTAAAATTATAAAAAATATATTTAACCTCATGTATAATACACATAACCATATTAACAACCTATTTAAGAAACATATTCATATATATGACCTTATATACCATCTAATTATAATCATTTTTATACATTTATTTGTTTGTTATAGTTTTTTTAATCATTGGATGATAGAATATATATTTTTTTGTGCATTATTTTTAAATAAGAGATAGATTACTTTTATTTGATAACAAGTTAAGAATTTTTGAGATATAAAAATAATCAGAATATAAGGCTTATAATTATTTATAATTCTCCAATTTCATTCCAAGATAACATTAGTCATCATTCATGAATACATAACCAGCAACAATCATTCTTTGGTAATTTTTTATGAATAATAGTTGGCATTTTAATAATGTGTTAAATATAAATAGAAAATTTCGATAAACATAAGAAATATTAATTTTATCATTGATGTATAATAATACTAGGTGTTAAGTTTAAATTTCCAACCATGATATAAATATATATCATTGTCCATGTAGGTGGTTAAACCGATCAAAACAAGAACATGCTTTAATTGATGATTGAGTATGGTTAAGAAAGTGATTTATTTGGAATAATATAACTATTAAAAAAGAATAATGATATTATTTTTATTTATTAATGTGTAAAATCATATTTTAATAGGGCTATATAAATAATATAATTCTTAATGAAAAACAAAATATGTTGCTTTTAGGAGGTAGTAGTCCACATGTATACATGCGTGTCATTATCATTTTCCAAAGAATGTGAAGAAGTTAGGAATTGGTTTATATATTCAGAATCATAATCATTTTTTAAATATAATAATTATTCATATAATACCGATTTTAACCATCCATGTATGTTGATAATGAAAAAAATATCACGTCGCTTATAGAGGTGGTAGTCCCAATGTAATATAAGTGACACATTCTTTTTTTGAGTGATTGGGTAAAAGGTAAAAAATGATTCCCCATAAAAATAATAAAATTGAAGTATACTTATGATAATGATGTAATAATTTTAAAATTGGTATATTATATTTGTGGTAGGTGTATTAATAATGAAAGTAAAATAAATTAAAAAGGATAAATTGATAATTTTACATTACTCCATGGAATGGATCCATCACAAATTGGATTAAGGCTTTGAGAGGTGGTATTTTGAGAATAATAGAACTTTTAGGAAGTGGTTAGTAGTTATGGGGAGTTATTTGGGATGATTTTGGTCAAATATATGTTGGTTGGGGTGTGAGGAGATGTAGCGTGGTGATGACTCCTTTTATAAGGGAAAGGAGTGACATTTTTATAATAGTAAAAAAGTAAATTCACTATTCAAAGGTCCAATGGATCTAACAAATGGATAATAATGGAGTTGGGGATGGGGTAAGGTCAATAAATCCTCATCCATAAATTTTAAAACATTTTTAACAATATTTTAAGTCTATCAGTCATATACTTTTCAATTTTACCAATTTTGGTTTTTACAACGGTAATTAATTATTAACAACGTAATTCAATTTTAATACATAAACATAAAATAGAACTTTTAAAATAAAATTTTCCAAATTATTAAAAATATGAAATTAATTTTTTCAAATTTTTCCATGGTTTCTAAAAAATAATTTTAATATTTTCCTACAAAACACGTAAAAGAATTTTTAGATAAATATATTTTAATGACTAAAAATTATGATTTGGATTAAATTATCAATGTCGGTTCATTATATGAAATTATTTGGGTTATTATTACAATAATATGAGTTATTTTTCTTTTAAATCCATCAAAATCCGAATTCATCTTTTAAAAAAATTAATCCAAAAAAACATACTAAAAATAGTTTTTAATAAAATAAATATTACTTAAGTTTCAAAAATGATAAACCTAGTTTTTATAAACTAAAAATATATATTTTAATTTATTAATATGTTTTTTATATAAACAATATTTCCTAATCTTACCAATAATTATTGTATAATTACAATGTCATAAAAAATGGCAGTAATTCCAAAATCTGAATTTTTCAAAATTTAACCCAAAATTCAAATTCTTGAAAAAATATCAAAAAATAATCAGAACATAATTTTGACATGATAAATTAAAAAATTAATTTCATTTTATAAAATAAAAATTCTAGAATTTATGAATTTAGTTTTAAAATGAAAATAAAAAATATAAGGAAGAAAAACTTTTAATGAAAAATGATGTTTTTAAGTGCTCATAATGTTATTTTATTTCAATTTAAAAAATAAATAATGTTAATATATTAGTAAATTTATAAGAATATTTTTTAAATTTTAAATTTATTTTTTTAGGATAAAATATACAACACTTAAAAAAGAATTTATTTGATAGAGAACAATCCTTTTTAATATTAAATCATATTAATTATTTTCCCTTTGAATTTTAGGAATTTTTGTTCTTAAATTTATTTTTATTTAAATGATTTTTTTATTTTTATAAATTTTTAATAATATTTTTGTAATCTTTCATGAACCATTTCAGTTTTGTGTTGTGTTATGTGTAATCCATTGAATATATTTGATTTATGGAAAAGAAGAATATATAAATCTTAGGTTGTTATACTGGCGGTGCCCATAAGCTGCGGAGGACTAGTGGGCATGATGTGAGGCGGCACTATAGTAATTCAATGATTTCTCTTGGTGATTATATTTTAATTAATTATAGATAGTATATATGTATTTTTTATTTGAGATGCACAAAATACACAAGTATTGTTTATCATTTAAATCATGGGAACTTTGTGGGTAATATAACATCATCATAGTCATAATTTACCTCACATTAGCATTTATCGGGGGAGTTAATTCCATTCACATTGGTTTTGTGTTGCATCAATGAGTATCATACCACGCCTTAAATAGTTCAGGGAATCTGCACCAGAGGTTCGCATTGTTCCCCATTATATTGAACTATGACTTTCATGAGAAAAATTCTAGGCATGAAGTGATTACAATCTCTAGAAGATACTAGAGAATATGGATGTTTGAAGTTAATTATAGTGGTTATTTACATTCTAAGATGAGAAATATTTTATTTCATAAATCATAGTGAAGAATGTGTTTATAATGATATGAGAACATATTTTCTACCACATCATAGAAGTAACTGTGGTTTCATGGATTAGCCTAGATGAAATAATAGAGCAATGAAGTATAGATAAGCTAAGATAATGTGGTTGAGTTTTCAAAATAGAGGCTTAATAGAAGCTAATACATGGGTAAGGAATAGATTCATAATAAAAATACTTGCTTCATGCTTCAATATTTTTATCTAAGAAAAAACCAAGGTTGTACATGAAATATAGATGAATATAGATATGTTTGTGAAATTTTGATGATTTTTTTAAAATTAATATATGATTTAGTTGTCAACTATGATTTTCATAAGTTATAAGGGGGTTATTTACATATCAATTTACCTATAAATATCCATAAAAAATGTTAATATATCTTTATTAGGGGTTATTGGCTAATAATTGAGTTTTTCGTAATTTAATTTGTATTCGTGTAAGGTTTACCTAGAAGGATTCCTTACATTATATACTAAAATCGTAATCTAAGTGAAGGATAATCTGAATTTATAGTGTTATGTGAGGTCTATGGAGAATTTTTTTTATTAAATATAGTTTTTGAGATAATAGTTGTGAGAAGTACATGCATTAATATTCTTATACATGCAGATTGTACGAAGAGATAAAAGTAGTTTGAAATCTATGAAAATATTTATCTTTATGTGAATTAAGTTTTGTGAGATTAATATTGTGGGATGTTAAGACTCTTATTATTTTTTCATAAAAATAGTCCTATGTACTTTTCATTCCATGAAGCATAAAAAAGAATATATTATGAACTATTATGTATCAAACATTGTTTTAGCAAGAAACACCAATATAAAAATTTAGTTTGAATTTATTCCATATGTTGAATAATTGAGAATCCCATGATCATAATATGAGAAATATCTTAGATTATAGTTATTTATAGATAAAAACATGTGTTATCTGAAAAATAAGATATACATGTAGTTGAAGAATGTGTTGAAGCAGGATATCATATCATATTTATCTAGTTTCCTCCTAAGAAAACTGGATATCCACTTCAAGTGGTTGAAAGAAGTTTTTCAAATAGCAGTGGGATACTGTAAATTTGATGAGATGATAGATATGTACAGAATCATAGTGATATTTTGTGTGTGTGGGAGAGAAACATTTTTGTATCTTGATAATACCAATTGTCACTACTTATATGTATAATGAAAAATATGTGACTCCAGATGAATAAATGATCATACCAACAAATAGGCTTCCTGATATAAGTTAGAACCTTGTAAAAATATTGTTTTATACTCTTTATAATATTTCTATATTTAATGTGGTATTTTATTCTAGGTAAAAAAAGAAAAGGATATTCTTAATCGACAACATATTTTCAAAGACCAAAGAGATTAAATGTTTATAAGATTATTTGGAACTTGGTGGAGTTAATACTACACAGATTGATCCCCATTAAGTGTACATGAACCCATTCCAAGGATCTTCACCAATAAAAATAAATACCATGGGGGGAAGAATTTGGGTATGCCAAATTATTAAAAAAACCATTTCCATATTTGTATCTCTAATTTTATGAGGAAGACCTCTATCCCTGATATATAATATGAAGTGATAAATAAATTAAAATAATACTTGATATATTTTTACTTAGTTCACCCACACTAGGATAATTGATAGAGCATACAACGATGATGGGTGAATATACCATAATAACTAAGAACACTAACTATTTACAATGTTTGCAGTGGAATATATAACAAACCAACTCGAATTACCATCCAAACTGGTATCCAAGCCGATCCACCGCAAACCCAAAGAGGGTTCCTGATCCCCACATGTTAGCTTTAAGTTCCTGAGCATCCATAAACAACATTTGGTAATTATTTCAGCCACACAAAAAGATAAAAATAATAAAAGTAAATTGTAGAATCATCATCAAATAAATAAATAAAAACAACCAACCCAGGTAGAAGAAGACAATAAAAAAACTAAAAGTAAAAAATAAATATAAAAATTCAACTCCTAGTGGCCCAATCCCACCCACTATGTCCCAAGTTACATTCCCTCAGAAAACCATGAAAAAAACATAGTGGAATATGATGAGAACATAAGAACATAATGTAAGAAAATAAAGACTATAAACACTAAATGGTTCAGGAATTATGTGATCTATAAATCCCCATTGGATTTCAATAAAGAGTTTATGTAGTTTCATTATAAGTTAATCTAAATATGCTAAAAGAAGACTAAAATAAAGTAAGAAAAATGTTTTGTATTTTAAATAAGGAAACTAAATCCAAGAGAATCAGTTTACAATAGATATGGGTTTAGAATATTAATTTAAAATTTTCTTAAAAAACATTTATCAAATCAAAGATGGAAATATTCTATTTTATCATTTTAAAACCAAGACCTTTTTTGAAAATAATTGAAACAAATTTCACAATATAAATTTAGATAGATCACGAAATGTATAATTTGACCATAATATCAAAGCCATTAAAATATTCAATAAAGTAGAGTCAAGATTCAATATCTCAATAAATGTATCTCTTAAGAGTAGTAATCAATCAAGCACGAAAAATCAAGCACCAAATTGTGATAATGAACATTGTCCTATTTTAAGTATTATGTATATGAATTTCATAGGTAAAAATGAATAAATGATAGGGATTACACCATAGTCTATATAATCAAAAATTATTATGACTAATCACAAAGATCACATATATTTTTATGGGTCATAAGCTAACTAGTTCGATGCACACCTTCTTTCTTGGCCAAATATTCATAGCTCAAAACATTCATATTTTCTTTGGATCCATGAGACAAGGTTTTTTATTTCTATAAGAGCAACAATTTGGTCCACCCCATCTAGATTTATAGGTTCCCATGACCATTAAAAATAGGTTAGTGTGATAATCAAGTTATGAGGATCACAATGGGGATCCTTGTCAATATCAATTATCATCTCATGTACTCAACATTTAAATAATGTTTTTATTACCTTATTTAACATCTAAATATCAAGACCAAAATCCCAAAAATTAAATAATATCTGGTTCATCACCAATAAATGATAAGTACATGTATCAATCAAGTCATAATAATATATTATTACAGGATAGGATCATCAGAATGTGCCAATAGAGTTGTTAGGAATAATAAATTTCAATTCAAATACACTTATTAAAATCATTAAAAGGGGTAATCATACCTAATTAATTTCATAAAACATAATATAAATGAAAAATGGGCTTTTAAACCAATAATTCCTAAAAAAACATCAATTATTATGAAAGGAAGATTCAAAATTTGTAGGCTTGAAGTCATTTAAGAACATAGTTGTACACCATTGTTTCCCATTTGAAAAAATAAACCATTTAAAAAAATCTATGAATTCCCATTTAAAATATAGGTTTAAATCATAAAAATAAGGAACATGGTCATTTTACAAATTATAGCATTTTAAATCTCATGGAAAGAATTTCATAAATCAACTAATTTCATTAAAATCAAATAATTTCTCATTAGAAAATAAAACTATTCAGAATCACTCTTTTTATACACAAAAATACTCAAAATATCTTTGGAAATACATAAGAACAATCATGGAATTAAATAATTTCAAATAGTGAGAGGGATAATGACCACAATCCATTTTTAACATGACATGTTCAGATCATAGAGGTGAGGTCTAATAAATCATTCAATAATGAATTACATGGAACCTATATTAATAATAGGGAATATATGACTATAAATTATAAAGTAATAATGAATTAAAATAGTTTATAAAAACATAGAAACAATTACTTTGAATATATGTGAATCCAACTATAACAAATCTGATATAAGACACGTCCAATGTTGATCACCAAATAATGGAATCAAGATCTCGATAGAAAATATCCTAGATCCATATTTCAACATCAACCATATATGATCTAATGAATAATAAATCCAGTATATATTTTTAGAAGAAATAATCAATATAATAGTAGAGATAAAAATACAAGAGGAGAAGTCCTTTCCAGAAGAGGATCATCACTTTGATTGAGAGTTTGATCCCCTAAGAAGAGAGGTTTGGAAATCCAAAACACCATTAGAGAACTCCCATAATCATAAGAGTCTGATAGGTCTGAAATAGTGTATTATGGAATTAAATATGGGCCTTATGAATTTTATTCCTAAAATAAAAACAGCAGACCACACCATTTCCCACCATGACCATAGCACAACAAGGCTGAAAGAAGTCCAGACCACGATGTAGGCAAGAGCACTAGCCATGACGTCACCTGGTCTAAAATACCCTTGGACCCATGATTTAGTCCACATGATAGATCCTATTTATTAGGTTATGTATTATGGTTTAACCGACACATCTCACCACAATCACCCTCAAAATGTAAGTGGCACTGGACATGCCTACTATTCAACAACTCTCCATAATGCCTCAACTAGGCCTAAAAAAGTAGTGAAAATAAAATCTTCCATTCCCTAACTGGCTCAATGCACACCACATTTAGCTGGCTTGACATCACAATCCCAATCAACCATGAAAATGTTTCCTATCAATAAATTTGGGAAACAAATTCCAAAATACCATGGACAACACGAAATTTTTTTATATCAAAGATATGTGATAAAATACATGAAATCTAGTAACGAGGTGTTACTTTCTCCATTCCATAGTAATTTTTATCTCCATAAATATTCTACTCCAAAAGGTAGAAACAAATGAAACAAAAGAACTCCCTAACTCATCCTATGAGGTGAACATTCCATGAACCCAGAAATATGCTAACCAATAAAAGTTTATTATCATCACATCTCAAAACAAAAAACATAACTCCACCGAAAGGAACCCAAAAAAATTAGAAAAAAAATAACTGGATACTTATAATAGGTCACCCCACCATTTAAGGATTCAACATAATTTATTAACATGATAACAACATATCCCTTCAACCCCAAAGAAGAGACAACAAAAAATCACAAAGTAGAAACATATATGATCCAAAAATTAACTATCAAATGAAAAATATAATGAAACACATATATAATAAATGGATATAAAATTATCTAGTGATTCATATATAATAAAACATCCATGTGAAAGGCATTAAATTGAAATTGAGTTCTACCATAATCATGTACTAAGTGGTATCATCATATTTTTTTTCAATACTGAGACTCACCCCATGATGAGATCATCAAATTATCCACTCTCACATTTGGGTTCTCAATCCATCAATAATACCCATCATCCATGTTTCATGAGTTCAAAATCAAGGTATATCCAATTCTGAATAGTAATACCTTCAACAAAAAAAGTTTGTGAAAAAATAGGTTACTTCACATTCATAATGGAGATCATCTATCACATCAAGATTAAGCTCTAACCATTAAGGGAAAAACTATATAATACCAAGGAATGACCATAAAAACAATAGTATCCAACACCAACCATAAGAAGAAAATCATGAAAGAAATCAACTTGATGTTTTTCTATGAATAAAAACCCCAAATTTTTAGGGTTCTTAACTCAATATTCCACTATATCACTAGAAGAACAATGAACTTCAAGGAACTAAAACTATTCAAAAATAATGATAACCATTCAAGTGTTCATGTAAAAATGAAAAAACATTGATATATTTAGGAAATTAAACCATATCATGATAAAAACCAAGGTCCATAAGTGATAATACAGAAATAAAGTAAAACTAGAAACTATGATATCTAAAAAATATTGCAAAAAAAGAAAATACACTATAAAGAAAACTCAAATTGTTCCACTATGACGTCAAAAAAGAAAAAATGTTTGGTCAATATCCCAAAAATGGGAAACAATGAAATCCATCGTCATTGTTTCTCCCTCATTATAGATGAATAAAGAGATGATTATTTTATGTCTAAATACCAATTACACTAATGTATAATGAAATCATCAGTTTTCATCGAATATTCCTTGTAGCCTAGGAAGAAGGAATCTTGAGTGGATGTCTTCCAATGTTTGCACATTGATCCATTGAGATATGTCGCAAATTTTTATTTTCTAAATGGGTCTTCCCAAAAAACAATTTTATTGGCTATTTAATTGGTAAAATTAATTTTGGATTCAGTGATTCCTATAATAAAGGGATAATTTAGAGTATAACACACACTGTTTCTGATGGTTTTGGTGTGATGGAATTCCCCAATGAGTTAACAAAAAATAATCCACGTTTGGAATTAATTAATTAATTAATTATACAATTTTATAATAAATTAATTTTATTTATTGGAGTGATTTAGGCTCATAGATGAGTTTGGTTGATCAAAGGTGAGGTTGGATGAGCTTCACATTCCTTGAGAGATACTGTCAGCCCTTGTCATCAATGTGGAAAAGCATCTGTAAAAGGTAGGTGTTCTAGATTAAATAATTTTTTTCTATTTTTATTTACTAGTATATACAGTATGTTTGGTCATGAAATAATTTCATACATGAAACCTAATGAAAACCTAACCCCTAATTTGATGAGAATACATGATTAGACCTCCCATAGATACTATTGGGTTTGTTGGCATTGAAACTTGGACATGCAGCCACTCAAGGGGTGTGACAACCCATTATTATTGGTTGATACTTTAACAAAATAAATATATAACCCATTTAATAAATGTGTATTGTTTATATTTTGGCTTAAACATGTGAATCATTTTGGTATGTAAACTTAGAACATGGATTGATATGGACCGCCTAACTTGGTAGCTGTGACGATTAGCTTGAAAATAAATAACACGACTTAAAAGTGGTATTTTGGAAATAAATTGGAATTGGTATTAAGTATTAATGAAATATGGGCATGATTCTATGTGTAATGTGTAGAATCCTGTGTTTTTAAAGTAAACTAAAGTACGGAGGTTTTTGAACTTTTTCATTTATGGGATGGGTCTTTTTTAAAAATGAGAACCAGAACATGATTATGAGAGTTGGATCACTCCTAAGTGATGTTTTTAGCATGGACAAAGTTCTAATAAGACTCTAGAGTGACTCGAGAAGTTTCGGGGGTGCTGGACCTCAAAAACTTCATGTTTTAAAAGACAGCAGAGGGCGTATGGTCTACCAAACTGTGCGACCCTATTTAAATTGGGGAAGTGGCTTACTATACAGGCTATGCACGGGCTGCACACAGTTTCCTAAACTGCGTGAATAGATCGTGTGGGGTGCATATTGGAGGCCGTAGGCTCCACTTGATTTTCACATTGTTTAGAAAACCGTGCGGGTAAAACCGTATGCGGTGCCCGTTTTTTAATTTTTTTTAATTTAGTTAAATTAATTTAAAATAACCAAAACCTAAACACTCCCCTATCTCCCTTAGACAGTGATGCACCAGGGGGTTCTCCCCTTCTACTTGTGCTCATACCCCCCTCGCAGCTCCTTCGACTACCGTTTCCGTCTGATTTCATCATGATTCTTCCTTAAATCATCAAGTACAATCTTCTGCCCAAGTTTACTTCCTTTTGTTGTCTAATATTGGAATCTTCTCCGACCCTCAGGTTTCAGAAGAACCCTAGGGATTTAGGGGTAATCTGATTTTCAGTTTTCTTTCGGTCTATATTGGTGGGGAAGGTCTCTTGGGACCCAAGGTTGCATGTTCTGGAAATCGCCGCTGAAGGTGAGGCGGTTTAGATCATTTCATTTCTCCAGTTTTTCATTGGGGTATGTTTTATCCTCATTTATTAGTCATGTTTTGGGGATTTATATGTTTATGTGTCCTTGAAATGTTACTTATAGTGCGTTGAGGTTCTCTGCATGGTTTCACAATGTTTTGGTTTGTCAGCGGAGTACATGGCTTGGTTTCACCTTGAGGTTGGGTCCCCTTCCAAGTCCTCAAAATTTATAAATGCTTTAATAAAAATTCTTACTGAACTTTTGTTATAATTAAGTCATGCAATGAAATATTATGTTCAATACCTCTTAAATGATAATTTTTCATTTTTCATGTTTGAAATGATACATATGATAAATGATTTGTTGATAAATAGTATCATGTTTTTATAACAAAACCCCTCCAACGAAGGCGTGCTTCCTTAAAGCAAACAATTTGTGGTTAGGCCTTACTTTCTTGACTTGTCATGTTTTTAATATTTATACTTGATGTTATGATGAGATATGACATGCTTAGGACATTGTTCTAATGATATTAGAATCACTGAGTTTTCCTTTTGAAAATGATTAAAGGACCAAAGCACTATCTAAGTGTTTGGACTAGTTTTGGATTGGAATTACCCATGTAGGTTATTAACCTTTTGGATATATACATGGATACCTTTAAATTTAACTGACATGTTTTGGTAAATGGAATGAGTTGAGCCAAATGAATGGTAAATTTTTAATGATTTAGCCTCAAAACAAGTTACCAATTTTTTTTCAAATATTTTGAATACTAATAAAACTGTGGGTGACATGTGGGTTCCTAGGTAGGAATTCCATGATGAAATCAATGGGATTTCATGCTCATACCTTGGGTGATACATGGATTCCTATGTAGGAATTGCATGGATAGACCCAGGTTCATAAGATTTGGATTGTTTCTATGTCTGTGGATACCCTTTCCATGATAATGGATGGTAGCGGTGTGGACCCTTCCATTTTAAAATGCCTTAATGGTTTTTGATAAATGTTTGAAATGTTATTTCACCTTTCCAAACTAATGGAAGGATATTCTTTAACCAATCAATGAATGGTTTCAATGCTACTTTAACATTCTTCACTAATGGAAGGAAAGGCTTGAACCAATAAATAATTGTTTCAACTCTACTTGACCAATACACACTAATATAAAGAATGAATTGAACTAGATTAATCATTACATGACTTCTTTATCAAATAGGAATGGAAAAACTCAAGATTTCCTTGTATTCTAAGAGTAGATTACCTTGTGTCTTGTGAACCTCATTCCGATTCATTGAAACAGTTTTCTTAGGTTAATACCCACCTAGACTCCAGTCCTTTTTTATTCCTTGGATGTCTGGTATACTGCCGTTGGGTCCCTTCTTCTTACATGATACCTCATATACACTCCTTGGATCCAACATTGACTAGTAGGTTCCATGGTTAAATCCCATCGGGCTTAGAATTTTCTTATCCCCATTTTACCTTGGTCGAGCACCTCATACTGGGTATGAAACATGTTGTGGAATGACTTGTATTATGCTCCCTAGATTACATTCTGACCCCTTAGGTAGACTCATATTCTACTAAGTTTGATTTTTGTGAGTTTACATTACCTGGTTTTTTACCCTAGAACTCCCTAACTGGATATCTTTTCTAGGATTCATTGTTACGTCTTAAAACCTTAAATACTTATAATATCACAGGATTCCTTGGATACACTCCTTGGGTATGGCATTGACAAGTAGGTTCCTTGGTTAAAGACCATCAGGCCCATCCATTGCATAGCCTAGTTTTAACTTGGAGGAAAATCCTTGGACTCGGTAGGTGAATTATTCACATGTGACTTATAAATAAAATGGTAAAACTCAATTAATGAACCGATGATATGTTCAGACCCCAGTTGTGGGATGAATGAGATATTTGAGTATTTAGTTACACTGTAGTTCTTACTTTATTTATACATGCTGGAACCCTAGTTAATATATATTATACTATCGAGATTGGGTTAGACACTGGTGGTGCTGGCCTACTGAGATTTATATCTCACACCCAACTTGGGATGCCATTTCACTGGGTTACCCGAGTAGACCTTTATTGTTCACAGGGCCTTGGACCTTGTTTTTTCTGTTTTCTTGTAACAGGAGTAGGGGAGAAGACCTGAGCTGGAGCTCGGGATCCTTGTGGAGATCACCTTTGGGTTTTTTGTTCCTTTTCTTACTTGAGGCCTAAATTTATTTGTATTGAAAAGCATGTTGTATGGTTTACTACATTCTGTAATGTATCAATACCATGCTATGCATTTATTTATTGTATCAACTGGCGTTGGGAACTTTTGTTCATTTATATGAAATCTGTCTTCCGATGCATTTTCAATTATGTATTAATGCTTCCATTGTTTATTGGTATTTACTCTGTTGTACTACTGTGCAACTCTGATAAGAGGGTATAGTCTCCCCACCAACTATCCTTACACCCTCGCTGCTAGTCGACAATCTCTAGAAAACAGGGAGGCGTGCTTGAGGTCATGTGGTGACCGATTCGGCCACCTTATTTGTGGTGAGCCAGGTCGGGACATTATATAATGTATTTCTAGATTAAATGAAAAGTTAATTGGAAATTGTTATAATTGTGGTGATAATTGATAACATAGTTTAAATTGATTTTTTCCTTGTATTGGGTTATTGTATTGAATATGGAAAATTGGAAAATGGTATGATTGTTGGTATTTAATTTTCCTAGGCTTGATAAAATGTTGCATTATGTATAATGGAATGGGAATGAAAATTGGAATATTTGATAAATGAAATAGAATATTTATAACAAGGATGATGTTTTAGTAACATGGCCCAAGAAAATAAATGGCTTCCAATTGGTAATCAGATGTTTTGATCTTTGTGGATTATGATGAAATGATTATCATTCTTGTTGTTTTCTCATGTGAATTTCTTTATTGTATTTTATTTTGGAATGAATCTATTATGATTGATGCATTTGGGCTAGTTGTTACCTGACCAATTGAGATTTTTATTGTTATGACATGTGATTGTGTTTGGTGCTTGAAATATCCATATGTGATACCTAAGGCTAAGGTTCATAGTTATGTTCCTACCAAAAGGTATGATTCATGTTATAGATTCCTTATTGAGGGTAAGATACATGGTTTTTGATACTACCAAAATGTAATATTCTTGGGATGAAAATCATTTGAGGGTAAAATGAATGGTTTACGAACCATTTAATGGTATATTTCATAATTATTAGATTCCTGAGGGTGAGGAGTATGATTATACAAGATTCTTATGGGTGAAATTATTATTGGATTGATGGAAGGGTCCTTTATTTATGATATGTTATTTTTGATCCATCCTTGATAGTTGAATCAACCACAAACTTGGGTGATTCATCTGGATACATGAGGATCCACCCCTTGACAGACACACCTGATATAAAGCTGAAGTAGGTTTTTGTAATACTTGGAGTCATCATGGAGATTGAGGGATTATAGGGTAATTTTTATGTACAATTTTAATTTATTATTTAATACCCCTATTCATATATTTATTTCATGCGCAATATATCTATAATATAGTTTTTTAGAAACTATTGGTTGTATCCTACTGAGTTTTACTAACACCTTTCTTGGGCCACCATTGCACTTGGGTACCCGAGAAGTCATTCACTTGATTATAGACACAGATTGGGATGATTACATGGATAACATGGTTGAGCATTATAACTTTTATGGTATTAGGAGACCATACGAGGTTTGACATAGTGATGTTGCAGATCCCTTTATTTTGTATTATTATTTTATTCTTCCTTTTATCTTTGATAATCCTTTTGGTCAATTTGTTGTATTTTCAGAGCATAGATGTTCAAGAATTTACTAAATTCCATGTATTATTATGATATTGTATTCATTTATTCATACTTTTATTATTTATTTCCATGGATAATTTTTCAAAGTTTATTTTCTATAGTCTCCTACTATACCATCTTACACTTGTCATTGGTTGTCAGTAGCCTCTAACATATAGGGAGGCATGCCTGAGGTTATGTGGTGAACTGCTTCAGCCACTAGATATATATTTATCTAGGATTGGATATTAAAAGGTGTCATTAAAGAATTATTTTTTCCCTTTTTCTTATGGTTTAGGGATCTAGTATATAATTATTTAAGAAAGTGTCGGAGCCTGTGATAGTTACCAAAGTAGGGAAATGAGAACACCTATTCCTATAGTAAGTCCAAGTTAACTGGGAATGAGGATACTATTCTGATTTAAGTTGTTATAATTTTATTTTATTTTCTTCATGACTGACACACATGTGGTTTAAGTGTTTTTATTTATGATGTATATCAGGACCTTATCCTATTTGAAAGTGGATAGTGAGTTGATTTTATCTCTTTCCCTTTAAATGGAAGAGGCATCTCATGCATTATATAAGGCATGTAGGATCCACATGAAATATTAGCCTAATAGTGTGTGATTTTACTCATGGAAGATGAATAATTTTTTAATGTGTCCATAATTAATCATATGAAATTTTCACATATAAGTACTTCATGACATTCTAGTTAGCTTGTTTGACTTGTATATGGATTCCATTTTATGTTATGTTTTGTCGATATATTTTGAGATGCTCAATGATGATAACTATGACTCCATCCTTGTGCATAAAAGGTGTAGTGACCCTATTTGGTTAGTTTTGAAATAAACAACACAAAATTGGACCCCTTACGGGAGGACTATTGGGTGAAAGACTCCATTAGTTTGTAAGAACGTAGAGATGGAAATTTTTGACATGTTGATACCATGGGATTATGGGATAAGAGCATGCTATATTTCTATGGTATCTAACCTTTTCAGAGGTTTACCTATGGAATAGGTGGTTACACCTTGGGAATTTCATGATACATTAACAATAGGGATAAGTGGGAGACATATAGTCCCTTAGTTCCAGCTCAAAACTCAGTGAGTAAGTGTTCTTTTTGAATGAGGTTGAGACTGATGCGTGAGAGGCATATGGGGTTTTGGTGATGAGTAACTGACATGTTGGTGCTTTATAAATCAAATTGATGTCTTGAGGAAAGTACCAAGTGTGTCATCTGGCCCAATGTGTTTTAACACAATTTAGCATCATTTTATAGTGTTGTGGGATGCTTGTGATTGGAGTGATATAGAGTGATGAACAAGGATATAGATGATGATGTCACACCATTGACTATGGATGATCAACTATGGTGATCGAATGTTGTAGGGAGGTAGGACGACATGTGAGTAGTCATGGATTGGGTAATGTTCCTTGTTTGAGGATTAGTTCCAATGGATCTTCGTATGTGTTTTTGAAGATAGAACAAGAGGTGTGGTCATATTATTGGATAGGAATTTGAGCCTAGTTATGGAGATGTATGACCCATGGTGTTTTGATTTTTGAATAATAAATGATCATAAGAATTTTTGTGACCTAGGGATTTCTTGTGAGAATTTTATGGTTGGAATGTGTTGGAGATATGTGATGTTTTTGGGATATTTGAAAATGTGGATCAAAAATAAGAATCAATTTATTTTTGGAGTATTAAATGTGATGAATTCAAATTATGGTGGGAGGTTTTGGAAAGGTGTGATGGATATATTGAATTATGTTGGATATTATTTAGGTTGAGGTAGAGGAACTTGAGCTGTGCGGTGTGGTAGTAGTATAGTATAAAAATTTAATTCATGGATTCTAGGAAGGGAGTATGAAAGTGTTGGTGTGTTTTGAATAATTAGTACCACTTTATTTGAGGAACTAGGGAGTTGGTGAGACTTTTGCAGGTTGGGAGGCCCATAACCTTTGAATTAGTTTTACCTGTCCATGTAGTAGGAGGTGACATCATAACTGGTCAGGTTTGTGGTGGAAACCATTTATGAAATCTTCATGAAATACAAATATAGATATGATCATTAATAATATATTAACATCATCCTAAGTATACTAAGAGGACTTTGGTAATATGCATATCGACCAAAATGTGTTTTTGATTAGATGAAGGGATACTATGGGGTTACAATCGTAGGGATGTTTAAGGATAGTTTTATGGTGGGAAGACTACCATAGGCTGTTGGTGGATGACCATTATGTGAGAAAGGGTCATTGGATGTGTTTTATCGATTATTTTATGACCGAGGTGGATTTTGACACTGGTAAGTTCTAAAGTCTTATTTTTTAGAGTTCTATTAAAACATCATATTTTACGTTTCAATGAGACAATGGATGGGGTCGATGTGTTGGAATCAATCTCAAAATGGTCTACTATTTTCCAAAGGTGATTCATGGTGTGACACAAATTTCTTTACATGATTCATGATGTGATCCCCTATTCTTATCTTGTTTGGTGGAGGTTTCCATGATTCTTGTCTTGGTTTAGGGGGTGATCAAAAATTTTCTCTTTCTTTATGGGGAAAATCCTTATTTGTTTACATGTTTCAGGAGGGTGAAACATGTGATGAAATTTTTCCTGACATGTTAACTGGGTGAAACATGTGGTGAAAGTTTTGAAGGTTCCATTTTGGGATAAATTACTATGAAAGCCATAGAAGTTGGTACCATGGTTTAGGTATATCATTTGTTGTACAAAGAGGGTATTCTGAGATTTGGTTAGACCTTCTAAAGAAAGGTCAGTGTATATGAGGCCTTGTTTTTCGGTAGTGGATAATATTATTTTTCAACTAAAAATCATATGTGAGAAGTGATACCAACTCTAGTGCATGTATTAACCATTTTTGGATGTACTGATATGGAAAATATGTTGAGCGGGTCATGGAACCAGAGAGAACATGTTTTTATTAGCATTCAAAAAGGTAGGAAATATTTTGTCTTGGAACCGGACACGACTAGGTTATTTTTTTGGGGGAGAACCAAGAACCTTCTATGGAACTAGATAATGAAACAAATGTGTTTAAAAAGTAAAAAACACATAGTGGAGAATTATCTTGGGGTTCAATAATGGTTATAAATGGTGTCCTGGGTTTTGGATATTAATGCGCCTCATGTGTGGAGTTGAAAATAGAATCGCTTTTGGCATTCTTGGATATAACTTGACAAGATGATCTTAGTTAAGTGAACCTAGAAGGTCTATTTCTTCTAGTAAATATTCATCGATTCTTTTTAAGGATGAAATGTTTTATAGTGGGGAGATTTTAAGAAACTGTGTATGCACTGGTATAGAATTTCAGTGGGAATTTTAATTTTATTAATTCTTGGACATGTCATTTTGAAATTCTAGAATCAAAATTATTTTTGAGTATTTTTTTAAAATCCCACATTTTTTATTGGGAGCTATGTCACATTGTGAGGGGTTTTGGTGTGGATACGGTGGTTGTAGTGTAGGAAAATCCAACTATAGTGCATCCAATTTCCAATAATCTTCCATTTTAGGGGTAGCTAGGCTATAGATGTTGTGTTGTGGTGTAGTCTTTATTTTGGATGTTGTTATATAAGTGTGGATATGATGGATGCAGTGTAGGGGTTTTTTATGTCTTTATCAAATCAAGAACAATTATGAGATGGAGATCCACCATGACATAGAGGTTCAAGTAAACAAGTTAAGGTGGTTCTACTATTTTGGTGATAATAGTGGAAAGATGTTTAGACTGTAACGTTGAACTAGCATAAGAAAGTTAGATATAGGCATGGTCTACACCTTGGATTCCAGAGGATATGGTGGCTATGATGCAACACTATTGGTCATTATATAGTATGAAGTGTTGTATCGTGGTCTCCTATATTTTTCCATAGCCTTATGTTTTGTAGTGTTAAATTTTTGAGACCTCATTAACACCCTATTTAACTCCATACTTCTCTATCTTTCTTTAATTAAAAAATAAGGAGTCCATGGGAGGGTTTTTCCAGATCTCCCTCTCCCTTTATCCTTCACTAATATTGGAATTATTTGATGTTATTCTATAATGATAGAGGAAATATAATTCATATTATATCCTTCCATGTTGTTTATACACTCTTATAACTAAATATAGAGATGATTATTTTAGGTAAAAATGCAACTTTTTCCAGAGGATGGTGAAATATTCTTTTTTCATCTGAGATTCCTTACAGAAATGAAATAAGGAACCCTAATAAGATGTCTTCTTATGTTCACATGTCGATCCGTTGAGGTATGATTCTCTTTTGGATTTTCCAAATGGGTTTTCCTGAAACAATTTTATCATTTATTGAGTTGGTAAAATTTATTAGGGATATTTCGTTGCCTAGAATTCAGGATACATCATTAGTAGAACCCAACCTATTTCTAATAATTTTCGAGTGATGGAATGAATTAGCGAGTTAATTGGCTATATTTTATGTTTTTATTTAATTTACTAATTGATTATAAAGTTTTATAATTAATTATTTTTTTGTTTCTTAGTTTGATTTAGGCTTATAGATTAGTCCTTATGAACTAATTCATGTTTAGACAATATATTTGGGCCTTTGTAGATGATACTGTCCCTCAAGGTGGAAAATAATTAGTAAAAGTTAGGTGGTATAGATTAACTCCCTTTTTTCTATTTCACTTTACAAGTATATAAAATATGTTCAATCGCACTTTCACACCATTAACATGACCTAATGAAATTTTTAATCCCATGATTTGAAGTGAATTAATAGGCTTAAACCTCCCTTGTAATCTATTGGGTCCACTGGTAGTGAGAGTTGGACTTGTGGCCACCTAAGGGGTACTACAACCATTGAAACAAGTTAAAAATAGAATAGAGAAAACCTAGAACCCCTTGAATAAATGGGTATGGGTTATATTTTTGATTAACCCTGTGAATGGGTGTAGTATATAAATTAAGAACTTGGATTGATATGGATTTTTACTAACTTGGTAACCATGATCATCAACATGAGAGTAAATAACATGTCTTAAAAGTTATATTTTGTAAAATAATTATAATTGGTGTAAATTATTAATAAAATATGGACATTATGTTATGTGTAATGGAAATTATTATTAAATTAGAAGTGAAATAGAAATAGTAACCATTGTTTTTTAAATTGATAAATTACTTTAAATTGATTTTCCTTGTATTTGGTTATTAGATTGAATATCATCATTATCACCATCATTATATTTATTTATTTAATTTTCCACATGAGTACAAAACAAAGAAAAATACAAAGAGAAATGGAAAACAAAATAAAACATAAAATTAGGAGGGCTTGAAATAATGGAGACCAAGTGTGCCCCATATCACAAGGTTAATTCCAACAAATAGGAAAGTGTTCATGCTAGTAAAGTAGGATATTATTTTTCTTTGGTCCGCCATTGATGCAAGAAAATACTCTAATTTGTTACCCTCTCTCTAGGTATGAAGGATACTAGTATTATTATTGATTAACCCCCTGGACACCATCTAATGATATATGAAATTGACCTAGGGATAATACATGAGCCATGGAGGTACTTGTACAATGTGGCGGAATCCATTTCATCCACCAGTAGGATGATATTATTATGTATATATGAGATTAGAATAGTATCCATTACCCTATCCTCTATAAGAAAAGAGTCCCCACTACCAAATTATATAGAAAATTCAATAATTATAGCACCCCAAGGGTCCCTAATGAGTCCGGATCCCCTCATGACACCTATACAATATGAACCATCTGTGTGTAATTTAAGACCCAATATGTGAGGATACCATCATTCTCATCGGCCCTGATTTGTATGAATATTAGTATGTTCAAATGATCTACTAGATGAGAGAAATCCTATGGTAAGATCACCCAACCAGTTTTTGAGGAGGTAGAATCTATCAATCAGGAGGTTCTAGGTTCTAATAACAGGATTCCTCCATCTGAAAGAAATTCCATCAAATCAGGATTTGTTTTTCACCCACTAGATGCACAAAAACCAACTAAATGGACCACTATTCTAGATTTCTTCATCAACACACATTCCCCACTCATTGGAACCGCTGATCAAGAAAATTGAACCCCTACACCACTGAGAAGAAAAAATGTTTAACCAAATGTCGTCCACACCTTTCGAGCCCTGCCTCCTTTGAGGAATATGATCAACAATAATTCCTCTTGAGAATCCACATTTCACGAACACATAGAAACTAGGATAACACCTACATATTTAATAATCTCATCTATAAGGAATTATCTATTTCTGATTCTCCAAAGAAGAAAGGTTTTCTTTTAGGGATATCCTTACAGCGTAATTCCTTAACGTAATTGTTACCATGATTCCGAAATTGAATTATTCTACAGAAATCACTCAGAGAGAAGTTTCCCAATGATGACCAGATAAAAACACATTTTTCACGTTCGCTGTTAAGTTCGACGAGTTAATAAACAACACATTGTTTCTTGTCTAGTACAAAATTGATGAATCATAGATCCCTGCATTCTTGGATGAAGCTGATATTTGGAATGGGATAACAACGGAATCTGAGAAAGGAGCAAGAATATTTATTGTTCGGGAATGAGATCTCACCCCTAACCATAACCAAACTGAAATGAATCTTGAGTGTTGAGAGATGATATTTGATGATAGGCTATAAATAATAGTATCTTTTTCTTTCCCAGGCTATATTTCTAGTGAGTTTTTTTGGAAATGAATCTTCCCCAAATAGTCGGTTCCTCAAGGACCTCCCATTCTGATTTTTTATATACATATTGAAGGGTGTTCGGGATATTTTGAAAATTTATACCTCCCTACTATTGAAAGTGGGTGCCCTAGACCCAACTTGTATTGTATATTGATTACTGTTTCATGTATTCAGTTTGTTTTTATAAATGTGTTTATCTTTCCATGATAGTGTAGATACTTCTGCATCCACTTTGTTTATAGAAATGTCCTTAGATTACCTGTCACATCAAATGGTTATATCAAGTCCCAGGATATAATGAGAACCCTGAGATGCCATGACAGTAATCTTAAAGTAACATCGTATGGTCCAGATACATCATTCTGAAAGGACATAGATGATGTGTGACCATTAGGTGCTGGGGGTCGTAAGCATTGAGACTTATTCTCTTGAAGTTCTCACTTGATGATCTCTAGCTATTAAGATCATGAGGACAAACCCTATTAATAGAAACACCACATGTTTCTGGTGTCATTTGTCATTCCTATATACATACATGTGTAATGGTATCCTGACTTGAGATCATTATCAATGAATTTCATTTAATTACATACATTTGATATAAGGAAAAAACCATGGCAACAAATTCGTGGTGAGGTAGTTTGTATCGAGTACATCATTAATGGCATGGTATTGATTGAATGATTGAGAAAGTATTTGTTGCTTCCGAGTTCAAGAAGAGATATCTTGGGCGTAGTTTATTAGGATGGTTGCACCTTCAATAAATCCATGGCCATGGTAGTCAAAGGTAAGACCATCTGGAAAAATCAACAAACAAAATAAATCAAATAAAAAATTATGACACTAGTATGCATTCTACTTTATTGAGATATCGATGATGAAGAGATTATATTACACGGACCGTGTTTGTAGGAAGGCAGTCGTTTCTTCGACTTTTCCTTATCTCTATAGGGACCTCGATGGGTTTCTAGAACCCTCTCTAGGTTAGTGGTATTATTCACTGCTATTGAGATAAGGGCCTAGAGGGTTACACACAATAGCACCTTGAGAATCTTCCCTATTCTAGGAATAGTAATTAGAACTTTGTGGGACCCTTCCAAGGGTCCGGGCACTATCTAAGTTCTATGGATCACCAAAGAATAAATAAATTCATTAATTATTCATGTTTAGAATAATTCGTTGAATTTATTTCTAACATGAATTTACAAGTTATATAGTAAATACAAGTATGAATATTATTAGAATGGATTTAAATTTCCTAGGTTCGTTTAATATTGGTAGGAGGAATGAGTCGAGTTAAAGACTCCAATTTATCACGTAATATATTTATATATTTCAGGTAAGTGATAAATTATAAATATTATTTATGGTATAATTTTATTTGTCCTAAATAATTATTTATATCTCTTATATAGCGGACATTTATTACACTGGGGCCGGGATCCTTTACCACATGTTTGAACACTCCCTATATAAGTGAGAGAGAGGCTCTCCTATTTTACTATTCATGTGTCAGGATTGAGAACTTCTCTCTCCTCCTAGAATCTAGAGAGAGAGACTCTCAAGAAAAGAAGGATCTTTATGATCATCCATCTCGGATTGATTCTCCTTCCTTTGTGGTGATCGTCGTTGTGCTAATGTGAGCATCGAAGATGTGCGCTAGCACCTGGATCCTAACGAACGGTGCGCGTGCAGAATCGCGAGACGTGTGTGGATGATCTAGAGGGATTCGACGTCGGAGTCTTAGAGCAACGATCGCCAGAGACCTGCGACAGACTTGCAGACGTCAATTCTGAACAAGATTAATGTTCAATACAATTTTTTGTGCTCTTTATAAACCTTGCGATATCCTCAGACCAAGCTGGGACAAGATCACCAGAGTTGACAGGGTTATGTCACTCCGGTGAAGATGAAAATTTTAAATTCCTAGCCCACCGGCTTCCGCTGCGTAGTCCTGGTACCCAACAATGGTATCAGAGGGATCACAAGTTATTTCTGAGTCAAAGAAATTAAAATTCATTAAATTTAATTGCAGGGTGTTAAAAAAGTTCATTCAGATTCGATCGTGCGTCGTTTCGTTTTAGAATTATCAAGTTATGATCATTTAAATTTTTTAATCGGATCGACGTCATGTTTTTGGTTTATTTGATGTTTGTCTCAAATTGAGAATTAACATCAAATATATATTTTATTATTATAAAATATAACAAAATATTTATTATAAAAATATTTTATTATAAAATATTTTTCCACAAAGGTGTGTGAATTTTTTTTAATAACAAAATAAGAAAGACCAAGATCCCAATTTGGGGTCTTCATGCTTTGAATTTATAAAAAAAATAAAAAGGAATAAAATACCCCAAAATGGGGTCATCTTCCTTTATTTAAAAAAAGAGTGGCCTTATTTGTCTAAAGGACAAATAAAACAAAAAAAGAGGAGGAAGACCCCAAAGGGGTCTTCTCTCACGCGACGCACAGGAAGGGAGGCCGAACCCTAGCGGGCCTCCCCTCTGTCGGACCACCTCCACGCTGAGCCGCCTCTGGCCTCCCGCCGCCAGCTACGCCGGCCTCCCCTCTACCGGAATGCCCCGCTCAGCTGCCCCGAGCCCCCGCGCCGGCCTCCTCCTCTCCCGCAGGAACCCCCTCTGTCGGATGACCTCCCTCTCCCTCTGTCAGACCTCCTCCGCGCCGAGCCCCCTACGATGAGCCACCTTGACCCGCGCCAGTCTCCTCTGCTGTGCCACTTCGGACCTCGCCTCACACTGGACTAGTTCCGTCCGGCTGCCCCGAGCCCGCGTCGGACCGGACAGCTGCCTCGCCAGCTCGCCGGAGCAGCGGGCTACCGACCATGTGGCTGTCCAGCCTCTTTCCCGGCCTCCTTCCACTCCCTTAGGACCACGTCGGGAGATGCAGCCGCCGCGGGAGTTGTTGGATTCTGCGACCACACCGCGGTCAAGCCGCGGTCACGCCGCGGTACCCGTTCTAGGACGACACCCCGCGGTGGTACACAGTCTTGACGGACTCCTCTCTCGCTAGAGGTAACCCTGCATTAAATTAATTTTAATTAATTTAGTTTTTTAATTTCAATTAATTGGAATTAATTTATGGGTTTAAATTATTTTAACCGGAAATGTTAATTTAATATAAGTTAAGAATTAAATTAATGGTTTAATTTAATTTTTGGAATTAAAATTAAATTAAACAAATGGAACCGATAAAATAAATTATTTTAATTTAATCAAATTAACTTAATTTATTATAACACCCTTACATAATTTAAATTTATTGCAATTTAATTTTATTTCTCTTTTTACCCCGACTGTTCTTGAGAAAGTGACCGACCTATGTATGTCTGGAATTTATTTATTTATTTAATTATTTATTCAATGTGTGAAATGATTGTAATATTTAATTAGATAAATGATGGTCTGCGAATCGTCTTTTAATTAAAATATGTATAAGGGCCCGTGCTTCCGTTGCATTATTTTTATTTTGGACCCCATACCCCCTCTCCTGCGTGCGAGTATTTTTGTAATTGTATGGTGATGAATCAGAGGCAGACCCTGCCATATTGAGGCGGTAGTCCAGACAGGAGTTGGGCGCTTTGCACTGGGGCCATCAGTGACACGAGTCATATATTGACTCAGGTATGGATGCCCCTAGGTGATGATTGATCAGTTATCAATCGATCATTATAGAATGCTCAAGACCAATCGGAATGAATGATTTACTTTATCCATAGTTTATTATTTTATGTGTCTGCATGATTATTGCAGGATCACATAGGATAGTAAACAAGAAAAATGTATAACATTGTGACGAATAATATTCTTTTGAATTTTCAGTTGTGAGCACGACCACCCAGTTTGAAAATAATAAATAGAAAAGGATTATATTGGTCAATTAATATTAAAAATACCTCAAAGATATATTAAGTCTAAAAGCCTTCCATTTCTCACATCTAAACAAAACCAGCTGTTTGGGTGCTAATCAGCCTCATTTGAGAGTGCCTCTTACTACTAGGGTGTTTCCATGAGAGAAATGGGTCGACTTAACTAAAGTGAGTAGTCAAGGATTAGCCTTAGCTAACTTGCTATCACTTTAGAGAAAAAATTTTGAGGGAATCAAGTTCAGATTCCAAAAGCTGGGACTTTACTCAACTACACAAGGAACCACAAGACCAAGTGGTTGGCTAGCACAATGCCTTTCTTGAAACCCTCCAAGTAGTGTCATAGCCCTAGCTTGTAGTCTACGAGGGATGTTTTTAGGATCCTTGCCACTAGAATTATCAAGTGATAGATTATTCTGAATCTAATAGTGAGGGCTATTAAGGTTCGTTAAAATAGGGGGAGACATTAAATGGTATAATAATTTATTAATCATAAAATCTCAAAAGGTAATCAAGACAAAGTACTAACTGCTAAAAGTTTATCTGATGTAGATTCAAAATGGAAATCACAAACACCACAAGTACTTTATCACTACAATCGATCATGGATAAAGAAAACATCCTGACCGACAATAACTTCCAGGAGGGGTACAGGCGCTTGTTCATAGTACTATGCCAAGAAAGGAAGTTATATGTTCTAGAATCCCCAATTCCTGCTGAGCCTCCTCAGGGAGCAAGAAAGACGGAAAAAGATAAATGGAGAAAGCATGTAGACGATGTGCTTGATGTACAATGCATCATGTTGTCATCCATGTCCTGCTAATTGTAAAAAATGAATGAGGAAGAGGATGGATACAAGATGCTTTCACATCTCCAAGAACTACATGAGGAGAGGGCTGGGAAAGAAAGGTATGAGATCTCAAGTGCGCTTTATAATTTTAGGCTAGCAGAAGGGCACCAAGCCGGTCCTCACGTACTCAAGATAATTGGGTATATTGAGAGGCTTGAAGCCCCTGGGTTCAAAATGAACCAAGAACTAGCAGTGGATCTCATTCTTTCCTCTTTACCATCAAGCTGTTCAACTTTCATTGTCAATTATAATATGAATGATATGATAAAGTCTCTCCCGAATATTTTGTATTTAGTTCGCCAAGATGATAAGGAAATGAAAAACACCAATTCAACTGTCCTTATGGTGAACAAGAAAAACAAGGGCAAGGAAAAGTGGTCTAATGCCAAGTCAAGGCCAAAGACACCAATGCATCTTCCTGCAAAGAAGCCAAAGATTCAGAGGCAAATTAATGAGAAGGAAGCTATCAGATTTGGATGTGGAAAGAAAGGCCACTAGAAGAAGAATTTCAGAGCTAGGAAGAAGAAGAAAGATGATGCTTATACATCACATATTTTTTTCATTGAATGCAATATATCGTTATCTACAAGTTGGGTATTTGATACAGCATGTGGTTCACAAATTTCTATTAATATATAGGAACCAAGAAGGTTCAAGAATATTTCAAAAGGTAAAGTGGATCTCTGAGCTGCAAATGGTGTAAGTCTGGTGGCCTTGGCAGTGGGAGACTCTCACTTGACATTACCAACTGGTTTGGTTCTTGTTTAAAGAATTTTTATTATGTACCATTTGTTACCAGGAACATTATCTCTTTGTCAAGTTTAGAAACTATGGGTTTTTATTTCATGTTTGGAAATAAAAGTTGTCTCTTTTATATGGATAACATATGTTATGGTATGGAACATATTAATAATGGTTTATATATTCTAGAACTAGAAAACCCAGTAATGGAAATCAATGACCAAAACAGCCAACATGACTCAAATAATAACTTTCTATGGAACTTTAGGCTTGGTCATGTAAACGAGAAGTGATTACGAAGATTAGATCAAGAAGAGTATCTAGAATCGGTATACTTAGAACCCTTAGATGTATTTCAAGCTTGTTTATAAGGAAATATGACCAAAGAACCTTTCTCAGGAAAGGGAGAAAGAGCCAATGTAGTGATGGAATTAATACATACCGATGTATGTGGTCCATTTCTAGTAGAGGAAAGGGGTTGTTTTATATACTTCATTACTTTTACCGATGATTATAGTAGGTATGGATATATCTACTTAATTCGGTATAAGTCAGATTCCTTTCATTTCTTTAAGGAATTCCAAAATGAAGTAGAAAACCAACTTGGTAAGAAGATAAAACCACTTCGCTCGGACCGAGGCAGAGAATATCTTAACCAAGATTTCATTGATCACTTGAAGGAGTGTGGGATAGTATCCCAACTCACTCCTCCTTATACACCACAGTGGAATGGTGTTAGTGAAAGGAGGAATATGACCTTTCTTGAATTGGTTAGATCAATGACGAGTCATACAATTCTTCCATTATCCTTTTAGGGATACGCCTTGCAGACAACAGCATATACCCTTAATAGAGTACCAACTAATGCTGAAGATGGGATTCCATATTAGTTATTGTATGGAAAGAAACCCAATCTAACAAACATGCATGTCTGTGGGTGCGAGGAATTTTTCAAGACTTTAACAAGTGACAAATTAGCATCCAGAAGCACTAAGTGCATATTTATAGGTAATCCCAAGGAAACTAGTGGATACTACCTATAAAACCCTTTAGATAGAAAAGTCATTGTGGCAATATATGCCACATTTCTAGAAATGGATCACATTTCTACTGGAAATAGTGGGAGCAAGATTGACTTCGACGAAGTTAATGCTCCAGATGCACAAGAGTTGGTAGAGGAACAATCTCCACAAGTGAAAGTGGAAGAAGAAATTATTCCCGAGACACAAATATTGTGTAGGTCTATGCGAGAGCTTAGAGAACTAGAGCGTTATGCTTTTCTTGTCACCGAGTCAGGTGAAACAGTATTCCATGAGGATGATGAACCTCTAACCTAAAAGGATTCAGTAGAAGGAAAAGATGCTACTAAATTGAAAGAATCCATGAATTCTAAGATAGAGTCCATGTACAAAAATCAAGTTTGGATTTTGGTAGACCCTCCAGCTGATGTAAATCCCATTGGATGAAAATGGTTATTCAAGAAGAAGCTGGACATGGATGGTAAGGTTAATACACTTAAAGCAAGAATGGTTGAAAAGGGTTTCAGATAATTCCAAGGCATTGAATATGATGAAACCCTGTCACCGGTGGCAATGCTTAAATCCATCAGAATATTGCTTGCAATATCAGCCTTTCATGATTATGAAATTTGGAAAATGGATGTCAAAACTAATTTTCTAAATTTTAAGTTGGTTGAAGACATCTATATGACTCAACCTGAAGGGTTTGTTTAGTCAATGAAATCCAATAAAGTATTCAAGTTGCAGAGATCCATTTATAGATTGAAGTAGGCATCAAGATCATGGAATGTTCTCTTAGATGAGGCCATAAGAGATTTTGTTTTTGTCAAAAATGAAAGCGAGCCTTGTGTCTATAAAAAGGTTGAAGGGAATGCTATGGTTTTTGTAGTTTTATATGTTGATGACAAATTAATTATGGGAAATGAGGTTCAATTCTTACAGTCAGTTAAGACATGGTTAAATGAATGCTTCTGCATGAAAGACTTAGGTGAAGAAGCCTACATTCTAGGGATCAAGATCTATCGAGATAGATCTCAAAGGATGCTTGGCCTAACTCAAAGTATATATATTGGCAAGGTACTAAAAAGGTACAATATGGAACAATCCAAGAGAGGATTGTTACCTATGTCACATAATGTAAATCTCTACAAGAAAATGTGTCCACAAACAAAGGAGGAGATTGAAAAAATTAGTAGAGTCCCTTATGCTTCGGTAGTGGGTTCTATCATGTATTACATTCTATGTACTAGGTTTGATGTTTCCTTTACTTTAATCATGGTGGGTAGATATCAAGCCAATCCAAGAGAGCTATACTAGAAAGCTGTTAAAACTATCCTAAAGTACATAATGCATACTGAGGATATGTTCCTCGTGTATGGATGAGATGAGGAACTGGTTGTGAGGGGATATACTGATGCTAGTTTCTAGAAACATCATGATGATATGAAATCACAGTCAGGCTATATCTTTTGCCTGAATGGTGGTGCAGTGAGCTGGAGAAGCTCAAAGAAAGATGTGGTTGCTGATTCTATAGCAGAGTCCGAATATATTGCAACTTCCGATGTAGCAAAGGAAGTAGTCTGGATACATAGCTTTATCTCAGACATTGGCGTTGTACCTAGCAGTGCAAAACCTATTTTAGTATATTGTGATAATACTGCTGCAGTGGTGCTTTCCAAGGAGCCCAGGTCTCACTAGAGGACAAAGCATATTCTTTGGAAGTTTCATCTCTTGAGGGATTTTACTCAAAGAGGTGAAATGATAGTTAGAAGTCTAGCAACATAGGACAATGTGGCAGACCCCCTGACTAAATCCATTTCTTAGCAGAAGCATGATTCACATGTGAGAGATAGTGGATTAAAACCTATTAGTAGTTGGATCTAGTGCAAGTGGGAGTGTTGAAAGTGGGTTCCCTAGACCCATCTTGTATTGTACTTTGATTACTGTTTCATGTATTCAGTTTCTTTTTATACATGTTTTTATCCTTCCATTATAGTATAAATACTTATGAATCAACTTTGTTTATGAAAATGTCCTTAGATTAACCATCACATCAAATGGTTATAGTAGGTACCATGCTATAATGAGAACCCTGAGATGCCACGACAATAATCTTAAAGTAACATCCTATGGTCTAGTTACATCATTCTGAAAGGACACAGATGATGTGTGACCATTAGGTGCTGGGGGCTCATAAGCATTGAGACTTCTTTTCATGAAGTTTGTACTTGACGATCATTAGCTATTAAGATCATGAGGACAAACCCGCTTAATAGGAATACCACATGTTTCTGGTGTCATTGGTCGTTCCTATATACAGACATGTGTAATAGTCTCCTGACTTGAGATCATTATAAATGAATGTCATTTAATTACGTACATTTGATATAAGGAAAAAACCATGGCAACAGAGTCGTGGGGAGGTAGTTTGTATCGGTTACGTCATTAATGGCATGACATTGATTGAATGATCGAGAAAGGATTTGTCTCTTCCGAGTTTAGGAAGAGATATCTGGAGCCTGGTTGATTAGGATAGTTTCACCTTCAATAAATCCATGGCCATGGTAGTCAAATGTAAGAACAACCAGACAAATCAACAACCAAAATAAAGAAAATAAATAATGATGACACTAGTATGCATTCTACTTTATTGAGATATTGATGAATAAGAGATTAGATTACATGGACCATGTTCATAGGAAGGAAGTCATTGCTTCTACTTTTCCATATCTCTATAGGGGCCTCGATGAGTTTCTAGACCCCGCTCTAGTTCAGTGGTATTATTCACTACTATTGATATAAGGGCCTAGAGGGTCACACACAATAACACCTTGAGAATATGTCCTATTCTGGGAATATGAATTTAGAACTTGGTGGGCCCCACCAAAGGGTCCGAGCACTATCCAAATTCTATGGATCACCAAATAATAAATAAATAAATTCATTAATTATTCATGTTTATAATAATTCGTTGAATTTATTTATAACATGTAATTACAAGTTATATCGTAAATACAAGTGTTAATATTATTCGAATGGATTTAAATATCCTAGGATCGTCTAATATTAGCAGGAGGAATGAGTCAAGTTAAATAATAAAATTTATCATTTAATATATTTATATATTACAGGTAAGTGATAAATTGTAAATATTATTTATGGCATAATTTTATTTTTCATAAATAATTATTTATATCTCTTATATAGCAGAAGTTTATTACACGGAGGCTGGGATCCTTTACTGCTTGTTTTAACACTCCCTATATAAGTGAGAGAGAGGCTCTCCCATTTTACTATTCATGTGTCAAGATTGAGATCTTCTCTTTCCTCCTAGAATCTAGAGAGAGAGTCTCACAAGAAAATAAGGATATTCAAGATCATCCATCTCGGATCGAATCTCCTTCCTTAGCGGTGATCGTCGCTATGTTGAAGTGAGCATCGAAGATCCATGCTTGCACTCGGATCATGACGAACGACGCATGTCCAGATTTGTGAGACGTGTGTGGATGATCTAGAGGGCTTCGACATCAGAGTCTTCAAGCAAAAATTTCCGCCATCCTGCAGAAGACTTTCGCACATAAATTCTGAACAAGGTAAATGTTCAGTTTATTTTTTCATGCTCTTTATAAACCTTGCGAGATCCTCGAACCAAGACAGGACAAGATCACCGGAGTTGATAGGGTTATGTCACTCCGGTGAAGCTGAAAATATTAAATTCCCTACCAACTGGCTTCCGCTGTGCAGTCCTAGTACCCAACACCTACTCCACAAGCCAGGACATTCTATCCCATGAGGATCCATGATAGTTTCCTTCTATATGGGAGTCCTAGATGAACGAAGCCAAGATTTTTTCAATATGAGAAATAACTCCCTTTAGAACACTAATATGTGAGAGAGAATGCACTATAATAGAGGATAACACACTATTTACTAGAGTGATTCTACCACTAAAGGACAAATATTAGTTCTTCCGGTTCAAAATCCTCCTTATGATTCTTCCCAAAGTTTTATCAGTGTGTGGAATATTGGGCCTTGTTGGAGATATAGAGGAAATAAGATAATCCATAAGTAAAAGTATTATTTTTTATGTAAAGACTACTAATTCTAGAGGAAACACACCTATTATAGAATTTTTTAGAGATTTAGAAATTTTTCTTCCCCTGATTGATGGTCGATCTGCTCTATTTAGAGTTTTCTTTATTAAATTTTTTGATACCATAGATTTATCTCTTTCTATAATTAACAAATATAATGGTATCATTAGATTACATTAGGTGATATATAATGAAGGAGTTCCTCATAAAATTATAAGGAAAAACATTACCCAAAAAAATACTCATGGTATTGATGTGACAAAGCACATCCTGGGTTATAATGAAAATTATTGGGGATTATATATCCCCTTGTCTGATCCCATAGTTTTCCTTGAAAAAACAACAATTTTTACCCATAAATGAAATGGAAATCCAGAAGGATCTACATCACCTAAACATGTGATCCATTAACTGGGAGGAGAAACACATTCTTTCAAACACCATGATGATAATGTTACACTTCACATGGTCATATGATTTATATATCCAGGTTAGAACCTATAACTTTTTGATTAATATCACTGATCACTTCTTAGGCCATAGAAATCATTCCTTGGGCTGCCCTTCCCTTTAAAAATCCATGTTTCTAATCTGAAATCTAGTGGGGTGGGGGGGGGGGGGGTAAGTGAAGAATATTCTATAAAGAAAACTAGGGAGAACCATTTTAGGTAATTTCACATATTTATTAGATGAAATTATTTTTGGGAAAAAGGGTATTTAATTTTTTGGATTAACACCAGGGTAGTTGCACTAGTCACATAGGGAAGGCCTCTACCCCTATAAAGTGTTGGACATAACTCACCAGATCATTCCTAATAATGCCCCAAGATTACATATATAAATCCCTTGGAGAACCTTTTGAGGCTTGAGGAACTCTCCCTGTTAAGACAACACAGTTCCTCACTAATCTCCTTTTTATCAGGTAATGTTTTAATAAGATCATTGTAAGAGGAAAAACCTCACGGGGGACTACATCGAGGAAGTACTCAAAGCTATTCAGGTATCCTATTTGCATATAACTATTAAAACCTGTAATAATTGATTTAAATTATGATTTTTCAATATGTAAAACCAAATACCTATCATTAGAATCGGTCCCTTTCTCCATCAAAATTTTGGTAATTATATAATTTATTATCTCTTTGAAACATGCATGAATAAACACATAATTTCAATCACACTCATAAATACAATTATTTATTACCGGGTTTTGCATCAATTGTTCCTATCTTTGTGAAATTTCATCCAAAATCTTATTCTTGTGAGTGAGAGAACATAAAATGGGTTAATACCAATCATTCTCAAGGCTTTTTTGAGCCATTGAATGTCTTCCTTCATTTCTTCAACATCCTGGGTGCTAGGAGGATGTTTCTTAATCCATGCTTGTAGATCTATTTTAATCCTGCACAATTTCTGGTAATGAACAATCCATGCATTTCAATGAGAATGATTATTCCATGAGTCCCTCACCACTTCACGATAACCCAATGTATTGATCCACAACTTAGAAAATGAAAAACGCCTACCATATTCTCTCATGAGAGACAACACCATGAAGAGAGGGGAGTGACCAGAGAGACTTATCACATGGTGGTTCACCTTCACATCAAAGAAGGTGGAGATAGAACGATAATTGGAAAATTATATTTCTAAATAGAACAATGTACAAAGACCCCATTTTTAAAATTACACAACATAAATGGGTCACCAGAGGACCCAAATTCCATCAGTCCAGTATATTCCTTGAACTCTACAAAATCCAGATTGTCCCTATGAGGGAAAAACACCTATCCCCTTCATCTCCATTAGACCATAGAAAACATTAAAGTATCATACTACTAACCACAGTGACTCTCATAGTCTGAAGGAACTCATGGTATTCCATAAGGAACCCGCTGTTTTTACATCACATCTATGGTTGAAAACAGTTAGAAACCAACATTGAGATCATGTGGTAATTTTTGGGGTGACATTCTGATCAGAATCGTAAACCAGGTCCACTAATATATTGAATCTAATCAAAATCCATATGTGTGGATTTTGGGGTATATAATTCATGAAACCATGCATTTTAACACTATTCCCATACTTAGATACTTTATAGGTACACTGCTTGGGCTCAAGCACTGTAACTAAGGAGGAACCATTATTTTGGAGTTCGTTGCCAATATAGTCAATCTTTACCTAAGATCCAAGTCCTCAAGAATTTCAAATAATGAATGACATCATCGAAATGATATGCATTGGGATTTTTTCATAGCCATATTTGTATTCATATCCTGTGAAGACAATTGGCATAGTAAATTATTGTATTTTGAATGGGTGTATATGCACTTGTACAAAACTGAGGGAGATAAAGCAGTGGAAAAATTCAGTTCTTGAGCACCAAAATTATTCCTCCTCATCACTCTGGAAAGATATGGGGATGAAGTCAAGGATGAACCATGTTTGGAGAGGTACATAGTTTATATGGTGTTAGGAGGGGATAATATGAGGGCCTTCAGTTGTGGGGGGGGACCTCATGCGCCACATGATAAGAAGTCTAGTTCATGGAAACATTCCTTTTATAAGAATATGATACTACACTACTATCAATATCCACAACCTTTTTCACCAGCTCTAAGGGACTGGGATCAAAAGGATATAAGAGAGTCACCAATGGTTTAATAAAAAATATGGCCTTACCTCTATCTTGAGCCTTATGGGTGACTGATCTAATCGTTGAAAAATAATTTGGAGGGTTTAAGGGAGTCTAACCCTTATAGATCACTAGGCATAGACAAGGAGAAACATTTCCAGAAAATTAGGGAAGAAGCACCTGCCTCTAGGGTTCAACAAGAGACAAAAAATAAATATAAAAAATAAACAAATCATCCAAATTTTTATCCAGCTTCTTCATCCATAACATGGACTTCATAAATTCCCCATATTCTACTAGTGGGTTCTCAATATTATAAGAGGGACCTCCACCATGATTAACCACCATACGATTCCTAAAAATTGGCAAATAATTCCCCTAAAGGTTAAAAAATGAACAAAATCTGGGAGTTGAGGGGTAGACTAGATCCTAAGACCAAAGGAATGAGCCTCACACATGAAGACAAATTTGATCTGGGATGGACTAAGATATATCCATGTCAAGAAATATTTGGGAATCTGAATATTATTCAAACCTATGAGTATGATTATCCATGAAGATATAACTCCCTAATGAATCGCTAATTTCACAAAGAAAAGAAACATTATGGGAAGAGAGGGGTAAGCCAAGTATATTAACCCATACTTCCATGAAGGTAGAGTCTATTCCATGGTGAATCTCCATCTCCCAATATTTTGGAAAGGACCTCCACCTTTTTTGCGGAAATGTCGGGAGTTTCAATGAAAGAAACAACAAAAAACAAAAGAGTGAAAGGGAAAAAAATAAGAACAAGAACACAAGGATTTATGTGGTTCAGGTATAATATAAATGTCCACAGAGAGGCTGAAAATTTAATATAATTTGGGAACACAATTACAATGTTTTTTATTAAGAAACCCTAGGCTGAAATGGTCTACAAACAGGGAAGGTGATCCATTGTTCCACAAACTACACATGATTTCCATGTCGCTATAGTGAAAGGTGGCCACCCATGTCAAAAGTGCTACAGTGGATGCCATCTAGAAGCCCAAGAGGATACAATAATGTTGACTCCAAAGTCCACACTGCTATAGTACCTATCAGTGTCGGTCGATCAGCTTAGTACAAGCCACAATCATTCGACCCAACTAAATCGGGTGACACCAGTACAAAAACCATCATACTAATCTAAGATATTTTCACCATTCATACACAAGGTACTCGTTTTAAGACATCAACACCTAGAAGGACTTATGGTTCAAGTATAAGACCCAGTATGAAGAGATCAACCCTAAGAATTCAAAAAGGAATTAAAAAGAGGAAGAATCAGTTTTTGAAGTAGAACCTAGACACCAAAGTCCATTTGAGAATATTTGAGGATGTTTCAAAAGTACAAATTGGAACATCCAACATTATCCAAGGTCCACTCAGGGATTTATTCTCAAGCTTCACTAAAATTTATATAAATAACTATATTGGATTCTAGGAGGGTCGGTGAAGAACTTCCATTAAAGAAAATAGTTGGGAGATGGGACTGAAGTAGAGGGACATAGAATAAGAAGTACCACCAATGAAGGATTTACACTCATAGGAGAGTCTAGTGGGTGTGGGAGGTGACCCAGATCTCTTGGTGGAGCAGGAATTGCCTATGTATAAGTGGATGAAGGCGAAGAAATGAGAGAAAAAAATTGAATATGTGATGGTGTATGAGGCACGTTCGATTGAGAGGGATGGATCATTTCAAATTTGTCTTTATATATTATTGGTATGAATATGGAAAAGAGGTAAATGGTATGATGATTTTTATTTAATTTTCTTTATCTGGATATACCAGTGTATTATGAATATAATGGAATGGGAATGAAAAATGAGCATAATTAACACTACAAATAGAATTGTTATAATGAGGATGATATAATGGTAACTTCTCCCAATAGAATAAATTGTTTCCAATTGGTAATAAGTTGTTCTTATCATTATGGATTAGGAAGACATTCTTATTATTATTGGTGTTTGGTCTTGCGAATTTCTTGATGTAATTTTCTCCTAAAATGACTTTGTTATGATTGATTCATGTGGGATGGTTGTTAGATGACATATTGATATTTTGTATTATTATGACATGTGCTAGTGTTTGGTGCTAGAAAGCACCATATGTGATGAATGAAGGTAAGGTGGATGGTTATGTTACTGTATAATGGTAAGAAAAATGTTATAAATTTCTTTGAAAGGGTTAGATATATGGTATTAGATACCCCTTGAGGGTAAGATGCATGGGATATGAACCACCTGAGTGTAAGAAACATGGGTTACTAACCGCCAGAGGGTATGATGCACAATCACTAGATACCTGAGGGTGATGATTAACCACTGAATGAGGATAATATTAATTGTTAATATATTAATATTTATGTGTTCCAAATTCCATAAACATTATTTTTAGTGCATTATAGAAATTGAACTTCATTTCTCATCTTACATGCAATTCATGTTTAAAATTAAAATTTGGGCCCAATAAATCATCTACTGGTGGAGAATGTTATATTAATTTTTTGAATTTAATATTTTGGGATACCATTGATCAATTTTTTTTTAATATTTTATCTTTTAGGATTGATGGATGAATCCCTGGAGAAGATGGAGATTTTTCCGCATGAATGAATAAATTTTCTAGAGAAAACGTAATGGGCCTAAGTCCCATCAAACAAATGTGGGGCCCACAAAACAAGCCCAATGAAGCTCAAATTTTTACTGAATAAAGATAAAAATATGGGGATGATTTTATTCAACAATGGATAGATGTAATTATGAATATTTCATGGAGATAAATGGATACGAAGTTTACGTTTAAATGGTGGTTCCGACCCAAAATACCATAAAGTTGTTCCACCATTTCAACCATAACTTCCAAACGGCTACACCGAATTACCTGAAAAGTTTAAAGCTAATAGAAAACACATGTAAGAGAATATTTTTCTTCTACTACCCCTCCAGATTTTCCTCCTTCAATTACATATGCACACGTCAAAATGAAGGATGAATCTGTATGAAATTTATGGACAACTTTGAAACATCCAAATCCTTTGATTTTCTCACCCTCCTTTTGACTCTCTAAATTAATGGGGATGGAATTTATTGTGGCGGGGTGTCTCTAAGGCTCATAAGATTCCTATATAATGAGATGGTGGTGAAGGTAATTATCATATAATATTTTCCTTTCAATCATAGTTAATTTCTTTCATTTATATTGTCATGCTTTCATTTTGTAGTCGCATTGTCAATTTCTCCCATGTAAGTTTTTCATTCACCTTTATTTAATTAATAAAATATCATCTTTTATTCATCTTAATTTCTTATTTTTTTATTTCATGTTGATAATGTTTCCATAGGGAGTGAGGTTATTCACATAATCTTTTGTGAAACTCTTCACACAATGGTGGAGTGATTGTTATTTATTTTTATTCATCTTCTCCAATTTTACCATCATAAGTCTACTACCCGCTTTCATTGATAGAATAGCATCAATGGAGGGTAAATACTCTAATGGTTTGATTCAATGGAGTAGAAAGGGGATGAATTTGAGGTTATTTTTTAATCTAATAATTCATAATCAATTCTATTTTTGATATTTTCATTCAATGATTTACTTTCTCCTTTAAACTCACCAATTTTAAGGATACACATCCCGAGTTCTAAAACAGTCATCTACCTTGGAGTTCTCATCAATATGATCCTCCAAGTGTATATTTGATTATCCTTAGGATAGTTAAAACTCTAAATTGGTGAGTGATTTGATATGTTTGTTTTTCATTAAAGGAAACAATCGAATTTAAGAAAATGAAATAATTTAAAAAGAAATTCATGAAATCCACCTCATGTGATAACGAAGGATCATCTCATGATTTTAAATTTATTTCACTTATGTCTTTAAAATATCAAATAGTCCAATAAATTAAACCCAAGCTGGCCACTTCATAGACAAATCAAACCTTCATACAATATTAGTGTCTCAAGGTTACTTCTTCAGTCCCCATGGATTCGAACCCTACATGTACTACAATGACCGCTTATACCTGTAAGGTAAATTTGGGCACAACTAGGTGAAGAATATGATAATAGTCAATTATTGTTGAGAAATTCTCTTTTTATTGGGGAAGGGATCTTTTTTACGATATGATATGTGAAATTCGTCCTAGGTAGGTGAATCTCCAACTGAATTGGGTGATCCTTCCAGATATAGGAGGACCCCACTTGACCGAAACATCCAGCATGGAGCCAAAGTAGGTTTGGATGAATTTGGTTTTAAGCCAGAAGATTGAGGGTTGGTAGGGTTATTTTGATGTGAAATTTTATTTTATTATCTAATACTTCTATTTATGTATTTATTAAATGCACTATATATTCTAAATAGATATTTTTAGATTTTGTTGGTGGTGGCCTACTGAGCTTTACACACACTATACATTGGAAGCCACTACACTTGGGCACCTAAGCAGAAATTCAATTTATTATAGGTATAGGCTAGGATAAGTCCCATGATATCATGGTTAAGTAGGATAGCTCTAATTTTATTAAGATACCAGATGAGGTTCATCTTGGTGATTCAGTAGAGACCTTTATTTTTTTTACTCATTTTTTCTAGAATATGTTTATGAATGGGACAACAGGTGGTTTATTTATTGTTTCTACATTGATATTGGGGACTTTTACACCATACATGTATTGTTACTCGTTGTTATTAATTTATGTCAAAATTGATTATTTATTTCCACTGATTATTATTTTTTATTTATTTTCTATTAAACACTCTGATATATAGGTTATAACCTCCCCACCAAATCATCTTACCCCCCTATTGCTATTCAGAAACCTCTGACATTAGGGAGGCAATCATGAGGTCATGTGGTGAATTGGTTTAGCCACCAGTTATATAGTGAGTAGGGGTTCAAGGGAGGTCTAAGTATCTAAATTCTCAACAAATAAGGGGATTAAAAATTTCATTGGGTCCCGCATATGGAATGCCAACAGAATCACACATATTTGATATACTAGTAAATAAAAATAGATACTATTGAGCTAATTTAAACCACTTAACTTTTACCAATGCTTTTCCACTTGGACACCAAGGGACAAAAAGATGTACCAATGTCTTCCAAGCTTGTGTAGCCTCACCTTTGATTAGCTAGACTCATCTATGAGACTAACTGGTGCCATGAAACACAAATTATTTTATTATAACACATTATAATTTATTAATTAAATCTAATATTTTCATATTTTCTTCTAACACACAATGGAATTACATCAAACTGAAACTACGAGAAACATGGTTCATTTTACTCCTAAATCACCCATGACACTAGGATATATGAAACCCTAAATTAATTTTAAAAATCAAACAATTGAAAAAATTGATTTAGGTAGAAAGACCTCAAAAAATAAAAAATGGTGACATAACTCGATGGATTTATGTACAAATGCTGGTTTACAACCTCTTAGGATTCCCTCTTTAAGGGTGTAAGTAATACTGGGGGGTTGTTTTGGTCCACCAAGAGAGAGTGGTTTTTTATTTATGTTTTACTTTCTGTTTTTGTATCGTCTCCTTTCACCTAAGGAAGTTGTTTTGATTTAGTTTTCTAACGATTTTAGGCAATGTATTTTGATTATTTTTATCTTTTATTTTGGGATAAATCATTCCCAAAGGTTTTTTTGTTCCAAGACACTTATATCCAGCCTGTGGGGATTGGGAACACTCTTTGGGTTAGTGGAGAATTAGCTCAGATACCACATTGTATGGAACATCATGTTGGTTCAATAAAAATTGTATCAAAGAATAAATTTTTTATTTAAAATAAATTTAGTTTTTTGGGGACAATTATTATATAGGGATATTAAGAATGTGTTAGGACTCAAGAGTTAGTTCCTGAGTGAGTTCTTGATCACTACCTCTTCACGATGAGACTTGAGTTTCTGGGGTTGTGGGGACTTGATTATTTCTTTTTATTTATTGATTTCCAAATGATAAATGAGTTTTAGATTCCAGATAAGACTATATTTTAATTTTGGAATATCTTATGAGTTTTCTAATTGGAATAGAAATACGGATAGTGCCGAAATATGTCTTTATGATCTGGTAAACTCTGAGAAATTGATGTGGATGACATTGAATTCAATGCATGAACTATTGTGTGGTTTAACAGAACATATATCCAATCCATGCATAGATTTTATCTTTCCCAAACATGGCACCCTATCCATTTTTTTCCAATATGAATTCACTCATTTGAGGAATGTTTGAAGGTTTATATATATTGTGTTTTTATGATCTTGTTAAGGGTTAAATGGAAATGTTGTTCTCATGTTACACTATTTTTGTATATATTTAAATGGCGGGGAGTCTTATGAAGGGTACCTAATTTTTATTGGTTTTCATGGTAGTTTTTTGCTTCTTAATGTGGGTTTTGAGTTATTTTTTGATATTTTTTGATCATATAATTTTCCTGGTTAGTATCTTTTTAGGTTCAAGGACCGTTCACCACAAAATATGAGTGAGGGAATTATTTTCCCTCATCCTTTTCAATTTTTTATACTGGTGTATTTCTTAGGATATAAATAATTATGGTTGGGATAATGTAACATCTTTTTAGAATATTTTAGTTATTTTACCCCATATCATTGATCACATGTTGTTTGGGTGTTTTCCTGGTCATTTGTGGGATTTTTTAGGGTAGTTTCAAGATAGGAAGCTACACCATGGTTGATAGGGGCTATGAAATGGAGTGAGATTATTGAAACATGCAAATTTTTAAGGCCAATACCTTTTTAGTCCAAGCTACACATGATGGAGAGCTGTGGTGCATGAGGAATGTGCAGTGCCACTACCATTTTGAGGGTGAATCCAACATGGTGTGTGGGATACACCATAATCATTACCTTCAAAATGAAATAGGCACTAACCATACCTCATGTTCTATAAAACTACATAATTCTATAATTGGTCCTAAAAAATTATTGGCATCAAAATAGTCCACACTGTTTAAATATCACTCCATTCCCCATCTAGCTCACTCAATGGGACATCCCCTATCAACCACGCCACAACTTCCATTCTATATTTTTTTCAAAACCCCCCCTAAAACGACCCATGATAACACTCAAACCATATGTGATCAAAGAAATGATAACAAAACATGAAAGCTAGTAATAAGATGTTATATACTAACTTCCCCCTAGGTTTACAAAAAATCAATTTAAGAACTCATTAATTACTAACAATTTGAGAACTCACTATTATATTAACTAGAGTGTACATATTGTTCCTTTATATTATTCCTTAAATTTGATGAATTAAAATTTTCTAAACCACAACTGGTGTGTCATAAGGAAATTCATTATTCCAAATGATAAACTTATGTTTATTCTGAATGCATTCTTTCATCAAAATTACAATCCTCAGTTTACAATATATATTCTAGGAAATTTCCTTAAGGATTGTGTAACTTATTTTTTTGCTCAAATAATGATCACATAAAATAAATTATCCTAATCTCTATTTATTGTTACTTTCTTTTTTATGAAAAAACTTAATCATGAAGTAATTATTAATATTTTTCAGATGATCATCTATCTAACTTGAATTCGAATCATTCCATTTATCAAAATATCTATGTAATCCTTTTTATCAGACTCTAAAATACTCTAGGGCCCTTCCTTCATGAATACCTTGTGGTATTCTTCACCTTGTAACTTGTTCAATATACTTTCTCAATAAACATAACCCAAAAGTATGAAATTTTCCATTGATGGATTTTTTACTAAAATATCCACCTTTTTATTTGTTGAAATAACATCAAACTCCTCAATTGTATTTTTGCAAAATATTTCATACAATGTAATTTAAATATATCTCTCCCCCTATAACATCATATAATGACCACAGAATCATTTAATAGGTACTATAACCCCATAAGAGTTATGATTAGTGTTAGAAAATATGGTCACATATAGAGGTTATCAATTAATTTCTTCAGTGTGGTCTTGTCCTCAAGCTAATGGATGAAAACCATTCTAGCGAAAAATTTATTCTCCCCCTCCATATTTTCTCCCATAATTTAACATTACCAAGATCTCTCCCACTATCAGATGTACTCATCCTCTTAGAGGGATTGGGAAATATCTTCCCCTTTCATGAACAATATATATCCTCATGAATCTTTTCACCTCCCTATTTAACATTGAATATTTCTCCCCTATTAGAAACTATACTCCCCCGTAAGAGGGTTTGAGAAATATATCACCCTTTTATGAACAATATCTCTTCCTCTTTTTCCATAAACCTAAATGACACTAATTAGTGAGATACAAAATTAAAATAAAAAATACCATGATGTGAGTAAATAAATTCCATACATTAGTGAGTATGGTATCCAATACATACTATATAAATTATGGGGGGTTTACTAGACCCTAACGCTAGAAGATTCCACTCAAAAATATCATTGGGTAAGTCCTTTGTCATGATATCACTGACATGATGGTTGTTAGACACGTACACTAAATTTTTAACCCATGTTAAAATCTCCCCTTAATAAATTGATAATTTATTTTAATGTGTTTCTTCCTTGAGTGATGGATGATATTTTTTTCTAAGGATAATAGAAACTAAATTTTCACAGTTGATTCTAAAATTATAATTCACTTAAAATTCCTTATCCTCATGTTATTGCTTCATATATAATAGTTTCATAAAATCATGAGTGGTTTTAATTTACACAACATTTTTAGTTCCCAATAAAAGGAAATATTGTATAATTCTATGCCAAAAAATACATAATCCTCTAAGAGAGAATGCTCCACCTGATGTAAACTTTATATAATCTATTTAACCTTAAAAATAAGTATCTATATATCCCAATGAATCCTTCTATATTGTTTTATTATAAATTAATCAAAAATTTATTATGCCTTTGATATACCAAAATATTATATTTTCCAATAGCAGGTGTATTTCCCCAAGATTTCTCTAGTACCCATTGACTTAAAAATTGAAAAAAATCATGTCTTTTTCTTTCTAAGTACATGCATCTCCCAATTATCTAACCATATTCCATGACATTCACCACTTTTCCATCATCATCTTTTGAAAAATTCATAATGTAATAACCAATGTTTTTATTCTTGTAGAATCCTCCATTAAAAATATTTTCAAAACATCATAGGAATATTTGGATTGACTTATTAGTATTCAATTCCTTATGTGTGTCACTTTGAATACAGGGAAAAATACAAAGTCTCCAATCACCGACATTAAAAACTCATACATTATAAAATTTTAAAATAGCTTGAACTATTCTTTATACCATACACTAATGATTATGTCATTAATATATACAAGAAACTTAATATTTTTATTATTTTAATTATTGATATAGAGGTTATGATTAACTCCACCATATAGGAAACCTATATTTTTCAAGTATTGAATAAGTATAGAATACCGGACTCTTGGTTCTTGCTTTATCCCATTCAATAACATCTTTAATCAGAATTTTGTTTATCATATTTAAGAAAAATAAAACAATTTTACTTCTTGATGTTTGTGAAGTCCCAGACCCAGTTCACTCAATAGTAACCAAACATGGTTTTCCACATGGCATCAAGAACATCTCCCCTTATGCTATAGGATGATGACTATTAGTAACAATCCACAGTGGAAAAGTGGAGAGACTATATCCTCTAGGCCGGAGTGTAGAACAATGGTATAATTAAATATAAAATAGCAGAAGCATAATAATTAACCGAGCACTAGAAGAATAGACATCCATCATATTAATAAACAATATCTCATAAAAAAACATCATATACAATTATGAACATGGAATTATATAGAAACTACACTTATATAAGGGAACATTAATCTAGTACAACACATGTATCAAAAGTATAAAATGATGAAAAATAAAATTTCCCAGATAACATCATTATCCAAATACCTGGTCCTTTGTTCCCTTACTCCCATACATAAATGAATCAAGCATTTTTAAGTGGGTGATTTCCAATGTCCCTACCCAAATCTATGAAGTCTTCTTAGGTACCCATCTGTGGCCTGAATAGGGTGTGATATAACACTCAGTAGGCCACCACCAATGGATTCAGAACAATTCTTATTCATTCATATATGCTGAAGAAGTGTATAAATATAATATCTTTACATGTAATAATACTATTTGTGATGTCATCCTATCTTTCAAGTCTCACTGTACTCATAAAAAAAATCAAAAAGTATCAGTAGATCATATCAAGTGTCAATTATATCCAATTTTATGTAATCAGCTGTAATGACAACATAGACTATGGTCTATGGTGATGTAATGTCCAAGGAAACCATATAAGCTATTTAAATAAAGAAAAAAATATCTGAGGGGTAGAAATTCCCAATATATCATAAAGGGATGAGAAAAATGGATATAATGAGTAGAAATGTCCAATACATCATAACCTATAAAATTAAGTAGTTAACCCAGATCTTTGTAGTGGAAATTTCCAAGTCATCCAAGTAAGCCAAGAAATTAAAATATAAGGAGTAGAAATGTCCAAGGCATCCTAATATGATCATCATATCAAAGGAGTAGAAATGTGTGAGGCAACCTCTCAAATGAAGTAAAATATATCCCAGAAGTATAAATGTACAATGCATACAAACATGAAAATAAACACAATACAAAGATAAGAAATGTCAAAGGCATCCAAGTAATATGGATCCAGGGAGTAGAAATGTCCACATCATCTAAATATGGTCATCAGATTCATGGAGTATTAATATCCAAGGAATCCAAACCAATTAATTAATCATTTCATAAATCATTTATTTAATCATTTCACTAATCTCTTCATGAACAAGTATAAGAAAGGGATTATCCATCTTATAACTTTCAATTACAACTGACAATGTTCTATAAGGTATTCACAACATTTTACAATTCACTTTAATATAACCCATTCTCTTACCAATTATATAAGCAATCCCATCACACACCAAGGGTGGAATAAAAATGATATAAGGGTGGAAAAAACCCCATGGTTGGTTTTGGTTGAGGTAAACAACCTCCAACTTTGATAAAAGGTAACAAATGGAATTCATCAACATGTTCATATCAATTAACCCTTTGTTCAATTAACTTAGAATACATCACCAGAAAATTTTTGCATGCGGCACAATGAAACAAGCTTTGAACAATTAGAAATTTCATTAAAAGGTATATATTTATAAGATTACTCGTGATAATAGGGGCTAGCCATGGATAGTGAAAAAATAAATGAAGAGGATGGTTTAACATTAAAAAATTTAAGGGAAAATGGTTATTTTCCTAAAAACACTGGGTGACATGTTTTTTCCGCATGTTTGGATAAATATTTTAACAACTATGCACACCTTACTATCCCAAATCCCCAGTGATTGGTCATGATGCAAGGTTATAAAAAATGTGCACCGAACATGAATTTAGCCTTTGTAAAAATCTGATGCATCCACTCACTATTGTGAAGATCTGGTTACATGTTCTCCTTAAACCCTTATTTCCTAAAAGAAGGTCGGACCACCTCAGAAAATCTACTTAGAACATGAACCATGGGATATACGTGTTCAACTAACCATGCGAGCCACCCATCTTTTCAAAACCCTTGGTATTTGGGATTTGAAAAATCCCCGAAGACCTATATTTCCTCAAAATCTTCACTAGGATTCAACATTAGGCCAAAACTAAAGAATTAATCTAGAAATAAAATGTTACATGCCTCATAGAAAATCAAGGATATTTTAATATTCCCCCTTATAACAATTCACCATAGAATTTCCCTTCCAAGGGTTGTCAAACATTGGTTGAGAATAAATCTGGCCACTAGGCATGTACACTAGCCTCCCACTCCAAAGTCTCATCCTTCACACGACTGTGCTACCATAAAACCTATACCATAGAAATAATCTAACCGTGGAGAAATTTCATTCCATGATAACAATATGAATACGATGCTCCAAAGAGGATACATCTACCTCCAACTCAAACTCCTCAGGATGAAGAATCCACAACAGATCAAAATGATATTTGTGAAGATGAGACAGGTGGAAGACACCTTGTTTGGACTGGTACCTCTAAGGTAACTGAAACTGATAAGATACCTGAAAAACTCTCTCTAGAATCTATAAGGGCATGATATAACGAGGTGAAAAACTTCCATTTTTTCCAAATGCATATATGCCAAAATCTAGGTGAGACTTGTAACAAAACCTGACTCCCAACCTCAAACTCTGGTGGTTGAAGATGATGATCGGTGTGTGACTTCTATATATATTGAGCTATAGAAATTTTCTTCCATTTAAGCTGAACTTACTCAAGTCTCATGAACAAGATGAGGACCCATTATAATTTCCTCTCCTACCTCTAACCAGTACAAGGGTGAATGACATGACCTACTATAAAGGGCCACATAATGAGCCTTCTATATGGTATCCTAGAAGATTTTATTATAAGTAAACTCAACTAAGGGTATATTTCTCTCCCAAGAACCTCCAAAGTCAATGATACATGCATGAATCATTTCCAATAAAACCATTATGGTACACTTGGACTGACCTTTGGTCTATGGATTATAAGTTGTATCAGTAGTAACTGTGAAACCAATGCCCTATACAACCCCATCCATAATTGTGACATGATTGGGATGTCTCTATCAGATTTGATAGATCATGGACCCCCAAGGAGGCATATGATTTCATGAATGTATGGACACCTAATCTCATCCACTAAAAGAGTCTCCTGGATAGGTAGAAAATGGGAGACCTTTGTGAACCTGTCTATGATCAACCATACCACGTCACTACCCCATGGATATTTAGGTAGTATCATCATAAAATCCATGGTGATGTCATCCAATTTCCACTGAGGAACTGGTAACAATTTTAAAATCTCCACTAGTCACCAGTTCTCTACCTTCACCTGCTGACAAGTGACACTCCGTGTAATGAACCTAGCTGTCTCCAATTTCATCCCTAGACACTAGTATTGAAAACACAAGTAATGATACATATTGGTTAGAACAGGATGCACATACCATAGAGACACATGTGGATCTCACATAATCTCCTCCAAGATGTCTATAGGAATCCAAACATGTCCGTGTATGTGAAAGATCTCATCCTTATAAACATCCCAACTAAGAGGTTGTCCATCACTTAAATACTCTCTTGTAGGACTAATACCTCCGAATCTTATAGTTGTCTCATCATACCTCTATCCATAAGAGTGTAAGTCACAAATAATGATATCAGTACAAAATATCTATGACATTCTTGAACCACCATATGAATCTTTGAAAAAAATTCCATAATCTACCTCTCACTGATGGCCTATTGAATAGCCTATGTCTGATTTCTCCTTCTCAATGAATTAATACCTATATCCAAATTTTCGGGAATATATTCAAGCTCAATGTCAAAGGACTATAAGTATTTAACACACATTCACTAACTATGATTAAGTCAAACTATATAAATATGTACTTGAGGATTTTTTGGTATGTGTAGAACATAAAACACTCTCTAAATAGGTAATTCCTCTAACAACACAAGGAATGAACAACTGAGGACAACTCAAGATCATGGTTCGGGTAGTCACTCTCACGTGTCCTCAACTGATGAAACCTGTATGCCCTTACTCACTCCTCCTACTGTAGAACATATGCTAGACCAATTATTGATGTGTCAGACTATAATATATAACAACTACTTGGCTCTAGTAGAATCAGGATAGATATTGATGTTAGTCTCCATTTTATCTCTTGAAAGTATGTCTCCCAAGTGTTTAACCATATAAACTTGACACCCTTCTTAATCAATCCCATAATCAGTGATGATAATAGTGATTATTCTAGAATGAAGTGCTTATAAAATCCATATATCCCTAAGAAACTATGTATGTCAAATATGTTATTAGAATTATATCAGGAAACTATACCTCTCACCTTCTCTAGGCCAACCAATACTCCTGTATCTGAGAAAATATGACCCTGGAAGTGAATCTTCTCCATATAGAAGTGTATTTTTTTTAAAATGATAATTATAACTTATTCTCTATTAGTGTTTTAAAAATGATATCATGATGTTTCACATGTACATGTCTAGTGTGAGAATAAACTAAGATATCATCCACAAATACCACCACAAATAAATCCAGATATAGATAGAAAAACAAGTTTATTAGTGCCTTGAAAACTACCGATACATTCTTGAGACCAAATAGTATATCTTGATACCCATATTGATCATACGTTCTATGAAAATATAGATGTGGTATGTCTGGAGGTCAAATATGCACCTGATGATAACCTTATTTTGGTTCAATCTTTGAGAACACCCGATCTCCTATGAGATTGTTGAATAGATCACATATACATGGAAAATGATACCATTTCGTAACCATCAACTGATTCATTTTTTAGTAATCCACTCATAAACAAAGAGTCCCGTCTACCCTTATAGAGAAAAGTGCTGATGAACCCCTTAGAAAAGTACTCGGTCACATAAACTCCATTGAATTGAAGTATTCTTGCATCCTCTTGATATACTGTAATAATATAGTAGCTATCCTATATGGAGGATTGAATAACTATGAAGATCCTAGAACTATCACAATTTAAAACATTACCTCTCTCTTAAGAGGTGGTGTTGAAAATTCTTCCAAGAAAACATCCATAAAATGATAAACCAAGAGAGGGAAACATAACTAATGTGGTCATTGATCATCAAGATGAAAACCTAAAATATGGGCTATAATCCTACCCATCCCCTTATTCCTAGGTCTACATTGACTCACTTGGACATCCCATTCACCCTCATGAATAAAAATCCTACCATCTTGGGATTTGAAGGTCACCCATTGGTGATAGAAGTGTATGAAATAAGGAAAGGGAAACAACCATTCCTTATTAAGAATGATGTGAAACCCTTTAATCTTAAGGATAAAAAGTTCCCATATGAATCAAAACCCACCTATATCAAGGGGGAACTCACTGCACTAGTGTACACTCTCTGACCGTATCCACAACCAAGTATAAGGTTTCATCAAACCACTGGAAAACTAAACACAGAGACAAGAGTCTCAAAAAAAGGCTCATATATAAAGATAAAATAAACACCTATATCAAAATGAGAAGATAATAATATATAGGCTGTTATAATATTAACTCTCATGGTTGAAGGTTTGATAGTCTTCTCCTACGGTATCGAAAGAACTATATACATATATCTTGAAACATGTCCCAAATATATAACCTAACTACCCTAAGAAAGTATGATCTACTGTCAGTGAGAATCGAGTGTATGGCTACCCCAACCACAACCACCACCTCTGCCTAATCAGCTAGTCACACTCCATCTCCCAACCCAATGAGACATTGTTTTCCCCACTCATGAACATGGAGTCGGTGAATACCATCTGTCAATGGATTCTAGATGAAATTTCCTTCAAACATTCAATAGATGGCCCATCCCATCATAAAATTAACACTTGACTGGGTATCTATCACATTGGATAATCATATTTTTCTTTCATTCACACTAATGATAGAGTATAGAACTACCATCACTCATGTTATGACTGGTATTCCCATAATGATAGACCTGAAAGAGTATCTTCCTACTACTAGACATGGAGTCTCTCATTCAAGAAGATAATCACCCCTTCTCTATTTACCTGACCTCCCTCAAACTATTCTCAGTAATAAGCACATAATTTAATATTTCTGAAATAGCAGTTAGCGTAATTTTTTTTAACTCCAATCAGATGTCATACCTAAAACCACCCTCAAATATCCTAGATATCGATAACTGATCACCTAAAAAAACTTTCATAAAATGACAGAGCTCTTTAAAATGGGCTAAATAGTCCATAACTAACAAGTAGATCTACTCAGGATGCATAAAATCTCTATATCTATCATCCCTTGACATCTTAGTATAGAAATATTCATAAAATGATGTATGTAAAATCCTACAAGACATATCCTGATAACGATCCATTTGAGTAATTACATCCCACCTTCTCTTGGTGGAATCTCAATGAATTTATATAGAGATCTTGACTCGCTTCATTAGAGGTTTCTTGATATGTTAAAAAATCCATGGAATCACTTCTAGCTAGGACTTTGCAGCCTATGGACCACAATCCCCAAAAACATGGGCACGTGCTACTGTTGGAACTCACATTTCAACTTTTCCAAAGTCGGGGGTAGGTTACAGTGTTCCCTGAACGGTCTGTATAAAATTTTGAAGAACCTATCAAAACCTGGCCTAAATACCCACATTAGTTACCTTAGGAGGTGGAACCATATGAACTTATAGAGGTTATACTGGTGGACCATGGAAGACCACCTCCAGTGTATGGTCATCACCACATTCCTGTCACAAAATTAGAGACCATAATGGTGTCATATCTCTACAAATTTTTGGAAAATTCCACAGTAATGATTTGGTAAAAATAGGATCATAGATATATCATAGGATATGCAAAAGACTTCATAACAAGAGTCACACCCCTATGCATGGTACAAAATCTGGGTCTGAATGTCATGCTAGTAATAAGAACACATAAGCTACTACTTACTAACTACTACTAATGTTGGGTTAGGGTCGTGTTCTCTGTTATAAGTTTGGGGATCCGATATATAGAGTGTAAATTGCAACTTATTGAGGGGAAAAAATTAAATTGAAATTTTTATCCCTATTCAATGAAAGTATTTCATTCCAAAATTAATTTTCATTTAAACTTATTTATATTTTTTAAAAATTATCTTAAAGGATAAACTATATGGTTTACCACATCCAATTTATAAGGTCCCATACACCCTATAAATTGAATTGTGGCATCCATTTTATCCAAAACAGTCATTTTTCATGTCATTTTCGAAAATTTCAACACAATTCCAGGAATATATATAAGGAACCAAAACTTTTTGTAGGAAATGCATGTAGTAAGATAAATTTAGATTGGAATAATGCATGATATATAAATCATGACATGCCTATGATGTATGATGCAATATCTCATTGTCATACCATGACAATGGTAAAAATAAATAATCATAAATAACATCAACTATCAAGTGAATCACCCAACTGTGAAGTTAAATAAATTGTAATAGTAATAAACAAAAACATATATCCCACCCTAAGAAATTTGGATTTTTCCTATACGTGATTTAGCAATTCATAGGCATAGCTCATTACCAAATTCTAATATATTCATAATATCAACTATAATATTCCCAAATGGTATGAACTAATAAAATTCAATCCTATGATACCACTTTTTGACATCTTAGACCCGTTTCACAAAGTAGTAAGTAAAATTGATTGGCCACACGACCTCAAAAAGCCACCCCATATGCTAGAGGCTACTGGATAAAGGGGAGGGCCTATAGTGGAACAATGGGGGGACAATACCATCATGGTCAGAGTGTAGCATCGTGTTAAAATTATATAAATAATTGAAGAATCAAAATAAATCAATGAACAATTTAATAATATACATCCATCATATAAATAACCATGTATCCCATCCAATAGAATCATATACAATATTGAACATGGAATGATATAAAAAATATATTAATACAAGGTAACATGCATCTAGTATAATAAATGTATCAAAAATTTCAAAATACTAAAAATAGTCTATCCTAGATAGTATCATGAGCCCAAAGAACGATATTATGTTCCCGTACCACAATGCACAATTAAATCAAGCTTCTGTAAGTGGGAACATGGCCCTATCACTACCTACATCCATGGAGTCTATCTGGGTACCCAATGGTATCCCAAATAGGGTATGAGACAACACTTTGTAGGCCACCGCCAATGGTGTCTATAATAAGTGATGTCCATGCATATAAGAAGTGTACATATATAATTGGTGCATAAGTAACAACAGTAGAAGTGAAGTTATCCAGTCCATCATGTCCCATTGTAATCATGGGACTAAATCATAATGCTATATGTAAAGCATAAAAAGTACCAATTATGACATACTCTTTGAAATTTGGTGTCATTCCATCACAGGACAAAGTACAAGGAATAATAATGTCTACGGAGACCACATAAGCTAAGTAAATCAAGTGATCATGATACAGGGGAAGAAATTCCCATGGAATACTAAAGGTTCATGGTAAATGGATCCAAGGAATATAAATTTACAAGGTATCCTAACCTATCAAATGAAATAGTTAAACTCTATCCTTGGTGTAGAAATGTCCGAGGAATCCAACTAAGCCAAGAAATTCAAATCCAATGTGTATAAATTTCCAAGGAATCATAACATGATCTTCATATCCAATGAGTATGAGTGTTTGAGGAATCCTATCAATTCATGTAAAGTAGACCCAAGGAGTAAAAATGTCCAAGAAATCTTAACAATACCATCAATATGATCATAAGAGTATAAATTTTCAAGGTATCTATGTAAGTTGGATATATGGAGAAGAATGTTCCATGGAATCCAAATATGGTCACTGGATTCATGGAGAAGTAATGTCAAAATCATCCTAACCAATTCATTAATAATTTAATAAACAATTCAACTAATCATTTCATTAATACATTCCGAATAATTTATAAGTAAGGGATTATCCATCTCATACCTTTCAATTAAAATTTACAAGGTACTATATGTTGTTCAAAAAATTTTACAATTCAATTTAAAAAAACCCATTCATTTATCAATTATATAGGAAATCCCATATGACCCAAGGGTGGTATAAACATGATATAAGGGTAGAACCCACCTCGTGGGAGGTTTGGGTTGAGGTTGACATCCTCCAACCATGAAGAAATGTAAAAAATGTCCGGTTTCAACATGTTTATAGAAGTTAATCCCTGGTTCAATTAATTTAGAACGAATCACCCCAAAATGTACGACATGTGACAGAACAAAAATAAGATACAAAAAAGGAGACATTTTGGGAAAATTTATAAAACACCTACCTCAACTTGGTATGTAAACACTCACCTATACTTGACAACTAATTCAATCTGGATGAGAATAAAATGTAAGAAGAATGAAACACTTTAAAAATAGGGTATAATATCCTACACCAAAATAGACTCACTAATAGGAGGGAAAAAATGAAATTTGTAAGATGAATAAAGTACTCACTGGTAGAGATACTATGAGAAGAATGGATATTGAATCAAACATCAGTTGGAGGATTTGTATCAAATCCTAAAATATTTTTTAAGGATCTCGCCTAAGAGAAGAAAGGATATCCATGAATAGAGAAAAACGAAAAGTGGGTGAGGGTCTAACTATAATACATTTGAGGTAAAAATGGCCATTTTTACTCAAAATAATGGGTAACATAGTTTAATAGCATGATTGGAAAAACTGTACACCAACCATGTAAACATCACTATCCCAAATACGGAATAATATGGTCATGAAATAGGATTAGACATATAATTTACTGACCGCAAATTACGCCCCAGTCAAAATATACAGTATCCAAGCATGGGTGTGTGGTTCTGGTTACATAGTTTCCTAGAATAGTGAAACCCTATATAGAAGGTTAGACCACCTCGCATGATTTAATCAAACAGTGTGCCCTTGGCTTCATGGTTTCTACTATCCATGCAGCTCAGCTTCCTTTTCCAAAACCTCAGTCTCTAGTTTATAAACTAGCCCTGAACACTCCCATTTCCTCTACAATCTCACTTATCCACAATATTAGGCCAAATCCAAGGAATAAAACTAGAAATAAAAGGTTATATACCTCATAAGAAATCTAGGATCTTACATTGTACCCCTCTTTATCGATTAATTCATTTATAAATGATCATTTCATAACCATATGGAATACCATGAATATTTATTTCACCTTTATGGAAAATAATATTTTAATTTTTCCATCCTATATATGAGAGAATTTTTTATCTATATCAATTATTTCAATATCAAGCATCCCATGCACACATGTGATTCCTTGTTCTAAATCACCATGATGTATTTATTTAGTTTGTTATGAGAAATACATTTGGACCTAAAGTATTTCTTATCTTACTATCATGCAACAATCCACCATTCTATATTATTCACAATTTGGTAACTCACATCCGACATTTCCTTGAACAATTTCTTATCTTTAAAAGCCTCTTCAAAACATTCTCACTTCATTCGAGATAAAAGTAATGTTTATTATAGATACACCATTCTCTTTATTTTTAGTAATTATATTTGTTCATAGTATATATTCATTTCATTAATTTCATCCATGCTTTTTGGATTCTATGCATCCATTGGTGTGAATTTATTATTCTAAAAATTATTGACTTATTTAGAATCAATATCACCCCTTATACTCCCCCTAATCAGCTCAACACCTTATCACTCTCTTCTAGAATCTTATCCCTATTTGGTAGAAGATTATACTAAAATTATACTATAGTGTATACTTTTATTTTGATAATCATTCATAGAGTTTCGTTTAAATATAGGTATTCCTTGTACGTAGAGACTATCTAAGAAAAATACCTTCATTTCCATGACATTTAAACATTACATGTTTCTTTTATTAAGAATAATACACTTATTTCTAAACACTATAATGTATTCAAACAATGGATTATTTCCATACCCAATATTTCATAGATTCATTTATTCTCTTTGAAAAAAAATGTTATAAATATTGCCTGATGGTAGGAAAACTTCCTTCCAAAACTTTTCTAGTAGGAATTTCTTAATAAGAATCGTTGTGGCCATTTTTTATGACATAGTTTATCCTATAAACTACAACATTTTGTCCTATATTTCTCACTACTAAGACATTGTTCTTAATTCCATGATTCTTTAGAAAATCCATGAACTTTCTACCGGTAAACATTAGAACATTATAATTTTGAAATTTTATAATTTTCTTCACAAGAATATTTTCATCCTTCCTCTGATATCAAGTAATGAAAATGAATAAAACAGGACTATGTATGATGACCATACAAAATTCCATATTAATGTAATAATCAATAAATAACACATATTTCTTCCAATTAATGGATTTTATCTGTACTATAAGATCCCATATTTTTCCAGGTATGTCTCTTTCTGTGTTTTTAGTTTCATCCTTAGTGGCCGAGTTGTGTTCAGGGATGAAGTTACATTTTCATATAAAATAACATAATGTTTAGGGATGTATTCTTATTTGAATTAATGGAGTCTGGGTATAAATGGGTTAAGTGTGAACACAATTTATTGTTAATTTTAGATGTTTTAATGGAGTTTTGGGTTGTTTAAAATGGAAATGGGATAAAATAACATCTGTAAATCATTTACAAGCAACTTAAATGGATTACACATCGTGTAATTTTTCTTGTGTTTCAATAAAATATATTAAATATGATGGGGTTTTCAATATATTCTATAAAAAATTTTCATGATGTGTAACTACATTATACACCATGTAATTACTTATCCTGCTATTTTAAACATGTTATGTGGATTATTTTCATTCTAATCCACTGAAACACCTCTCATCTCAACCCAAGGGAATTTTCTAGGAAAATTTGGAGCTCCAAACTCCCTTATGGATGTAAGATTTTCTTGAGAAATACCTGTTTTGATCTATAAACCTATTTTTAACTATTTTCACCTTATTACTCATCAGATTCTTCCATGGAAAGCATTGTTGGATCGTCAGTTTAATATAGGGTTCAATATAATAACCCTATATTTTTTATAATTGTAAAGTTTATGAAATATTGTTATTATGCCAACATTTCATGCACACAAATCAATTAAATTAATGGATGAGATTATTCTTTGAATTCAATTAATTTCAACTGGCTTCTGACCAAGATTATGGTTTCCTATTAGGTAAGAGAAACTTGAATATAATTGAATTGGCTAATGGATTGAAGTGTGTTTATCTTGAAATGTGACCTTAGGTGATTGATTTTTTTAGAATAAATAAAATATGGATTATTTTCTTATTGATATAACAGTCAATCAAATGTGATATAAATGAAAGTGTTATTTGAATGATCAATGGTAATTTTTATAATTAACTATTGAGATATATGATGTGATATTTTTATATCCATTATGTTTGACATGACCTCTGTTCTTTGCTGAAATGATTACTTATCAGGCTCAAACATGGTACTTTTACACTTATTTTATATGATTCCAATATTGAGAGGTCTCGACTCAAACCCATACTATAATTCTTATAAATAGTGGGCTATTACTAGCCCCAAGATGTAATGATTGTAGGGATTTGACCAATATGTTGTAATACTTTTTTGGATTTGACACATATTTTTTTGATTATACCATGGTTATATGGGGGTGGTTGGAATAGTTATAAGACATGCTCAGAGTTATTCTAGAATGGTTTCAAAGTAGGTTATTTCACCTTGGTTATATGGTTGTGGTTGGCATGATTTTAAGAATTGTTGAGAGTTTTTCCATAATGGGGCCAAAGAAGGTAGTTGTTGTGTTTTATTAATTATTAAATTAATTAATACACTTATGTATCTCTTTATTGCATACACTTCTTATCATACATATTAGTTTATACACAGTGGTGTCGACCTACTGAGTTATACTCACACCTTATTCAGGCCACTATTTGGTACCCGAGCAGATTATGTGGATATAGGTTTGCACAAGGGAAATGAACCTTGATGTTGATTTCTTGTTTTCTAAATGGGAGGTATTTTGGAGTTGGGAACAACATGGTGTTCATAACTTGGGACATTTGAGTCTTATTTGAATATTGTAGTTATTTAATTAAATTGTTTCTATCATGATACTTAGTTATCTTCCAACACATCATTACATTATTCCTTTATTATTTGTTATATTATTAAATTAGTTTTTATTATTGTATTATTTTATCTATATAATTTTATTTATTTTATTTATATGGTTTAATTTCTACTTCTATGACACTTCATCTTGGGGTGTAGTCTCCCCACTATATATTTCACACCCTACTTCTAGTTGGAAGCCTCTAGCGTATGGGGAGGCACACTTGATTTATCTTAACCAACCCTTTCAAGGTACTTGAGAGAGTGTTAGATTAGGAGACATTAAATATTCCAAATAACACACATCAACATGAAACAGTTCAATAAAACATGTTGACTTCTTATATTCTGAATTTTAGCTGTTTTAAATAATATTCCCTTTTCAGAAGACATCACACATGTGTGTATGATCACTTGATAATCTTGGGATACCATGATCTCCATAATTATTAACCAAATTTTCAATGAAAAGATGACTTAAATGACCATGAATTTTTATACTACAATCTATTTTCTTCATACTTGTATAGAAAAACATATATTATTGTCAACTAATGAGGTCAAAAGTACCCATTGTGTGATTCCTTTTTTAAAAAAATTATTCCATCATTCTCATCGATGATACTATTCTTCTTGGTGAAATTTAAAACACGCCTCGAGACACATAATTAAATTCCACAAAGAATGTTATTAAAATGGCATAAAATAATGAAGACATCCATATGTCTCGTGTCTTTCCCACTAAATTTGGATTTTATTGATCTAGTAATCTACATCCCTCATTAATTTCCAAATATAATAATACATTTTTTCTCATAATAAATAGATGTTACTAGACCCTGATCTCTCATCATATGGGATGTAAATACCGTATAAAAGATTAATACCCCAACATGATCTATTTATTTTAGGGAAATATATACAAACACTACCTTCAAATATATTTTCCTATTGATCTATATCATAAAAATCACACTCCTTGATGATTTTTATGTTTTATCCTCTTACGAGTATAATGGATCAAATTTATCTTACAAATATATAAATAAATTTGACATTTTATATTTCTTGAAGATTCCATAAGCTTCTCTGTATGACCACTTCTGGAATCCAAATAAATATTCCCCAATGTTATAGGTGATAAATAACTAGACATATGTCCATATACACCACAATATAAGTTGTTACCAATGAAATTACACTTGGAATTTTGATCTTTACATGGATTAATTTGTTTATCTTAGACCATGTTTTACCTATTATAAATAAAAGAAACATTTTGAGAATGTACCATCTTTCCATGATAATATTCCATGATATTTTGTTCACTATTGTGTTCCATTTCTAAAACATTGGTGGTATTTTTCATTCTTTCAGTGTTCTAATTCTGAGTTACACCAAAATCAACCATCAACTTTGGAGTGGGTGTTTATTCCTTGACATCATCCAACAATTCCCTCAACTTGTGAAAAAACCCCATACTATATTTGTCATTTTGATGCGTCTTTAGTTTCTATGGAAAATTATCTTTCTACCTTATTGGAATACTACACTTATGGTTCACCTTTTCTATATCCCATTCAATATAATTTTCCAATGTCATACTAGGAGTTAAGAGTGTATCCTAATATTCTACTTTTCAATACATACTAAATCATTATACCTTAGGTTATTTATACATTTGATTATATTTTTCATTATTTTCATCAATCCTTTGATAATCCATGATACCTCTTTGATCATGTGTTTTTATTCAAATACCTTCTCTGATATTTACAGAATTTAAAATTTGATCTTTTAAATTTAAATATTCAACACAAAATTATCTTCTTCCTAATGATAAATGTATAGTTTGGTATCACGAACCACATTATTAGATTTTACTATCTTGTATATTCAATCATCTATCTCATCAAGTGCTTCCTCAAAATATGTTTTGATATCAACTCTCCCTTCGACGTTTTCACTGTCACCATCATTGTCTTCCCTTTTTTGTGTATTTTCTACAAAAAAAACTGGAGAATCTTCTTTAAGGTATTTATAGTTGTCAATTTATTCCATTTATGTTTCTTATAAGCTTTTATGCTCTTGTAAAAATTGTTTATTCTTCTTTATTTTTTTACTTAGTACTCTTCCTACCATCCACGTTATTTGAAGTTTTCTTCATGGGAGATTCACCATAATCTTGATCATCATCTTGAAACTTCTTGGGAAACATTGTTGTGAGGTGAAAAACCATTCCACACAGAATTTATATTAGTAGAAGTTTCCCTTTGATCATTCCTTTTACCCATTTTATATCTTCATATTAAAATTAAAAAACATTATCAACCTATTCTTTTTCCTAGTTAATCTATATTTTAATCTTTTTTCAATGTTTTTAATGCCACTTCCTAAGACTTTAGTTTTTAATAGACTTGTTTTCATCGTTACCCCTATCATATGAAACGAGAGTATTATAAAGAATATTAGTCCAAAAGTACTTTATATATTTATCATAAAACACATTTAATTTTATATTAAATAATTGGGGAAAACATATGATGATATTCTTGATGATTTTTAGATCATCCAAGGATTCTATAGGTATATTCATACCCTCCAAGATCACATTTAAAAAATCAAATAATGCATCAAAAGATTTATTATGATGCATCCTCATGTCCTCAAACTTCTTCTATAGAACCTGAAATTGAGGTTCTCATACCAGGGAGTTACCTTCATAGATATTATGTATCTTTTCCAAAATTTCATTAAATGATTTACATGACATCACCTTCTTGTATATTTTGTTGGAAAAATATTCCATTAACACATTAATTACCTTTGTGTATCCAACCAACATTATGCGTTTCCTTTTTAATATATCTCTTATATTCACATTGAATGAGATCCCATGAATTCATGTTTTGTAAACATGCATCCATAATTATTGAAAATAGTAATTCATTTGATTCTTCCAATATTGAAAGTTGTTTCAATCGATGAAAGAAAACCCTTTGTGATTTATTACTTCCATGAATTTTAAATAGAGTAGAGTTCAATTGAAATAAACCATTATATTTCATATAACTTATTGGCCCCAATAAAGGCGAATACCCTAATAAGAGGGTGTGTATTAGTTTATGTCTATTTCTTCAAATGGACCTAGACAATAATCCTTTTCAACCATTAGTGGGAACATGTCGTGACCAGATATTTTCTTAAATAAATATTAAATCATTTTTTATTAACATTCATTAAATTATATAGGGACATACCTGAGGATCATAAGGGTACAATGTATTTGGAAACATGGAAACATAAACAACTAGTTCATGTGTGAACTACATCATCTCTTAATAATTTCTTCATAACTAGAACCCTTCTTAGACATATCAAACATACTTCCTTTCTAAAAAACCTAGAAAAAGGAAATATAATAAACGGTGAGATCATATACTCAATAAGGGTAAAAATGGAGATACCTAGGCATAACATATGACTAAGGGTATGAGAACATGATCATAACAATTGAAAACCATACCTTACATATCAAAGATCATAATCTGAAGTCATGGAATAAAGATTCGATACTGAAAATACATGAGTCACAAGGAAATAAAAAAAATATATGATAGAATAAATGTTACACTAAAATATTTTATGGTATGTCTCTTTTAAATTTAATCTCTTCTATAGCATACATTACACACAAAACCAAGTTTACACGAATAATGATATAAAATAAAATATCATCATTTTAACATGATTGTTGTAACATTTCATTACTTTAGTGAGACTAAATAATATAAACCAAATTATCAAATTTATACATTATATATTTTATAAAATGTTTTTAGATTCATAAAAATGATTTCATAGGAATAACATAATAATTAATCTATTTTTACGCATTAAAAGACTATATCTTTCTAAATGATGTTTTACTACCATTTAATGGTGAACCTATATTTAGTCCAATTTTGAAACATTTATATATTTTTTTAACAAAATAATCTTATTGTTTTATAGAAAAATATAAAAATTTACATTGATTAACTTTTTGGTATTTTTCTAATAAGCTTCATGTTTAGTTGAATAATGAAAAATAATAAATTTTAATCGAAAATAACATTTTTCATCAAAATAATTTATAATATTAAATTATATTTTTGATCAGTTTTAAAGTATAATTATATTATTTTTTATCAGACAATCCAATGTCAGTCTTTTCAATCAATTTCACATTTAAATTGTATATAAAAACCTATAATGTTTTTGAACAATTCTTTAAAACTATATTTCTCACCTGGCCTATGGGATTAGCTTTAAACATCATTAAGCCACTTATTAGAATTGAATTTGGAAAAAACAAACATATAAGATTTTAATCGGCATTGTATTTAGAGTCTGATATAATTAACTTATTTTTTTTGGATATTATGAATAGTAAATTTTGTAAATTTTTATTTACCACGGTTAAGGGTAAATCGAGTAATTAAATGTAAAAATAATATTATAATTTTAAAAAATTACATTACACTTATACCAATTTCAGTAGATAAGTGGGTTTAGACCAAAAGAAACCATAGGCCAAAATTATATTCTTTTTATGCCACATGGGTACGAATATGAAATTTATAATATTTTTTTTAAGGATAAGTTAAAAATTTCATACTGATATTTTTTAGTAAGTATTATATTTTTAATAAATGGTATTACAGAAGATAAATTCCAATTTTAATATTAATTTTAAATATAATAAATTTATCTTAATAAGGACCATTTATTTTTAAATTTTAGAGAAGAAATAATTTAATTAATGGCCTTCATAATAATGATGTAGTAATTATTTAATTAATAGAAATTCCAAAAAAATGATATTAAAAGTATTAAAATAAATATAATTTCACCTAATTAATTATATAGAAAAAAATTATAGATAATTTTGACATGTTAGGGATTTATTATAAGTGTTGGTATGAAGTTATAATGTTCTTATGATATTTTTAAAAAGAAAAATATTTAATCGTATCAAAAGTGAGAAAAATGATACATTAAAATAAATAACATTTTCTTAAATGTCATAAAATTAATAAAAATATAAAATTAATCCCATAGATATAATAAGGATAATTCTCTCATAAATGATCAATTTGGGGTTTTTTTTCATTATATACAAACTATATTGACCATAATGATTAAAAAATCAAAGATGTCACTGTAAGAGTTAATGGGGTTAACTAAGGGTTCATTCAAAAAATAGGGTTAATATTTTGACCAAAACATGTCTAAAAATTATTGGTTGAGATTATTTTGGCCCATAATCATCTCATTTTCTAAATAAATCACTTTTTATCCATTTTGTATTGAAAAATAATTTATCTTAATTTAATATTTTGAGAGTTTGCTTAAGTGCCCCTCACCTCAATTATAAAAGGTCACCTCCTTCCTCACTTTCTTATGAAACTTTTCAACTTACATATCTACCGAACCCAAAAAATTTACCATATAAATATCCATACATGAATAATAGAGTTTATTTTCTTCTCAAAAGACCAACCCTAATTCCCCTAAGAGGATATCCAATGGAGGTTCGCTAAAGAATAGGTAATCATCTTTACCAACTCCTTTAAGTTCATTTATATTTATAATTACTATTAATGTGTTGTTTCCATTTTAAATTAATAAATAAATTATCAAATATATTATGATATTTTATTATTATTATAATACATCCATATTATACCATTTATCCATCCTATGAAATATGTAATCACCACTCGTACGTACCTACAACCTACAATTTCCACACTGTGGTGTAATATGTTTTTCATGACCACTTTATTTGGATGGGTATAATGGTGGATATAATAGATATAAATAATAAATATGATATTAATTTTTTTATTTATAATTAATATACCATCCAATTCAATACCCTTTTACCATTAGGGGAATGATATCATCGCTCGTGCATACATATGGCCTAATGTCTCCAAAACGTGATTAGATTCGTCTTCCACAATTATCATTCAAGATTGATTACAAAAATGTATATAATGAATAAATGTTAAATATATTAAATAATAATGATAATTATATATATATATATATATATTTCATTTACCTTATTTCATTCAATATGATAAGAAAACTGAAACGACGTCCATGCATACATACGGCTTACCGTCTCCACGAATGGTGCATTCCTTTTCATATATATATATATATATAATAAATTTATATTATAAATATATATGAAATTCAAATCATTTTTTACATTATATATGTATATAAATCATTATATAAGTAATAAGATCAAGATTTAAAAGTCAAAACATGTATGATAAACATAGCAGTTATTACATGAAATGTTTCCTTAAATTGGAAATATTAATAAAAAGGAAATATAAAGTCATAAATGAATCATATATGATATCATAAATATTTTTATGATTATTTAATAAGTTAATAATATGTTTAAAACCACTATATAGGAGTTTTGGACACATATAGAGGGATTCTGACCAAATGTAAAGGTCAACTTCACAATCTCTTTTTTATCTGAGATTGTTTATACGTAAGTAGTTAATGTAAAATTTTTATCATCCATATAAATGTTTCTTAAAAATTTTAATAAAATTATTCTTAATATTATTATACAAATTATTAACATCATTTTTACCCATGTTTCACTATTTATAAAATGTTTCTAAAGGAATATTTTGGTCATTATCCAAATAATGTACTTTATAACCTTTTAGAAAAAATACTCATGGAATGTTATTTTTAGTTGGAGTGAACACTCAAGAGGGGGGTGAATTGTGTTCCAATAAAAATTTCTGTTAAAAAAATTTCAGTTAAAATCCCTCAAATTTTATAACAAGATAATCCGTAGTGAATTTGTATTAAATTAAAGGGTCAGTTAGGTTCTTAAAGATTCATTAGTTCACAGTTAAACTAATCTGAAGATTAATTAACTTTTGAAGCTAACCTAATACTTTACTAAAAATACAAACACTTGAAAGATTAACTATCAAAGTAACTTTAAAATAGTTTTGTATTTCAAAGTAACAGTAGTGGAATATAAAAGATATAGGTAGTATACTTTAGACTTATACTAAAAAGCACAACAAATATAACCAAGAGGTTCAGTCTCAAGAAGAGACTTAGTCCTCTCAAAAAATGTATATAAATTTGATCCACACCCTAGATTGGGGTTAACAACAGTACAATATTGTCCAGGTCCTAAGACCTCTACCACAGTTCTTCAGGGGAAAACAAAGGCAACAACACACAGGCTGTCCAGGTCACACATGACCTCTACCACTATCCTAAGTGGGATACAATATGATATATGGAGTTTGGAATGAGGATTTAGTATCCTCTAGTTCATCACAAGAGATAGTGTCTGTGTAAAGTATGTAGAGTACACACACTACTCAATATGTACATAAATGAATCACTTAGAGAGAGTAGGTAAGAGTTTAAAATGCTTTAGAGATTAGCAGTGCATCTCTGGACTTGTTGGATTCAGCAGAAATGCTTCTGAGTCCTTCTCTAGTTTTCTTGTTGAAAAACAGAGTATCGTGGTTCAACTTGGTCTCCTTCACAAGTGAGTATGTTCTTTGGTTTCCAGTGTTCTTCGTGTGTTCTTCAGTAGTGCTGGGTTGCATGCATGAGAGTTATTTGAAGTTCTTGCAATGTCTTGTTCGAGTTCCTTGTGTGTTCCTCTTTTCATGTATGTATGTGCTTGGAAGAATTCTATCTCTATTCTTTTTCACGTACACCCTTTTACTGTAGCTCGATCTTCCTTTTATTCCACGATCTCTGGTAATGATAATGATTACCTTTTCATAGTGACAAGGTATTGTCCCGTGACATTCCAACAACTAACATTAAATAACATTAATTTCATTAAAAACATCAAATATGACCGTTGGAATTAAATAAGAGTTTATATAAATTCAAACAGCTTTCATGACTACCGGTGAGTCATGAGATCGGTGAGTCATTTTGAATCTACATTGGTATCGGTAGCATCAGCATCAGTAGCTCATTGATCATCGGTATCGGTAGAATCAACATCGGTAGCTCATTGATCATCGGTATCAGTAGCATCAGCATCGATAGCTCATTGATCATCGGTATCGGTAGCTCCTTGATGTTTCTGGTGATGTTGCGAACGTTGTCATTGGTGCAACAGTTCCTATCATCGGTGTGACCATTCATCATCGGTGCGACCATTCATCATCGGTGTGACCAGAAAATAACTAACGGTGAGTCAAGACATGGAATTCTCACAAAGTGTCTGTTCAATCCAGAATACTTCCAGGTCAACCGTAAAACATAAATTAACATAGATAAACATATTTAGACATGATTTAAACATATATAATCATATTTATAATAATTTTACAAAAAAAATACTAAATTTAAATAAATAAAACTAAGATTTGTGATTATTAAAATAACCATCTCACAGAGAGTTCAACAATCTCCCCCTTTTTGATAATCACAAATCAATGGCATAAATGATGAGAGAAAAAAAAATATGTCATTCAGTATGCTCCCCCTATATAAAAAGAAAAGATTCCAAAAGATAAGACAAGGTTAGAATATCAAACAAATATTCTCCCCATATAATATAAATTAGATAATATGATTCATTCTCCCCTTTCAACATTACTTCCACTTAGATATATAGTCAGTATTTCTCCCCCTATGTATACGTATGCATGTAGTAAATTGTGAAGCAGTCATACAAAGTTGTAATTTGATAACATGCATCATGGGATCATATGCATATTCAGTTCATCCCATAGTCATATTCATGATATCTCATCTCTCATTTCTCATTTCTCATTTCTCATTTCTCATTTATCCCCCTTTTGGATTATCAAAAAAAGATAAGGAAGATAAGAAAGAAGATTCCATTTGAAAAACAAGGTTTTAAAATGAGTACAAAAATCACATACAAAAGTGAAAAGTACAGGAAATAGACAGCCTATAAAAAATTGACAGATACAACTATTTCTTGGGATTCAATGGAGATTTTCCTTTGGTAGTTGGAGGAATGGATGGTCTAGAAGGTGGCTGGGTGGAAGGATGAACTGGCCGGATGGAGAAAGGAGGCATGGTGACTCTAGATGGACGAGTTGTGGGTTCTAAGGTAACCTACCAAGGAGTAGAATATCTTTCTAAAGGAGGCTGTTGAAAGACTGGTCGAATACTGAAGGGAGCTTGGTAGATAGACATCTATCCAGGAGAAACATCTGATGAATTAAGAGGCTCAACAGTGGAAAAAACAATGTCCTTAGCTTAAACATAAAGGTTGGGTTTTAGGAAATTGATGAAGTCATGAATTACTTCTCCACCGTACTACATATCCTTTTCAAAATCATCCTTATTCTACATGAAACTTTCCAAAGTAGGAGTAAAATCCTTCAACTACTGAACTTGATCCTTAAAAGCTTGAGTAACTAGAGGGAGTCTCAAATTTTCAGCCAGAACTTTAAAATGATGATTCAACTAATGCTTGGTGTAAATCTTAGAGAAATAATGATCCACTTTCTCCTTAATCTCTTTTTGAGCCTTGGTAGCATTGGATGAATACAACTGCACCTTTTTATGAATATGATCACTATGATCTTTCATATTTTTCAATGAATCCAAATACAAAATCTTTCCATGAGCTGCCAGCTCTTATTTATTAAGATCCTTTAAAGAATTAATCTCATGACCGGTAATCTTGGTCACATTTGAGGAACTAGACTGAGAAATAACTTGAGTGATCATAGATTTCAACTTCGTCAAATATTCCTTCTTCAGATGTTCTATCAGATTTCTTAACACTTCCATCATACCAGAGATGGTTGTTCTGAACTATCCTGACAGAGAATCCAAATTACTGCCTAAGTCCATGAGTGTTTGATTCAAAGAGGCAATGTTCCTTCCAATCAACCCACTATAATTTCACAGGTCGTATTTGATAAGGCTTACCACTATTTGAGCCAAATCATCCATAGAAGCATCAGATAAAGTCACAGGTGCCGAAGCAAGAACATGAGATAACTCATTTTTCATAGTCTCTCTAACTACTTGAATCAATTCAATCTTAAATCTGTCAAAATAAGATTAAGAAACTACAGGACTGGATCTAGCTTGAAAAAACAGTAGGATCAGGCCCAGATGGAGAAATAGGAGGACTTGGTCTATCTTTTGTCACTTGCATATATTTAGCAACTAATCGAGCCTTAACTGAGTCACTTACTCCTGTAAGATACATTCCTTATTCTTCCTCTTCCTCTGGATAGTCTAATCCTAGAACAACAAGACTTGGATGTTCTTCCCATGTATCTTTGCATGAAGGATACATAGGTTTCACAGACCGAGTTCTTCCAAGAATTTCAGGAGGGACTTCCTCATCCTCATCAATCTCCAGCTGTTCTGTTCTCTTAGACTCATGGAAATTTTCTTGCACATTTGGTTGGGAATGAGGATCATCTTGGATCACACTCTGACCATCTATAGGTCGAGCATTAGCATCATCAGCATCACCAATATCACTGTCACTGCTACTACTATCACTATCACCATCAGCATCATCCTCATCACCATCATTGCCTTCATCGTCATTATTATTAACTAATCTCTCACATGAACTCTCTGTACTACCAGATTCATAATCCTCAAAGGTTGATTCATCAGTCTCACCTTCTTCTTCATCATCTAAAAGAGGTTTTATCTCTGGTAACTTGAGAGGAGGGCTTGCCAAACCAAATTTCATCCGTCTTTTCTTTGGGTTCACTGTATCAGGATCACTCCTATCATCAAGAGGTGATTCAGGATCCTTTTCAGCATCAGTTCAATATTCAGCTTCTTTTTCTTATGTTCCCTTCTTACTGGACTCACCAGTTCCCTTAGGAACTACTTCTTCCTCTTCTTCATCAGAATAAACCACTTCTTCACCAGGTTTTAAACTAGGATCTCTCATACCCTTTGGTCTCATAGGATGATCAATAGGATTGAAGGAGTCATAAAACATCTCCTCATCAGCAACACAAGAATTATTCCATGGGATCCAGTTCATTTTCATCCTCTTACAAATATCCTTGTCAATACAGAAGCTACTAGATGAAATACACTCATCTCCATCATCAACACAGTCCAATAACTTCAGCATGGTAGAGATTTTCTTAGAATAAAACAAATATGTATCTTTATTTGATGGTTTTATCATCTCATAAATATGCTTAAAAAAATATCTACATAGGTTTATCTTTTCACCGTCCAAAAAAAGATATAACAGGAAAACATCCTGATACTTTCCCGAAGAAAAGTCACCTTTTCTAGGACATATTTCATGTTGAATAAACTTAAATAGGATTCTACTCTCACCATCCAAATCTGCAGCAGATATCCTCCTCGATTGAAACATCCCAGTCAATAACTCTGGGGCTAGCTCATATGAATATTAATCAGTAGTAGGAGGGATATTACCAATGTAATCATCATATCTTCCATTGTGAGGTACTCATAAACATTCAGCCCACTGTTTAGATGAAAAAGCAATCTTTTTCCATTTAACTATTGAAGACAATATCACAACCTCTACTCCATCCAAAACAATACTTAAGTTTAAGTAAAACTCATGCACTATCTTCGGGTAGTAGACTCAGTTGTTATTATAGAACCAATATTTCTATCCTTGTATCACTAATACCTTCAATAATGCAGACTTTCTCGATAACACCCATTCGACACACACATATTTATTAGCTATAAATTCATTAGTTTCCAACACCGGGTTTACTGACCTCTACATCATGCTGCTCGACACTCCTTGATTGTTCCTTAGAGGTGAATAACCTTCAGATTCCTTTCCTTGTAACTTTTTCTCTGCCATAGGAGATTCAAGAGGATTGAGAGGTTTGGAGAGGTTTGAAAAGTTCAGGTTATAAGAAAGAGAAGAGAGTGTTTGGCGGGATATGGAAGGTCAATAATCTCTTAGAAAAAGAAATAGCCGCGGTTCATTGTTTGTATCATTTAGGGTTGAAAAATGATAAAATATTGATTAAGTAAAACATCATCTTTCTAAACAAACACTAAAGGTTTCAAACACACTGTAACTCAATCGGTAGAATAGATCGGTTTCACTAATTGGTTTGTCAGATCCATTTCACAGATCTATCATACCTAACTCTTGTTTAATAATGTCCAACCTTTCAGAACTTAGGGGTTTTATTAATATGTCCGCTAATTGATGTTCAGTACCTATTAAATCAAGAGTAATATCACCTTTTTGTTAGTTATCTCTTAAAAAGTGGTGCCTTACATCAATGTGTTTGGTTCTAGAGTGGGACACATGGTTCTTTGATATATTAATTTCACTAGTGTTATCACAGTTGATTGAAGCATGCTTAAAATCATATCCATAGTCCAAAAGAGTGAGTTTAATCCACAGAATTTGTGCACATCAACTATCAGTAGGAATGTATTCTACTTCAGCAGTAGATAATGCAACAAAGTTCTGTTTCTTACTACACGAAGATACCAGGGACTCTCCTAAAAGATGACATGTTCCATATGTGCTCTTCCTATCTAAAATGAAACCAGAAAAGTCAGCATCTGAATAACTCATTAAGTCAAAAGAATGTCTTTTTGGAAAAAACAAACCTAAATTTGCTGTTTGTTTAAGATATTTGAAAATTCTTTTAACAGCAAGGAAATGAGATTATTTTAGATTAGCTTGAAATGTTGCACATATACACACACTAAACATAATATCTGTTCGAGTGGCAGTAAGGTAAAGTAATCTTCAATCATACCTCTATAATTGGTTTGATCCAGTAGCTTCCCAGTTTCATCTGCATCCAATTTACAAACAGTACTCAAAGGTGTATCACTTTCCTTAATACTATCCAAGAAAAAACGTTTTAAAAGTTCTTTTTTATATTTACTTTGATTCAAAATAATACCATTTTCGTTTTGAAAAACTTGAAATCCATGGAAATATTTGAGTTCTCCCATTAAACTCATTTCAAATTCATTTTGCATACTCTTTGAAAAATCAGTACATAAAGAATGTTTAGAAGATCCAAAAATAATATCATCAACATAGATTTGTACTATCAAAACATCTTTAGAAATTCATTTAATAAAAAGAGTTAGATCATCAATCCCTTTAGTAAAACCTTTTGAAATAAGAAAACAACTAAGTCTATCATACCAAGATCTTGGAGCTTGTTTTAAACCATAAAAAGCTTTAGAAAGTTTAAAAATTCGATTTGGAAGATGAGGATTAGTAAATCCAGTTTGTTGTTCAACAAAAACATCTTCAACAATAAAACCATTTAGAAAAGCACTTTTAACATCCATTTGATATAACTTGAAATTCAGATGAGCAGCATAGGCAAGTAGAATCCTAATATCTTCTAATCTAGCTACAGGTGCAAAGGTTTGCTCATAATCCATACCTTCCTCTTGAATATATCCTTGTTCAACTAATCTATCATTGTTTCTAACTATGTTTCCAGAATCATTAACATTATTTCTAAAAAACCATTTAGTGCCTATGGTCAAAGTGTCCTTAGGTCTGTCAACTAATTCCCAGAATTTTATTCTTTCAAATTGATTTAGTTTTTCTTGCATAGACATTACCCAAAATTCATCATTGATAGAATCATTGATATTTTTAGGTTCTAACTATGAAAGAAAAGCTTGAAATTCAACCTTGTTTCTTAGAGAAGCTCTAGTCTGTGTACCTCTATCAAGATTACCAATAGCAGCATCTAAAGGATGATTCTTTAGAATCATAGTTGATCTTGTAAAGGTAGGACTAGAGATTTTAGGATCTTCTCTAGGTTTAGGTTCTACAAAAGTGGATTCTAGAACATTTCCAGAACTTGTTGTCTTTACAATAGGTTTATTGATTTTATCATTAAGGTTCAGAACAGATAAATCTAATTCAAGATTCTCAAGAGATGAATTATGTTCATGTGGATCTGTTTCATCAAATTTGATGTGAACAGATTCTTCCACACAATTGGTTCTCTTATTGAAAACTCTATAGGTTTTTCTAGTTATAGAATATCCTAAAAAGATTCCTTCATCACTCTTGGATGCAAATTTGTCTAGATTATCTTTATTATTGATAATAAATACATTGCATCCAAAGACAATAAAGTAGATAACTTTAGGTTTCATATTGTTCCATAGTTCATAAGGGGTATTTTTGACAACAGGTCTGACTAAGACTCTATTGATGATATAAAAAGTTGTATTGACAGCTTCAACCCAAAAATAAATCGGTAGGTCATATTCATTATGCATGGTTCTTGATATTTCTTGAAGGGTTCTATTACTTATTTCTACTACACCATTCAGCTGAGCTGTCCTAGGATCATAAAAGTTGTGACTATAGCCATTGTGTGAGAAATAAGATTCAAATTCATGATTTTCAAACTCACGACCATGATCACTTCTCAGGGTTTTAATCTTTAGTCCACTAAGGTTTTCTACAGACTTGGAGTATTTAATAAAGTAAGAACAAGCTTCACTTTTGTGAGCTAAGAAATATAACCAAGTATATCTAGAAAAGTCATTTACTAAGACATAGAAATAGTGCTTCCTATTTAAACTAGAAACTCTAAAAGGTCCAAATAGGTCCATGTGAACCAACTCAAGAGGTTGAGATGTTGATACTTATTTCTTTGATTTAAAAGAAACTTTATGTTGCTTTCCCATTTGACAGGGATTACAAACTTTATCATTTGGGTATTTAAGTTTGGGTAGGTCTCTAACCAAGTCCTTCCTAGTCAGCTTTCTAAGTGAATGTATATTTCAGTGTCCTAATCTTTGGTTCCATATCCAAGATTCTTTATGAAAAGAATTTAGGAAAGTAACATTTTTTTTGTCTAAAGAATTTAAGTCAACATTATAAACATTTTCATTTCTCAAAGAAAAAAATACTGAAACATTTTTAGAGTTAAAAACATTACAGGAATCATTTTCAAATTTCACATTAAATCCATCATCACATAATTGAGAAATTCTTAACAGATTATATTTAATTCCATAAACAAATAAAACTTTAGAAATCAAAACTGAATTAGTGTTACCAATCTGGCCCAGGATGATGATTTTTCCTTTAGAATTACCACCAAAGGTGACATTCCCTCCATCAACTTTGATTAGACTCTTAAAGAATGAGTAATCTACAAACATATGTCTTGAACATCTACTGTCCATGTACCATATCTTCTTGTGAGAACTCTTCAAACATGTTTCCTACAAAAAATATTTAGATGGAAAATGATTTTGGTACCCAGATCTTCTTGGGTCTAGATAGGTTAGAAATCGAATCATTAGGTATCCAACTTTGTCTTATTGATCTCATATAATTAATAGATTCAATAAATGTTGAAAGATACAATCTATTTGACATATAACTGTGTGAATAACTAATTGAGGCATATGAATTACTAGAACTAGAACTAGCACAATTTTGTCCAGATTTTGGAATAATTCTATTCTTAGTAAGCTGTCTCTGTCCAGGCCGATAGCCTATTTCAGTGGTATATTTTGGTGCCACTTGTTTTCCTAGAATTTGAGTTAGAGTATCCTTTCCATTTGTAAATTCTTCTAGGTCTTTCTTTAATTTCTCATTAGACGACTTCAGTTCAGTATTTTCCTTTAAAAGTTGATCATTATTTTCCTTTTCTATATCAAGTGAAGATTTAACATTGGTAGTGAGAGCATGCTATTTCTTTAAGGCTTTATACTTGTCCTTAAGTTCATTACATGTTTCTTCTAGCATATTACAATATTCAAATAGTTCCTCACTAGACATGTTTTCAGATTCAGAATCCGTTCCAGAATAATAATCATTCAGCATAGGGAAAATAGGTACCTCATAGGTATTGGTCATGAGGCACATGTTTGCACGATTATTTTCAGAATCAGAAACTTCAGATTCACTTATGTTGTCTTCTGAATCACTCCAAGTAGCTTTCATACCTCTCTTATACTTATTGTCCTTGTAGTAATGTTTCTTCTTGAACTTCAATTTTGGATAGTCTTCTTTAATGTGACATTTCATTTGTCATTCATAGAAGACAACTTCATCATTCTTTTGACTCTTTTTCCACTCCTTGTTCCAATGAACCTTGTTTTCATACTTTCGTTTGAAATTATATTTTCTGAAGAATTTATTCTTCCTATATAACTTCTTGAATCTCCTAGCTATTTGAGCCATCTCAGAATCACTGTTAGAGTCTGAATCTTCACTTATTGAACTTTCAGTTTGTATTTGAACATTGTCTTTGTCATTTCTCTTCGAAGAAGTAGATTTAAAAGCTACAGACTTCTTTTTAGGTTCATCATCATCCTCCTTATTCACCTTGAGTTCTTCCTCATACATCATAAGCTTACCAATGAGCTCCTTGACTGGTAACTTTCTTATGTCACATGATTCTCTAAATGAAACAAAAGTCCCTATCCATCGATCGGGTAGACATCTCAATGTTCACATTATTTGTTCCTTAGTAGTGACATATTTTCCAAGAGAGTCATTGTGTTGACAATCTCATTAAAACTGAGATACATGTCAGAGATAGGTTCATCAGTATTCATTTTAAAATTATCACATTTAATAGTATATGTATTCAATCTAATTTCTTTAACATTAGTTGTTCCTTCATGAGAAATAGTCAAATTATCCAATATTTCATAGGCAGTTTTACAAGAATATATTCTATTGAACTCTTCATCTCCTAAAGCACAATATAGGGCATTCATAGATTTACAATTATTATTGTAACCTATCTTAGTAGATTTATCCCAAGTAGTTCTAATAGTTGCTGGAATCTTATATTTAGTTTCGATAGCAGTCTAGATATCAAATCCTATACTTTCTAAATGAATTTTTATTTTTAGTTTCCACTGGGCATAATTTGTGCCATTAAAGAAAGGTGGACTACTGGTAGTAACACCATCTAGTCTATTATCCATAACTAGAGTTTAGAAAATAAATTTAAAGAGATAAAATTTAGAACTAATAGAAATTTAATATTTTTAAAATATAACTAAAATAATAGTTAAAAAACAAGGTATTTGAAAACTTTTATAAACAAAAAAAATCCTCTGATACCAAATGTTGGTCGGAGTGGACACTCAAGAGGGGGGTGAATTGAGTTCCAATAAAAATTTATGTTAAAAAAATTTCAATTAAAATCCCCCAAATTGAATAACAACATAATATGTAGTGAATTTTTATTAAAGTAAAGGGTCAGTTAGGTTCTCAAAGAATGATTAGTTCTCAGTTAAACTAATCTGAAGATTAATTAACTTTTGAAGCTAACATATTGCTTTACTAAACATAAAAACACTTTATAGATTAACTATCAAAGTATCTTTAAAATAGTTTTGTATTTCAAAGTAAAATTAACGGAATATAAAATATATATGTAGTAGACTTTAAACTTATACTAAAAAGTACAACATATATAACCAAGAGGTTCAGTCTCAAGCAGAGACTTGGCCCTCTCAAACAATTTATATAAATTTGATCTACCCCCTGGATTGGGGTTAAAAACAGTACAATACTTTCCAGGTCCTAGGACCTCTACCAAAGTTATTCATGGGAAAACAAAGACAACAGAACAAAGGCTGTCCAGGTCACACTTGACCTCTACCACTATCCTCAGTGGGATACAGTATGATGTATGGAGTTTGGAATGAGGATTTAGTATCCTCCAGTTCAGCACATGAGATAGTGTGTGTGTAAAGTATGCAGATTACAAACACTGCTCAATATTTAAATAAATGAATCACTTAGAGAGAGTATGTAAGAGTTTAAAATTCTCTATAGATTAGTAGTGCAGATCTGGACTCGTTGGATTCAGAAAAAAATATTCTGAGTCCTACTCCGGTTTTTCTGTTGAAAAACAGAGTATCATGATTCAGCTTGGTGTCCCCCACAAGTGATTATGTTCTCTGGTTTCCAGTGTTCTTCATGTGTTCTTCAGTAGTGCTGGGTTGCATGCATGAGAGTTCTTCGAAGATCTTTCAATGTCTTCTTCGAGTTCCTTGCGTGTTCTTCTTTTCATGTATGTATGTGCATGGAAGAATTCTATCTCTATGACTTTTCACGCAAACCCTTTTACTATAGCTTGATCTTCCTTCTATTCCACAAGATCCTGTAATGAAAATGATTACATTTTCATAGGTACGAGGTACGGTCCCCTAAAATTCCAACAACTAACATTAAATATCATTAATTGCATTAAAAACATCAAATATGACCGTCGGAATTAAATAAGAGTTTATAGAAATTCAAACAGTTTTCATGACTATCGGTGAGTCATTTTGAATCTGCATCGGTATCGGTAGCATCGACATCAGTTGCTCATTATTCATCGATATCAGTAGAATCAACATCGGTAGCCCATTGATCATCGGTATCAGTAACATCAACATCAGTAGCTAATTGATCATCGATATCGGTAACTCCTTGATGCGACCGGTGATGTTGTGGTCATTGTCATTGGTGGGACAGTTCCTATCATCGGTGCAACCATTCATTATCAGTGCAACTGTTCATCATCAATGAGACTGTTCATCATCGGTGCGACCATTCATCATTGGTGCGACCGTTCATTATCGGTGCGACGGGAAAATAACTAACGGTGAGTCAAGACATGGAATTCTCACAAAGTGTCTGTCTAATCCAGAATACTTCTAGGTCAACCGTAAAACATAAATTAACATAAATAAACATATGTAGACATGATTTAAACATATATACACATATTTAAAACAATTTAAACAAAAGACTAAATTGAAATAAATAAAACTAAGATTTGTGATTATTAAAATAACCATCTCACTGAGAGTTCAACAGTTATTTTTTTAACTTATATAGAATGAGAAAAACATTCTTTAAAATCCTAAAATATTATTTCGGCTGAAAATTTTTTATTCTATAATTTCAACCCCATTAAGACTAATTATAATTTAAAATGGGTATTTCTCTCAAGAAATTATAAGGATTTTATTATATAATTTTCATCTTTGTCAACATCCTTTGTTTTATTTTATGATTAATTGAGGTTGATTTGCTATGATAAAATAAAATATATTTTATTTAAGGTTTTATGATATGTTTTACTATAGATGCGAAATTTTTATTCCATTCATGGTTTATGGTTAATGTATTGACATTTCTTATGATAGTATCAATATAAACATTTATGTTTTTTTATGTTTCACCTTTTTAATATGAGGAATGCATTGGACTTAATAAGTGATGGGTGGGGCCTTATATATCCCTCGATGCATCGGTAGGTCTCATGAGATAATTTAGTTTTATCTTTTACCTATTTATGTAAGGTGTCTTGGTCGAATCCTTGATTTTATTTTTATGATGTCTGAAATTATGCATTCCCCCATTATGAGACTAGTTATTGATATCACATGTGATTATTCGTCTAGTAGAATATCTATGTGATTTTTATATGGAATTATATGATTTATACTTGAAATATTATTCTCACGATCATGTTTATGTGGATTATGATTCAATTTTAAACCATTCCTTGTGGTTTATGCTTTATTACTCATAATAGCTTCCGCTTCACACTTACCTTTACTAAGCATACGAGCTCACCCATTTCTTATGTTTTATTTTCACAGGATTCCAAGATCTATATTATGATTGATATGTAGGGTTACGCTAGGAGATTAATTGAGTAATCAAAGGATAATATATGATGTAATTTATTTTTTGAATTATAATATAAGGTTTAGTAATGTAATCTATTTTTCAAGGACTCTAAATTCAGTAGCCCTTTAGGATTCCCCATTTGTATCTACGCCAATGTAATAAAGTAATTTTCTAACTCCGAGAAATTTGGGTTGGGTTTGTTAATGTCGGTATCATAAGTATTTTAGAAATAAAATTGGAAATTGTATTTTCAAGACATAGATTAGGGAACATAAACCTAATATAGACTTTGAGGATAAGTGTATAAGAACATAGAATATTTTTTATACGGTATAGATTATGTGGGTATTCCAAGAAATATTTCCCGGTCTTGATTCTATAGGTCGAAATAGTTTGGAAAATATGTAAAAAGGAGTAACAACTCCTAGAAGGTGCATCGAGTCTGCATCAGTGTAACCTGGTTCATGACAATGAGCCTTACTACACACCTGGTTTTACACTATTGGGTGATATGCTTAGGATAATAAAAATTTTATCTAAAAATAATTATGAAGTATTTAAAAGTAGATATGTACCCAATGAAACCAAGTTTATGACTTACAGATTAGTTACACCTAAATTTTCAATTAATTTTATGTGGTACACTAGTTATGGGATAATACATTATATTTAAAAATGTTATTATCTAATATAATTTATTCCATTTGTTAGAAATGGTTTATAGTGGAAGGAGTAGAAACTGTATCAATGCATGTAATACATGTTGGTATTTCCCTCCAATGAAAGATAATGTTGTTGGTGTAGGATCTAAAACTAGTATTGAATAAAATATAACAATATTGGGAATACTAACTCATGTTATGAACAATAAGCTTACCCATATAGAGTATCCTGATCCAGAATGTGAAGAAAAAATGATATACTTCTTCATGAGAAAAAAATACTCCAACATTAAACGGGACTAAAAATCTATTTGAGGGTGAGTAATGGTTAGTTCCTTAAAAAATATATTTATTCCTTTTTGAAGTAAGGAAAGGGAGAATGTTATATTGTAAATTTATCATATTCCTAGAGATGGAGAACAATGATGGTCATTGATTCTAAAAACTAAGGAGGAGGGAGAAATTGAAAGCAATGAATGAATCGATTTTAAGGAATTTGTTTTGGTAAAATATCTCCCTCATTAACAGTGAGGAAATATAGAGAGGTTATTTCTAAGTCTCAGGCAAAAGTAAGATGATAATGTTATTGAATATCAAGAAAAATTTACATGGTTTTCAATGCATGAAATGAAATACACATGTAACCTAAGGAGTAAGATTAATCATTTATTTGATGGGTTAAATCCATTCCTTTGAAAGGTTCTAGTCTCCTAAACTTTCTCATCATATGAATATATAGTCTTATGTGATACTAAGATAGAGAAAAAATTCTCTAAGTATTATGACATTAAGCTTAAGTAAGGGAATAAGAGAATGACAGAGTAAGGGATAGATAATGGGAAAAAAATGAGGGAAGGATTTTCCCACATGTGGTAATTTTGGGAAGAAACACCCCATCACTTTCATCAAGGGAATGGGAGTTTGTTACAAGTTTGGAGAGAAAGGTCCGCATGCTTGTGATTCTGATGGACAAAAATAATCTATAAATGATCTGTGTTTTAAATATAAGGAGATGGGTCACTACTGAAATTAATGTCCCAAAGACCAAGGAAATATATCTTAGAAAAATAAAAGGGATCATGGTAAATCTTATGTTGTTACTGTAGTCAAAGTGGAATAATTAATTTATTTGTGTTTTTGGATTCAATAATTGTGTTATTATATATTGGTTAGAAGAATCACATGATATATAAGGACTGTACTATAGTACATCTTCTTTACAGCTTTGGAAGCATGCATGTTTTCATTAAGGTTTTAAGGTGATAAAGGTATTCATATATTTGGTATGTTATAGAAAGAGATTCATTATGTGTTTTGGGGAAAATATGATGTTATGTTGATTTTGGAAATTCATTAACATTCCTTCTAAAGTTTTGGATCATAATATTTTTGAAAAACTGACCATTTATGAAATGGTATAAGATGATCTTTGAAAAAGGATTTATAATTTATTTTATTAATTCACCGTGTGACGAAACTTATGCTAAAAAAATAAGAAGTAATAGTTTAAAGAACAACCAAAATATAATAATGTGCTTATAGAAATATATTTTTACTAATATTATTATAGTGTGAAATAATTCTTCAACTAAAAAAGGGGGTTTTATAGAAATTTCTTATCCTTGTAATTTTTTTGATGAATCAAATAATCCCTTAGATCATTGTAGATTTATAGATTTATGATTTTTAACTTTCTATTGACCATATTCTCTATCAATCTCTATCAGAACATTTTGGTTAGATTTATATTTCATGTCCATTTTTTTCTACATGAAACCTAGTATGTGTTATCTCTAATGACCTTCATACTTACACTTCTTTATTTTTAAGTGGATATCTCATTATTCCTTTTCTGATGTGGGATTTCTTCATAGATATTTCGAAAATTCGATACTATAATTTTTGAATCCTGAGTTTAAATTATGAGGAACAAATTTATTAATGGAGGGGAGAAGGTAACACCCCAAGATTATATGGTATGTATTTTTAAATTTAATCTCTTTGACCGCTTACATAACACACAAAACCAAGTTTAAATGAACAATGATATACAAATAATATCATTACATTAACAGTGACATTATAACCTAGACATTACATCAGTGGGAATAAATCATGTCAACCATATTAATAAATTTACATATTTTTTATTTTATCAAAATTTTAGGCATTTGTCCAAATTATTTTTAAGGCATAAGATAAGAATTAATCCAATTTTATGCACTAAAAGGATATATTTTTTTAAAGGATGTTTTACCAAATTTTAATTGAGAACCCATTTTATATAATTTTTTATATAAATTTTTTATTTCATAAAATAAACTTATTCACTTAAAATAGAATATAAAAATTCACTTGGAATTATTGTTTCGTGTTTTTCTGATATGTTTCATGTTTTGATGAGTAATGAAAAATACTATATTTTAATTAAAAAACATTTTTTTTCATCCAAAACAATTATAGTTCTAAATTATTATTTTAATTGGTTTTAAAGTATAACTAGATTACGTTTTTTCATTTAATATAATTTATTTAGTTTTAATCAATTTCACATTAAGATTGGATATAAAAACTTATTGAAGTTATGAAAATTTCATTAAAACTCGCTTTCTCGCCACGTCTGCCGGATTAGTGTTAAACTTAAATTTGCCAGTTATGGGAATTGAATTTGAAAAAACAGACATAAATGGTTGTAATGAGTATTATATTTAGAGTCTAATATGATAAAATTATAATTTTTGGATATTATGAAAAGTAACTTTAGTAAATTTATATTTACCACCGTTAAGGGTAAATCGAGTAATTAAACATAAAAATTATATTATAATATTATAAAATTACACTAAAACTGGTCCCAATTTTATTAGATAAGTGGGTTTTGAAAAAAATCATCATAATTTTAAAATTATATTATTTTTAATCCACTTGGGTATGAATTTGACATTTATAATATTTCATTAAATGATAAGTTAAAAATTCCATACTCATGTTTTTAATAAGCATTAAATTTTCGTTACATCATTATACAGAAGATAAATTATAATATAAATATCCATTTTAAATATAATAACTTTATATTCATCATGATAATTTATTTTTAATTATTTGATAATAAATACTTTAATTAAAGGATTGTATAATAATGATGTAATAATTATTTAATGAATGGAAATATCAAATAAATGAAATAAAAAACATTAATGTAAAAATAATATTAAATAATTAATGACATCCCCGACTTTGATAGATAATTTAGACATTATAGAGATATTTTATAAGTGTTGTTATGATGTTATCATGGTGTTAGGATATTTTTAAAAAGAAAAATATTAAATAGTATCAAAATTGACATAAATGATATTTTAAAATAAATATAATTTTATTAAATGATATATTTTTTTTAAAATCAAAAATTATTAAAAATAATTATAATAAGGTTAAATATTTCATCAATTCCATATTTTTGGTTTTTTGGAATTTCATAGTAACTATATTAAACCTGAAGAATAAAAAAGTCATGTTGTCCTTGTAAGAGTTAAAAGATTTAACTAAGGGTTAAATCCAAAATATAAGGAAAATATTGTGACCTAAACAAGTATAAAAATAATTGAATGGGAGGATTTAGACCCACTATCATATTATATTCATAATAAATCACTTTTGAGAGATTTGTTTATATTTTTTATTAATTTAATATTTTGTTAGTTTCCTAATGTACCTCTCACCTCAATTATAAAATGAAACCTCCTCCCTCACTTCATTACACCACATTGAGAGTTATATATCGACCAAAACCTGCCTATTTACCATATAAAATTTCCTAGAAACATCCTTGAGATTCGGGTTATCTCAAAAGTCCATCCCATGTGTCCCTATGATAAGATCCAATAGAGGTTCACTAATGAAGAGGTAATTGTCTTTATCGAGTGCTTCTGGATAATTTATTTTTATACATCATCATCATGTGTGATTTCCATTATAAAGTAATAATTATTTCCCCACATATATTATTATAAATTATTATGATTATAGAATAACTATATTATAACTTTTATCCATCCTATTATAAATGAAATCACTACGCGTGCGTTTGTACGACCTGTCGTCTCCATGCTGTGGTGTAATATGTTTTTCATCACCATTTTAACTAGATGTATATAATGGTGAATATAATAGATATAATTAATAAATATTAAATGATATTGATACTTTATAATTAATATACCATCCAATTTATACCCTTTTACCATTAAGATAATGATATCGTTGCTCGTGCATGCATACGATCTACCATCTCCATGACGAGATGAGATTCTTCTTCCATGATAACCATTAAAGAATGATTATAAAAATTTATATAATGAATAAATATGAAATATATGACATAATAATTCTTATGGATTAATATATATATATATATATATATCATTTAATTTCTTCAATTTAGTATGATAAGAAAACAGAAACAACGTTCATACGTACGTACCACTTACCATTTCCATGAACAGTGTAATTAATTTCATATATCGATGTTTAATATATGTTTATATACTGAATATATATGATATATAAATCATGTTTTATATTTTTTAATTAATTAAATAATTATATAAGTAATATTATCAATAATAAAAAGTCAAAACATGTATGATAAACAAAGCAGTTATTACTCGAAACATTGCTCTAAAATAGAAATTGTTAATAAAAAGGTAATATAAAGTAATAAATGAATCATATATGATATCATAAATATTATTTTGATATTTTTATAAGTTATAATATGTTTAAAACCACTATAGAGTAGTTTCAAACACATATAGAGCGGATCAGACCTACGGTAAGGGTTAACTTCACAATCCAATTATTATCAGGGATTAATTATATGTAAGTATTTAGTGGGACATATTTATCATCTGTGTCTATGATTCTTAAAAATTTATTTCAAAACATTCATATTATTCTTCAATAAAATTTTAATGTAATTTTAACCATGTTTTAATTTTAATAAAATGTTTTGAAAGGAATCTTTTATCATTTTCAAAATATAGTACTTTATGACCTTTTCGATAAAATCTAGATGTAATGATATTTTTATAACTTATATGGAATGAACGAAACTTACTTTACAATATTAAAATTATATTTTCAGTGAAAATTTTTTCTTTTAAAATTACGATGCCATGTTAAAATAATTTCAATATAAAATAAGGTAAAACTCTTATGAAATTTTTAATGATTTTATTTTATTTTTTTCATATATATGAAAACACTTTGTTGGATTTTATGCTTAATTGAGGTTGATTTAATATGATAAAATCAATTGTATTGTATTGATGGGTTTATGATATGTTTGACTGTGGATATTCTATTCTGATAAAATTCATGGCATATGGTTAATGTACTATTTTTTTATTCCAGTATTTATATGAATGTTTATGTTTCATCCTTTTACTATGAGGAATTCATTAGACTTAGTAAGTGACAGGTGGGACCTTCTATAGATTCTTGATGCATCAGTAGGTCTCATGGGACAGACTAGTTGGGGTTTTTACTCATTTATATAAGGCTTCCTGGTTGAATCTTTCACCCTGTGTTTATGATGATTGGTATTATGAATTCCCCCATTATAAGATTAGTTATGGATACTAAATGTGATTATTCATCTAGTATAATATCCATGTGAATGTTTATATGGAATTATTTGATTTATTATTTCCATATCATGCTCAAAATTAATTTCAGGTTTCTTATGATTCAATTATACACCTTTACATAACGTTTATAATAGTTTACTCATAATAGATTCCACTGTACATTTACCCTTACTGAGAATTTGAGCTCACCCCCTCTTAGGTATTATTTTACCAGGATGAAAAGATGTGTGTTATGACTAATATACATGATAAAGATAGTATATTAGTGTCGTTCTCAATGGAATATCTATGTTGCATTTTATGTTTTGAATTTTAATGTAATTTTCATGTTTGTAATCTATTTTCGAAGACTACTAAACTAATCACTCCTTTGAGTTTTTACACTTTTATATATGCCAATGTAATAAAGTAAGGAACTAACTCTAGGATACTTTGGATGGGTTCATTAAAATAATGTTGGAATAATATATATAATTATTTCCTTCACAAATACAGAGAAATTAGTTTACATTATATTCAATGCTTACTTCCAAGGCTTTCACATTGGAATGTGTTCACTCCCCAAACCATCATAATAGTCAAGTCTTAGTCCCAATATCATTATAGTGGAAAAAGTCTCTTATGAAACCTGGTTCACTTCCCATTATATTACTTTCTATATCATGAGATATAAATCCTTAAATAGTGAATTGAAGGGAGATATAAGTCCCACTGATAATATAATGAAAATCATAATTAGGTGTGTCACAAGATCATAAAACATTAATCATATAATTACCCATGAAATGAAATGGGTTGTATAATAATTTAATCGTATCATAAAATATATAAAAGTGAGAGGGTTTTATAATCATTTCATCATTTAATTAGTGAATAAACATTGAAAATAAGTAGGTTTAATAAGAATTGAATCATGGTATAACTCATGGAAGGGAAATAGGTTTCATAAACACAATTTTTGTGTGAACATAAACCATCTAGAGAAAGAATAAGAATGGTATCCTTGGATCATATCCCCAGTAAATCAAAAGTAAAATCAAAGGATGTCATTGTAGATGGAAAATGATTCTAAAAGATCATTTTGAACATTTCTTGGGGAAGATAAATTTTATTTTTAAATCACTTTCTAAAACTAAAAATTCATAAAATATTATAGAAATAAATTTCATTGAAAATAACCACTAAAACACATAAAGGAATCTTTTAAAATTATTTAATACATTTCTTGAGGAAAATATCATTTCTTCATTGAAAAATAATTTTAAAATAGATTTTTTTTAAAAAACATTTTATTTGAAAAGCATTCCGAATTCTATAAAGGAGAATTCCAAGAAATGATTGGTCATGATGATTTCCAATTCCATTCATGTCGTTCATATTAACATTAATATTCCACTCACATTTTTTTTAGTAAAATCCAAATGTGAATTATTTATAAAATTACATGAATATTCCTTTAAATTTTGTTTTGTAAAAATTGATACATGGGGAAAATGTATTTAATAAATAAATTAAAGAATGTAAAGTTTGTTTTTTCAAAACCCCTTTTTGAAAACATGGTTTTGAAAGAAACCAATGTTTTTAGCTGAAGAGGGAAATACATACAATTTTTTATTAATATATTTTTTTCAACTCATCAGTAGATAAAGAGATGAAAATTAAGGGAAAACATGTATTCAAAATAAAAAACTGGAGGATAATAAAATTGTTGAGCCTCTTGAAAGATCATAATAAGACTTCATCATCAGAAATAGAACAAAAAACAATCCTGATAAACTATGAGATTGTATCATAAAACAAATACCACTTTGGTATATTTTTAATTTTATGATCCATTAAAATAATAACATTTAATGAAACATTTAATGAAATTAAAATAGTGAGTTTAATTATATAACATGTCAAAGGGGTAATATAAAAAACTCATAGATGGAGATAGGTGCATAATATAACTTATGTCCCAATAAAGGCAATTTGAGACAAAAATCTCTTATCGCTTTGGTAAATTTTGAACCATAAACCCCATGAAAGAGATACCATAAAATGGATATCTAAATCCAAATAATTTTCTATAGAATAATAATAAAGTAAATTAGTGGGTAGTATATACACAACATAAAATAATCCTATGCTGAATATGACATGTGTCTCACACAGAGTAAATGTGGGATGGAAATCCCTTACAACTTTGGTAACTTTTGAACTATAAAACCCATAAAAAAGATATAATAAAATTGATAACGAAATCAAAATAAATTTCAGTTTTATAATAATAAAATACATTCTTGGGTAGTATATACACCACATAGAAGAAACAGGTGGTGAATATGTCATATACCTTAGAGAAAGTAAAAGTGCGATGGAAATCCCTTACCATAAGTATTAACTTCCATAATATACATTAAAACAACATTTATTTTAGAGAACCTAGGCCTGGCGTACATAGATATTACATTACTTTTGTGGAATACTTAATACATAACAAAAATAGACACACAAGGATTGTAATAGTTTACTGTCTTTGGAAACTCCGAATATAATCTTCTAATCGTGGTGAAAGATCTTCAACATCTCCCATAAGATCCTACCCTTTTTGTTTTTCTTTCCTAAAACTTTTCCTTAAATCATGGGGAAAAGAAAACATATAAATGGTGAGTTCAAATTCTCAGTAAGGGTAAGCATGGATAAAACAAATCATATACATTTGGACATCAAAACATGAACATAATATTTAAACATCATAATCTTTAGCAACGACATAAATCATGGAAGTACGTAAGGAATAGATCATAAAGAAACATTAATCATGATAAAATAGCATGGGAATTAAAAATGTAATTGTTGAAAACCATTAAGCACATGATATGATTTCCATAGTAGCCAAGGCATTGCTGGCAAGATCATCTTAGTGGACAAAGTCCCTTTCCGAATCGAGTTCACTCCTCATTCCAGTCCTGTATTACTGAACCGGTTTAACTTTCCATTCCGGCCATGTCTATCTCATGAGATATAAAATTTACCCAATGCATTGGATGGAGATATAGGTCCCACCCATATCATAATGATACCATTCTTATTTGTGCCAAAAAATCATAAACCATACATCATAGCATAACCCATGTAATAACAATGGGAATCTTAAACATCGTGACATCATAAAATAATTCATATAAGATAAAGGAATTCATAAAAATAATTCCATCACAACATATCCAATTCAATGTAATAATAGGGATAGAAACAGAACCCTTTATTATCTTAGGTGGAAAATAATTTTGATAAAACACTTGAACTCCATTCTTGAGGAAAATATCCTTTCTACTTCAAAAACACTTTTCCTTTCTTAACATGTCATACAATTCTAAACTAAACGAAGTTGATTGAAAATAAACTTGAAAACTTGTAAGGGAAGCTTCTTGGAAATAATTTTTTAAAAAGTCCATTCATTCCGTATAAGTTAAAAGAAAACATTCTTCTCGTACTTTTGTCGGAAAAGTCAAAAAGTACATCGTACGAAAAAAGAAAAAAGATTCCTTTCATATATTTTACTGAAAACTCACTGAAGGGTAAAATTGGATATAAACTATTGTAGAATGATGTAAATATTACATATTTAGTAAAGGTGGATGTGGCTGATAAAATGCACCCCAGTAAATTCCAAAGTATAAACAATCTCAGATAAAAATGAGATTGTGATATTTCCCTTACCTTAGGTCCGATTTGATTCGTAAGTGTCCAAAAATCCTGTATAATGATTTAAATAATGTCATTGAATTATTCCAGAATCATACTCATTGTTATTATCTCATATATGGTTAACTTATGACTTTATATTACCCATTCTTTTGTAAATTCCATGTTAAAGAGCGTTTTGGGTAAAATTGTTTCATTTGTCGTCCGTGTTTTGACTTGTAATTATTCACATGATTACTTAGATCATGATTACATAATTACAGAATATAAAAAATGATTTATATATAATATATATTCAGAATATGCATATATATAATAAATCAGTAAATGGAAAGAAATACACTGTTCATGGAGACGGTAGGCCGTACGTACGCATGAACGCTGTTTTCGTTTCCTTATTGAGTTGAATGGAATTAAGTAGATGACATACATATATATACACATAAATCCAGTATCATTATTATGTCATATATTTCCTAATTACTTATTATATATACTTTATAATCATTCATGAATGGTTAACGTGGATAATGAATGTCATCGCGTCGTGGAGACGGTAGTCCGTACGTACGCACGCGCGGTGATTTCGTATTATGTAGGATGGATAGATGGTGAAATAGGGTTATTTGATACTTATAATAAAATATTAGTATATGAGTGATATTGATGTTATTACTTCATAAGGAAACAACCTAATAAGAAGAAGTGGAAGAAGAAATAAAGTTGAAAGAATCGGTAACAGACATTACCTCTTCTTTGAAGCGCCTCTTTGATTCATCTTCATAGGGAACTAAAATTAGTCTTTTAAGAAGTCCAGCACCTCTAGGACTTTTCTAGGTAAGTGGAGAAGTGAATTTTTCAGGGTTTGGCCGAGCTTGAAGGCTCAAAGTGGTGTGAGGAAGAGGGGAAGGATGTGCCCTTTTATAAGGGAGGAGAGGGGCACCTTTGGAATAACGAAAAATATTATTTTATTATAAAGACAAATTAGGTTTTAAATAGATCAAAATTGATTTATTTAGAAGCTATTGTGGGGATGGGTCTAAATCCCCTCATCCAATAGAATTTAGACAAGTTTAGGTCATTATACGAACCTTATATTTTAGTTTTAACTCTTAGTTAATTAGATTGACATTTACCATGTCCCTTTGTATTTTATTATTATATAGTTAATAAACTTACCATATACATCCAAGAGACCCCCCAAGTGGTCCATTAATGATACACCTATCATGTTATAAGTATCTTGGCCGAACCTTAGATTTTTAGTAATATAATAACAATTAATAATATAATATTTGTTTTAAAAACTATTTTATGTCAATTTTGACATTATTTGGTAATTGATTTTTGTGAAAATCATAACAGAATTATTAGTTCTAAAAAAATTAATTTAATCACTAATAACATGTCATATTAACATAGAAAATTATTTTAATACATAAAAAGTCTCAAATTACATTTATTTGGGTATTTATAACATCAATTATGTCAATATTTCATTAATAGGATAATTACTACATCATCATTGTATCATAAATAAATTAAATTATTTTAAGTCTAAAAATTAAAAATAAAATACCATTATGTTGGAAATATTTTTATATTTCTAATTAATATTTATTGTCTAATTTATCTTATTTATAACCCTATATTAAAAATTATTTAGTTATTAAACTTTGATTTTAACTATTTTAACCCTTCTTTAAATAAATTGATAATAAATTTCCTAATATAATCCAAGTAGGCCTAAATGGTCATATTGTATTCCTAAGGTTGTTTTTGGTCGAATTACACTTATCCAATAGAATTAGGACATGTTTTAGGGTAATAATAATAACACTTTTACCCTTAATTACCCTATTTACTTTTAACCATGGTAAAAAAAAGTAAAAAGTTACTATTCACAAAAAATTATTTTCATCTCATTGAACCACATTTTAGTTATTGATATTAACCGTGTCTCTCTGATTTTCGAAATTCCACTCACAGAAGTGGTAAAATTATGTTTTATGAAAAATTCAGTTTTTTAACTACCACTTAGTGGTTTTACTATTCATCAAAAAATGAAAGTTTCCAGAAAAATACCAAAACTTAGGCCTAAGCTATATTTGATATTATGAATTCAAAAATGATGTCTATTTTATCAAATTCAAAACATATCAGTTAAATTAAATAAATTAAAAATTAATTCCCGTCATCAAAACAAATAGCGTGTTTTTAAGAGATAATAACTATCAAAAGATTGACACTTGTTTATAACTGGTTTAAATGTGAAATTACATCCAATGACCAAAATTATATTATATTGTAAAAATATATTCTAAATATACTTTAAAACGACTCAAATTAATAATTTATCACTATTAATTTTTTCGATTAAAAAAGTTTTTTTAATTAAAATTTAGTAATTTTCACTATTCATCAGAATATGAAAGTTATCCGAAAAGTACCAAAATTTCACCTTAGGCTAAATTCGATACTCCGAATCCAAAAATGAAGTCCATTTTGAGAGATAAAGTTTCTAAAATTTTAAAATGTGGTTATTATTATCCATAACGGCTAGTTTTAATAATATTTTAATAGCATAACGTTGTTTAGTGAAACTCGGTATTGCTTACGACACACGCTATCGACGAAGGTCACGATTGTGTGTAATGCAAGGCAAGTCAAGGATTCATTTTGTGCAAGATCCTTTTGGTGTAGCGTACAACAAAAGACATTAATGAAATTAAAAATAATATTTTTCATAAAATCTCGGGGTGTTACATTCTACCCCCCTTAAATTGAATTTCGCCCTCAAAATTCGCCGGGGTTATAAATGGTTTACTATTCGAAAGTTTCTTTAATAGAAACCCACATCGTAAAAAGGAATACCAAAAACAATCTTTAAAAACAAAAGTATGAAACGTAATGGTTACCCAAATAAACTAATCCCTGGGTTTCCATATAGGTGAAAATATGGATATGGAAGAGAAATCTAACCATCATGTTCTGATGGAGAGTGGTAGAGAACATGGCTATGGAAAATCCAGCAATCACAAAGACATAAATTTTTTACAATCTAAGGTACCATCTGATTAGTCATATATAAGAGCACTAGGACAACATTTTTGGTTTTCAAGATCATTTCCCTAAAGATGATGAAATTGGAATTAGAAGAAATACTTTCGTGATTTTGGTATAGTCTCAACGTTGGTCATTCTTTAGACAATTTCCACTTCATCTCTTAATGAAATGAAGTTGAATTTTTCGTTCGTGATGTGTTAGCAGATCATGTGATATAATTATGGGTCATTCCATCTGTCTCAAACAAAAGGTTAGAAACGTTATAAAAAAATACATAAGTCCATCTATAGTGAGATTAATCATATATGGTTCCTAAAATGGACTTATACTTCATATATCATACTTATTAATATAATAAAACTAGTTTCTACTAAAACGGGACTTCTTGTAGGCTAGTGGTAGGCGATAAAGTCCAGTCGCACTTCGGTTGTGGGTTCGATTCCCACAGCCTTGTGCGACACGATGGGCTTTCGCCCATCCTGCAGATTGTCCTTTTTCTAAAACTACATTACTATAACATCCCATAAATAATATCGAAAAAAATTCTATCCTTAAACAATACTAACTTATGTCCAACATAATCAATTCCAATCTTTAGGCTTATCCAAAATACTTCGGTCCAAACTCATAGTATAAAGAAAATGATTACTTGAAATGTTACATAACAATCACGTGAATGCCATCATTTATCCCCCATATATCTTAAGATATATCTTGTTGGTCAAATTACAAACATGTGAATACCTTAATCATGTATTCTCTTGAAGAATGAATACCCATTGAACCTTAGTGAAAACATGAATGCTGGTAAATGTTAACACTTTCCACATACCAAAATCTTCAAAATTCTATATACTCAAACCATGATATCACTTAGTCCTTATATCAATCATGAGCTCATGAATAAAACCAAACATCTCATTATCTTCTTATCCCTTCATTATGCACATATCATCTGATTTCCAAAATATTTGAATCACTTTTCATGGTTATCGGTACCATAAAATTATTGAAAACAACAATAGAATAATACAAAAATATTCTAATACACCATAAAAGTACCTCACCAACATTATTATTGAATACCAATACATAAACATTTCAATCCATCCTCTTCAATGATTGTCCTGTAATAAGTCCTTCCTTGATTTAAAAGTAACTTTTTAAGTCAGGGCATTGAGTTGGGTAATGCCCATGTTCTCCACAAATAAGACATTGAACTCCATAACAGTCTGTCACTCTATGACCCTTTTCTCAACATAGATAACATCTTCCCCTCCATTTGAGGTATTCCTAAAGGTTATTCTTCCCTTCTTTAGAAATATCAATCTTCCTTTCTTTATTCTCCTCAACATGTGAACATGCATAAAAGTCTACCTTCCTCTTATTTGATGAATTAGGAATACCACTAAATTTCACCTTGTTAATCATATATCGCGATGACTGATTTGGAATAATCACAATATCTTTCTCTCTAGGCATTACACAATTTTGTTGCTCATATTCACCATTTTGTCCATTAGATTCAATGTTAACCGAATTCCTTCTGGTTCCCTCCATTTGACTAAAACACAAAAAAAAAATCTGTGAGAGGCAAAAATCATGCTAGGGAAAACAACATAGTAAAGGGTGAGTACCCTCAATATCTAACATCTTAGGTTAAATTCTAATATCATTACCTTAGTTCTAGGACTATATCCTATACGTATACTTATCCGTAGAGACATCCCTAGATATACCTTAGAAATATCTCTAGGGATCTCACTAACGTTTTTGCATCCTATTTTCCAAAGGTTGACTAACCTTTCCTCTGATATAAACTGTAGATACCCTAGGAATGGAGTACATAGATATTACATTATTTTGTGTAATACTTAATACATAACAAAAATATACACACAAGGATCATAATTGTTTAGTGTCTTTGGAAACTTGGAATATAATCTTCTAATCGTTGTGAAAGATCTTCAACATCTCCCATAAGATCTTCCACTTTTTGTTTTTCTTACCTAAAACCTTTCTTTAAATCCTGGGGAAAAGAAAACATATAAATGGTGAGCTCAAATTCTCAGTAAGGGTAAGAATGGATAAATCAAATCATATACATTTGAACATCAAAACATGAACATAATATTTAATCATCAGAATCTTGAGCAATGACATAAATCATGGAAGTATGTAAGGAATAGATCATAAAGAAACATTAATCATGATAAAATAGCATGGGAATTAAACATGTAATTGTGGGAAACCATTATGCACATGATATGATTTCCATATTAGCCAAGGCATTGCTGCCAAGACCATCTTAGTGGACAAATTCCCTTTCCGAATCGAGTTGACTCCTCGTTCCAGTCCGGTATTACTGAACCGATTTAACTTGCAATTCCAGCCATGTCTATATCATGAGATATAAATCTTTACCCAATGCATTGGAGGGAGATGTAGGTCCCACCCATCTCATAATGATACCATTCTTATGTGTGCCACAAAATCATAAACCATACATCATAGAATAACCCATGTAATAAAAATGGGAATCTTAAACATCGTGACATCATAAAACAATTCATATAAGATAAAGGAATTCATAAAAGTAATTCCATCACAACATAACAAAATCAATGTAATAATAGGGATAGAAATAGAACCCTTTATTATCTTAGATGGAAAATAATTTTGATAAAACACTTGAACTCCATTCTTGAGGAAAATATCCTTTGTACTTCAAAAACACTTTTCCTTTCTTAACATGTCATACAATTATAAAATAAAATAATTTGATTAAAAATAAACATGAAAACATGTAAGGGATTCTTCTTGGATATAATGTTTTAAAAATTCCATTAATGCCATATAAGTTAAAAGAAAACATTCTTCTCGTACTTTTGTCGGAAAAGTCAAAAGTACCTCGTACGAAAAACGAAAAAAGACTCCATTCATATATTTTACTAAAAACTCACCGAAGGGTAAAATTGGATATAAACTATTGTATAATTATGTAAATATTACATATTGAAGAAACATGGATGTGGATGATAAAATGCACCCCAGTAAATTCCAAAGTATAAACAATCTCGGATAAAAATGAGATTGTGATATTTCCCTTTCCTTCGGTTTGATTTGCTTCATAAGTGTCCGAACCTCCTTTATAATGATTTAAATAATGTTATTGACTTATTCCAGAATCATACTCATTGTTATGATATCATATATGGTTCACTTATGACTTTATATTACCCGTTCTTTTGTAAATTCCATGTTAAAGAGCGTTTTGGGTAAAATTGTTTCATTTGTCGTCCGTGTTTTGACTTGTAATTATTCATATGATTACTTAGATCATGATTACTTAATTCCAGAATATAAAACATGATTTATATATAATATATATTCATTATATACATATATATAATAAATTAGTAAATGGAAAGAAATACACCGTTCATGGAGACGGTAGGCCGTACGTACACATGAACGCTGTTTTCGTTTCCTTATTGAGTTGAATGGAATTAAGTAGATGACATACATATATATACACATAAATCCAGTATAATTATAATGTCATATATTTCATGATTACTTATTATGTATACTTTATAATCATTCATGAATGGTTAACGTGGAGAATGAATCTCATCGCGTCGTGGAGACGGTAGTCCGTACGTACGCACGCGCGGTGATTTCGTTTACCGTAGGATCGATAGATGGTGAAATAGGGTTGTTTCATACTTATAATAACATATCAGTATATTGGTGATACTAATGTTATTACTTCATAATGAAACTACCTAATAAGAAGAAGTGGAAGAAGAAATGAAGTTGAAAGAATCGGTAACAGACATTACCTCTTCTTTGAAGCGCCTCTTCGATTCCTCTTCTTAGGGCACGAAAATTGGTCTTTGAAGAATACCAGGACCTATAAGATGTTTCTAGGGAATTTTAGAAGAGAATTTGTCATGTTTTGGCCAAGATTTAAGGCTCAAAGTGGTGTGAGGAAGAGGGGGAGGAGGTGCCCTTTTATAAGGGAGGAGAGGGGCACCTTTGGAATAACTAAAAATATTATTTTATTATAAAGCCAAATTAGGTTCTAAATAGATCCAAATTTATTTATTTAGAAGCTAAGGTGGGGATGGGTCGAAATCATCTCATCAAATAGAATTTAGAAAAGTCTAGGTCATTATACTAACCATATATTTTAGTTTTAACTCTTAGTTAATTAGATTGACATTTACCATGTCACTTTGTATTTTTATATTATATAGTTAATAAACATACCATATACATCCAAGAGACCTCCAAGTGGTCCATTAATGATACAACTATCATTATATAAGTATCTTGGCCGAACCTTAGATTTTTAGGAATATAATAACAATTAATAATATAATATTTGTTTTAAAATCAATTTTATGTCAATTTTGACACTATTTGGTAATTGATTTTTTTGAAAATCATAACAGAATGATTAGTTCGAAAAAAATTAATTAAATCAATAATAAAATGTCATATTAACAATGAAAATTATTTTAATTCATACAAAGTCTCAAATTACATTTACTTGGGTATTTATAACATCAATTATGTCAATATTTCATTAATAGAATAATTACTGCGTCATCATTGTATCATAAAAAAATTAAATTATATTAAGTCTAAAAATTACAAATAAAATACCATTATGTTGGAAATATTTTTGGATTTCTAATGAATATTTATAATATAATTTATCTTATGTATAACCCTATATTAAAAATGATTTAGTTATTAAATTTGATTTTAACTATTTTAACCCTTCTTTAAATAAATTGATAATAAATGTCCTAATCTAATCCAAGTGGGCCTAAATGGTCATATTTTATTCCTAATGTTGTTTTTGATCGAATTAAACTTATCAAATATAATTAGGACATGTGTTAGGGTAATAATAATAACACTTTTACCCTTAATTACCCTATTTACTTTTAACCGTGGTAAAAAAAGTAAAAAGTTACTATTCACCAAAAATTATTTTCATCTTATTGAACCACATTTTAGTCCTTGATATTAACCGTGTCTCTCGGATTTTTGAAATTCCAGTCACAGAAGCGGTAAAATTACGTTTTATGAAAATTCAGTTTTTTTTAACTACCGCTTAGTGGTTTCACTATTAATCAAAAAATGAAAGTTTCCAGAAAAATACAAAAAATTAGGCCTAAGATATATTTGATATTATGAATTCAAAAATGATGTCTATTTTATCAAATTCAAAACATATCAGTTACATTAACTAATTTAAAAATTAATTCCCGTCTTCAAAACAAATAGCTTGTTTTTAAGAGATAATTACTATCAAAAGATTGACACTTGTTTATAACTGGTTTAAATGTGAAATTACATCCAATGACCAACATTGTATTAGATTGTAAAAATATATTCTAAATATACTTACAACCACTCAAATTAATAATTTATCACTATTAATTATTTCGATTAAAAAAGTTGTTTTTAATTAAAATTTAGTAATTTTCACTATTCATCAGAATATGAAAGTTATCCGAAAAATACCAAAATTTCACCTTAGGCTAAATTCGATACTCCGAATTCAAAAATGAAGTCCATTTTGAGAGATAAAATTTCTAAAATATTAAAAGGTCGTTATTACTATTCATAACAACTAGTTTTAATAATATTTTAATAGCATGTCGTTGTTTAGTGAAACTCGGTATTGTATACTACACACGCTATCGATGAAGGTCGTGATTGCGTGTAATGCCAAGAAAGTCAAGGATGCATGTTGTGCAAGCTCGTATTGGTGTAGCGTACAACACAAGACATTAATGAAATTAAAAAGAATATTTTTCATAAAATCTCGGGGTGTTACATTTATAATAAATATAAGTTCATTATAAATATATTAATGTACCATAATTAAATATATCATACAATATTTGATTTTATTCTGACCTATTATTACCTTTCTGTTAACAATTCCTTCTAAAATTATTCTTTTTCCCAATAAATTCTTTGTTTTTCGTGTATGTTTTGATTTATTATTTTTGGTTATATTAATTTGACCATGTTTAAATAATATCTATAATTTTAAACATTCTATTAATATAATATATATTCTTTATATATATATTTAGAGCAATCCAGAAGATTTAGAGATAAAAAATGAAATACACCGTTCAGGGAGATGGTAGGCCGTACGTATTTATGAATGATGTTTCTATTTTATTGATGAATTGATCGAAAAGAAGGTGAATAATATATGAACATTAAAGAATAATTATTAATTCACATATATATATATATATATTTCATTAAATCCATCCATATTAATTTCCATGAAAAGCGTGAATAAATCATGTCGCTTCGTGAGCCCATAGTTCACCGTATACATGAGCGACATAATCATATTCCCACATAATGGAAAGTATGAAGGTATATGTGATATAATAATTCTATAAATATAATAATATAATAAATATAATATAAAAACACTAAATACAACCTTATATCTAGTTGTGAGAGGTGGTGATGGAAAATGAATAAAATTAGTTGGCGAGTTGGTAGTCTGTCGTACAAATTAATGATGATTTTGCATCCCATTTGATGAAAGAGGAGGTGGTTGTAGGTAATGACCATAAAATGAAAATACATACCTATTTATAGGATACTAGGGATATTATATCAGTTTTTAATTATAATTTAATGAATTCTAGGATGAAATAAAATAAAACAGTCGGTTAAGGATGTTACCTCTTCTAAGAACAACTTATTTTTGTTTTCATAAAAAGGATTATTAGGTTTGATTTATAACCAAAATAAGGACTATAGAATGATAGGATAGAATTTAGAAATTTATTTGGGTTGGGATTTTATAAACATAATGGTTTTTGCTGTGTGAATAAGAGTGGGAAAAGGGGGACCTTTTATAAGTGAGGTGAGTGACACAATTTTAATTTTTTGAAAATAAAAATGAGTAACCACGTTTTCCCCATTCCAGAGTGATCCAAAATAGAAAATTATAGATAATTGAAGATATACGGTCGAAATGATATCATAAAATGGGTTTTGGACATGTTTTGGGTCATTATTGACCCTTATCACTTTAGTTTAACCCAATGTGAACCCTTTTTTACCTTAACAATGATAAATAATTTTTATAGGTTTTACTAATAATTTTGGTGAAATGATTTTGTTGAAATTGTTTGATAATATATATTATTATGAATTCAAATTTTGAATCCATTTTTTTCAAACTAATTTAACATAATTAAAAAATTTTAATTAAAAATTAATCCCATAGATGTGAAGAGAAAGATAAATTTCAAAGAGAAAAATGTTCAAAAGTTTAGAAAATTTTAATGCCAAAATTCATTATGAAAATTATTAAAATAAACTAAATTGGATTAAATTATAATTATTTGAACTAATTTTACTTTGGAACCCATTTTATAACAAAAAATAAACATAGAAATTATTTATGAAAAAATTATATTTTTAATAACAGTCATAATTTTTCACTATTCAATAAAAAATAATAATTTTCTAAAAAATTTCCAAAAAAATTCACCCTAATATATTTTTGAAATGATGATTAAAAAAATTAATTTTATTTTATAAAATTAATTTCCTAAAAGGTTAAAAACATAATTCTATTATATGTTCATGAAAAAAATGAAAAATCATTTTTGGAGATAATAGTATTCTTGAAACATATAAAGACTTTAATGTAAATTATTTATTTTTATGAATATTTATTCTTTTTATAAAACAATTATACATAGTATTTTAAAATTATTAATTAATATTTATATCAATATTTATAATAGTTACTCTATAACAATCATTTATAAATAAAATATTAATAATATATCATAGTTAGTTAAAACTAGTTGTTGCGTTTAATGTTAGATATCAAATAAATTTAATTGATTAAAAAATTATATTTCATAAATATTCATGGTGTTAAATTATCCCAAACGTAAAATGAATTTCTCTATCTAAAGTTCGTCACTACGATACAAACAAAAGACGATAGTTCTTCCACATCATAGCCTCATGTTCCCATGTAGCTTTTTCAAACTGGTTGTTTGACCACAAAAAATTGAATATGTTAGTGGAATAGTTTAATAGAACATTCTTTTTATAATATTGAATATTTTTTAGCTATTCCTCATGTGAAATATCCCGCTCATGCGGTATGACCACTAAGATTAGTTAATGTGAAGTATCAGAGATGTAATTTCATATGAGAGATACATGGAACACATCATGGACTTGAGAGAGGTTTGGTGGAGGAACCAAAAGATTGGATACCATATTGATAAGATCAAGTATTTAAAAGTTACCAATATACCTAGGGCATATTTTCCCTTCCTTCTTCAATAGAGAAACTCATAAATGACCTTCTCACCAACTTCATATTCTAGATAGAGTTGACGATTATTAGCATAACATTTAGGTCAATTTTGTATTGTCCTTAGGTGTTACTGAAAATCTCAAACCGTATATACCATCTCATTAGATTTATTATGTCCTAGTATATTTCATTCATCAACTTCATCAATTATGTTGGAATTCTGTGCTTCTTTCCATAATGGGATTCATAAGGATCCATATAAATTATCATGTGAAATATATTGTTGCAAGAAAAATAAACTATTAGAAGGCATTGTTCCCAAATACATCTGAAATCCATAAAATATGATATTAGTTTATACACTAGGATTCAAATTGTTCTCCTAGAGTGATCATCTGTCTAGGGATGATACACACTATTGAAACTCAATAATGTATCATTATATTACTGAAGACTTCAAGAAAATACATCAAGGAAAAATTTGTATAATGATCATGATACAATTTAATATGGTATTTCATGAAAATGTAACAATTCCTTAATTTATATTATAGAATGAGGATCCATAGAGAAATTTTCAATAAACGTAATAAAGTGACTTGAATTCATAAAGTTATCTAATACAACCCTTAATTACCTCTACATCAATGATATTATAATACCTAAAGGATACTAGTACTTTTAATCATATGTTCACAAAGTGTAAAAGAATTACACCTTAAATAACATTGTAACTAAAATACAAACAAAACCAAAGGGTTTTGTTTCAATAAAAATCTCTTAACATATCCTTTATCTTGATAACTAACACTATGTACTATCTAAAAATGGTTGTTAGTGAATTTTAACTTATGACCAACCTTTGACTCATAAACCTATGATGGTATCCTAAAATCTTATGTTAGTCTTACATGGAGGCATATACTATTACAAAAATCAATTAACCCTTTATTACTTATATAAGATCTTATCTTATACAAAACAATTTACATTGGAACTTTGGGTTCATCCTTTTACAAATAGAATATCAAATGTGATTTCATTATTCTAGAATCCATGTAGAGAGAAATAATCCCATGAAATTTTACTAAATTATGAACATAATATTTTCAAAGGAATCATTAACATGAAATCTAACAAGAAATTCCCAACTAATGAGGAGATGATATGTGTTATCTAATAATAATGATTCACACATTGTGATTTTATAATATTTTACTTATTTATTTTATCATTAGTTGTAACTCCCTGACCCAATTACCCAGAGTTGGTGCATTATTACATAAAATTTGAAAGATCACAAAAGATCAAGTCTCGAAAGACCGATTAGTTTAATAGTCTTGGAAAACTAGATATATTCATAAGTCTTACATTACATCATAAATTAAAAAAAACTACAACAACATCTTGTCTTCATATCCCCTCATACAATCCTTGCAGGTTATTCACACATTACTTCTTCACATCCTGGGAAAAATAAAACATTGAAAGGGGTGAGCTCAGATGCTTAGTAAGGATAACAATATAGCAGAAACTTTCATAAATAAGTATAAACTTTTAAGGCTATGTATAACTAAAACAAAATCCTTTTAAACTTGAACTTCAGCATAATATGGAAAATCTAAAATGAAATAATTCTATTTACTAATTCACATGGAAATTCAACTAGTCGAATAACCCCATGCAATATCAATAACCACTTTCATAATGATGGAATTCATAATGGTACACTATCATAACCAAATAGTCAATGCCTCATGCCAAGACTACAAATAATATTTTTTCAAGGCCATGTGCCAAGACACTAGTTTTCTCTTGAGACCTACGGATGCATCGAGGAGCTGTAGCAGGCTCCACCCATCACTTAATAATTCCAACGCATTCCTCATATGAAAATTTTGAAACATAATATAAACATTCGTATTAAATCTTTTATAGGAAAGGTCAATACTTTAAGCCCAAACCATGAATGATATAAAAATATCACATACATAGTCAAACATAACTCATTATATACAATATGGAAGATTGTATTGTATCGGATTAACCTCAATAGATAATAATGAATGTTATTGACATAGATTAAAACAATCATCAAACTATTGAGATAAATATCCCCCTTTTTCTTGAGAACATTTAAAAGTCACACTATTTGTCAAGAAGCCATTTAAAATATATTTTTGAATTAAAGTGTCCCATACCACTTTGAAACTTTTAAATAGAATTTTGATTTGAAAAATATAATGTCCATATAAATAAATCCTTAAAACCATTTTTAAAACATGGACAATAATGAGAAATATTTAGAATAAAAAATCTTTAAAAAATTTTAAAATGATATTTTCTTTAGAGTTCCTAATCAAAATAGAGACACTTGAATACAAATAAATGAGGTAATAAAAACTTTTTAATATCATTAGAATAAAGGGATTCATGATATACTATGTCAAAGTACATTATATACACCATATAAAAGTGATTTGGTGAATAACAACAAATAAGTCTCAATGGAATGTAAATTGGGATGAAATCTCTTATAAAGACTGTATCCTCCGGTTAAGGATAAATCAATGACATAATTATGTATGAAAAATATAAATACACTCAATATTATTGGATATTCAGTGTAAATCAATCAGAGGACATTCACACATATTCTTGTAAAAACAACACCAATGAATTGTATATTTAACTCAACAATTGGAGATTGAGTTAAAATTACTCTTATCAAGTTCATATCGATGGATTGAGAATTTGTAAATGGTGTTATTATGTGTATAAAAAGTATATCCATAGAAAGGGGAGTGGAAATTATGACATAATCAAGTTAATAGTGACTCCACACATAATCTTGGAGTAAAATAATCAAAGAAGTATGTGTAAAACCGAATGAGTGGAAATTGAAATTTGAAATTCCCTTATCGATTTGGTAACATACAGAACATACACCCATGAAAGAAGGATCATAAAATGATGATGTAAATATCCACAATTTAAATTATAGTACACAATGAATACATTCATGGGCAGTACACACACCACATGCAATAAATAAGTGGTGAACAATGGCAATATCACGGAATTAAAAGTGAGACAAGAAACCCCTTACTTTGGAATTTTTCTTTGGTCGAGGGTAGATTATCCTCCTATATAATGGTAAAATAATTTTTATTGAATTATACAAGGATCATATACATTAATATGATATCATATATGATCTTTTAACATTTTTTTGTTAATAATATATTAGTATTATCGTCATTTCGGGTGTTACCTTAATCGTTTTCTTTTATATGTTTTGTTACATAAGTCGTGTTTGTTATGGGTAGGTTTTATCTTATTCTTATACAGAATGATATCATTTCCTTAAACATTATTTTTAATCATCAAATGAGAATTATACTTGAATGGATAATATGGGGAATGAATCTCATCGTGTTCGTGGAGACGGTTGTCCGTACGTACACACGAGCGACAATATCATTCATTTGATATTAAAATAATATATATTTGGATGTTATATCACATATAAATAATAATTATCATGTTATATTTATTATTTACATGAATTAAAAATCATTATTATACCCATACATATAATAATTTATTGAATAACAATTACACCACGACATGGAGATGGTAGATCGTACGTACGCACGTATGGTGACATGTCATTCAAAGGATGGATAGAATACTGAATATGGTTGTAACATATTTATAATAATTTCACAGTATATAGAAGATACTTGAGTTATTATTTTATAATGTAAACAAAAAATAATTAATAAGTTGAAGAAGAACGGAACTTGAAAAAGGGTGGTGAAAACATTACCTCTTCTTCGGGTTCTTTTGATTTGACCAAAAGGGATCCTTAGGCTAGATTTCTGACTAAACGAAGGCCTCTATGATTATGGTAAAATATTTAACAGGTTATTTGGGTTGAGTTTGGATGAACCAAAATGCTTTGAATGTATGAATAATTGGTTATAAGTGGTTTTCTTTTATAAAGGGGAGGAGGGGCTCTTTAGGAAAAACTTAATGTATTAATTTATAATTAATTCATATTTGGTATTAATTGCTCAAAAGTGGATTATTCAAAGTATAAGGTGGGTATGGGTTGAAATAATTTCATCCAATATATTTTAGAAATAATTGGGTCACTATATTAACCTTATAATTTATATTTAACTCTTAGTTAAATAGTTTGACATTTACCATATCACTGTGTATTTTTATATTATATGGTTAATAAACTTAATATATACTTCCAAGAGACCCCCAAGTGGTCCATTAATGATTTACCTATCATTATTTAAGTCCTTTTTCCGAACCTTAGATTTTTAGGAATATAATATCAATTAATAATATAATATTTGGTTTAGAAACTCATTTATGTCAATTTTGACAATATTTAATAAATGATTTTTGTTGAAGTCTTAAAAACTTTATTAATTATAAAAAAATTCATTTAAGAAATCCTAGCATGTAATATTAACTAATATAATTCGTGGATGGATTCAAAACTTTCAAATTATATTTACTTTATCATTTATAATACTAATTATTTGATTCTTTCATTAATAAGTAAAATACTGCATCATTATTGTGTCATAAATAAATTTAATTATTCAATGTCTAAAAATTGTAAATAATATACCATTATGTAGGAAATATTTTAAGTTTTTTAATTAATATTTATAGTCTAAAATATAACATAAGTAACCCTATGTAAAAATTTTGTTTCTAAAAGATATATGCTTATGACATTTTTGTATTTACTTTAACATAATTAATATAAAGTGTCATTATCACTATCAAGTGGATCCATGTGGTCCCAAAATCGAAAAAAATATTCCCATGGTAGGAAATGTATCAACCAATAGGTTTAGGACACATTTTAAGGTAATTTATTATTATTATTATATTATTTCTTTACCCTTATTTACCGGATTTACCCTTTAACCATGGTAAATAAAATATTTACCGAAGTAATTATTAAAAATGTATAAAAATAAAAGTTACCTATTTACACAATTTGGACCTCGTGATTCTAAATATGGAATCCATTTTTCTAAATTCAAAACACATAAGTGGAAGAAATTAATTTAAAGTTAATTCCTGCTATCAAAATAAAAAGTGTGTTTTTAAGAAATAATAACTATCAAAATATTGACACTTGACTATATCTGGTTTAAATGTGAAATTACGTCCAATGGAGAAAATTGTACTAAATGGAAAAAATATATTCTAAATATAATTTAAAACCATTGAAATTCATAATTTATCACTATTAATTATTTCGATTAATTTTTTTTAATTAAAATTTAGTGATTTTCACTATTCATCAAAAATTGAATGTTTTGAGAAAAATACCAAAAATTCAACCTAATCTAATTTCAATATTCCAAATCCAAAAAATGAACTCAATTTTTAAAGATAAAATGTATAAAATTTCAAAAAGTGGGTAGTACTATTCATAATGGCTAGTTTGATTGGTTGTGGTCTGTGTTAGAACTCGAAGTTGCGTACAACACACGATACTGTATTATTAAAAGAGAATCATACCTTGGAGGCTGGGGGTGTTACATTCTCCCATACTTCAAATAATTTAGACCTTTAAATTTTTAAAATTGGTCTTGGGAATATAATGGAAAGTCCCACATCAGAAAAAGAGTCAATAAAACAATCACCTTAAAAGAAAGAAAGAGAAGTACAAAGGTCACCAAAGATAACTCATACTAGGATTCCATGTAGGAAAAAATGGATATTAAAGATAAACTAAGTGTCAAGTTCTGATGGAGAGGGATAGAAAACATGATTAGGATAAAGTTAACAACAAGAAAGCCACAAACTTGTGATGGGAAAAATGGTCATTAATTTCCCAGTAGGAAAAGTATACAGACAACTTTTTTTTAAGTAACACTACATAAAGATGAGGAATTTATTTATGATATTGAATAAGAAAATAAAGAGATATACTTACTTTTTAAGTATAGTTTCATTCTTTAATAAATTTCCACCACTAAATCATTTTTTTAACGATGAGTATTCAAGAAGACTTGGTCACACTTGAAAAGATAGAATAAACTTCTATAGAATCACATGATCCACGAAGGATAAACTATATAGTTACCTTTTCTTTAGAGATTAATCAAAACCAAAATGGTTAGTACATGATCTGATGATCCCCCAAAAGGATATTCCTTTAGAGAAAGAAACACTAATCTTTATTTCTAAAATTAAACCAACAATACCCAAAAGTTAAATAAATACCATTCAATAAACAATTGTACCTAAAATCCTTCAATATAATCCAAACTAATATTGAAACCCAAAACATAGAAGAATTTGGTTATGTAGTCTTCCATATTAAATTGTATTTCCAAATGACATCAACTACTCTTAAAGTAACATACTTAAAATTAATTAACCTAATCACATATTCTCTATTATAGGTTAATCATTTCTATAAATAACCCAAATCACTATAAATCCACAATAAAAACGTAGATAAAAATACACCATTACTCCTCAAATGAAACCCCATAGAATTCTATTTTCCTTGGGCATATAGTGTTCCCAAAAAAGCGAACATCTTCCAAAATAATATTTATCTCTTAATCACCAAATCATTTTTCTATACTAAGGGTATTCATTTGATAAGACATAAGAACCCAAATCAAATTATTATTGATCAATAAAATCATTTAAATAAAAATAATTAGTCACACTAACCAGGGACTTCATGTAGTCTACTGGTAGGCGATAAATCCCAATCATACTTTGGTTGTGGGTTCTATTCCCACAGTTTTTTCCGACGCGATGGGTTGTCACACGGTCTGTGTGTTGTCCTTTTTCAAAAAATATATTTTATAACATTACAAAAATGAGATAAATTCCTCAAAGTAACCATAAAATAATTTTTAACTAGAAATGTTATCTCATACCTTGCATTTTTATCCCAAAATATAATAACTTGTAATTGGCTCAAACCCAATGATTATATAAAACCAAATGGTTATTTATAACTATATCCACAATAAAAAAGATAAGACATCCTCAAATATCATTCTCACATGGAAAACTACGGGGTTACCAATACCAGAGAAAATTATTCCAAAGTAATCCCATCAACAAGGAGCACTAATACTTTTAAACATTTCTCCAACAATTTATTTCCACATAGATTCTTCTTTGACCAAGAAAATATATTATATAATTGGTCAATCACTCAGGTAATGGCCAGGTCCCCTACATTTACGGAAAATGACTGTAAATGGATTCTTGGGACCATTTTCATTTTCTTACATAGTACTCTTCATTTTTCCTCAGAAATTATTAACTTTATGTCCTTATTTCCCGCATGTAAAGCATTTCTTTGTTCCATTGAGACACTTTCCTGGGTGTCTCCTTCTGCATTTCCTGCTTGATAGTAATTTGGGATTCTTTTCCCCATGGTCTCCACTACTGGAGCTCTTATCATTCATCACCTTTCTCTTCTTTGTTGAGTCAAGGAGTTGGTTAATATATACGTTGTTGATAATATTTTTGGAAAACTGATTTGGCAATAACACGATATCTTTTACACCTATCAACATTCTATTTCGTTGCTCATTTCCACCACCGTTCCCACCTTGTACATCATTCTGAATGTTACTATGACTTCCTTGGACTGAAGCCATTGACTACAACCAGAAAGCATTGTGTGAGTAACATTTGTCATAAAATCATTTAGAGAATATCATTACACCATATTCTCAATTTGATACACCTTAGGATTAACCAAGGTCATTTATTCTAATATTATATTAAAATAATTCAAATTGGTTTGTAAAGAAAATGTAAATTATCCTAAGAATATCCCCCAAGAGTGTCGTCACCAAGAGTGCAATAAGGCCTATTGTCATGCACCGGTTTCCATTCGAGTCTAGCTCAAAGCGGTGTTTTTGGGTTTTACCCCTAGGTACATCTGTTCCAGAGCCACCTCTACATGCTCATATCCAGACAGGGTTGTATTTCTTGGAAAACTCACAAAATCTATAGAATACCAAAATTTTAGGAAGTTCTTCTATACTAATACTCATAGTCTATCTTAGGGATATGTGCATTAATCAGAGTTTATCTAAATCTAGTTTCCAAGGTTTGTACTAAACTTCCTCTGATATAAACTGTAACGCCCCAACCCCAATTACCCAGAGTTGGTGCATTATTACATAACATTGGAATGATCACAAAAGGTCAAGTCTCGAATGACCGATTAGTTTAGTTGTCTTGGAAACACTAGACATATTCATAAGTCTTACATTACATCATAAAAAAAACTACAACAACATCTTGTCATCATATCCCCTTATACTATCCCTACAGGTTATTCATAAATTACTTCTTCACATCCTAGGAAAAACAAAGCATTGAAAGGGGTGAGCTTAGAATCTCAACAAGGATAACAATATAGTGTAAACATTCATAAATAAGAATATACATTTAAGGCAATGTATTACTAAAACAAAAGACTTTAAAACTTGAAATTCAGCATAATATGGAAAAGGTAAAATGAAATAATTCCATTTACATATTCACATGGATATTCTACTAGTCAAATAACCACATGCAATATCAATAACCACTTTCATAATTATGGAATGCATATTACCATACTATCAAAACCACATAGTCAAGGCCTCGTTCCGAGACTACAAATAAGAATTTGTCAAGGCCTTGTGCCAATACAATAGTTTGTCTCATTAGACCTACCGATGCATGGAGGAGCTATAGCAGGCTCCACCAGTCACTTACTAAGTCCAATTCATTCCTCATATAAAAAGTTTGAAACATAACACAAACATTAGTATTAAAAATAGTATAGGAAATGTCAATACTTTTACCAAAAACCATGAATGGTATAAAAATTGCACATCCACAATCAAACATAACTCATTCGATACAATATGGAAGATTTTATTGTATCATATTAACCTCAATCGAGAATAATGAAGGATATTGATATAGAATAAAATAATCATCAAACCATTGAGAAAAATATCCCCCTTTTTCTTGAAAACATTTAAAAGTCACACTATTTGTCAAGAAGCCATTTAAAATAGATTTTTGAATCAAAGTGTCCCATACCACTTTGAAACTTTTAAAAGGAAATTTGATTTGAAAAATTTAATGTCCATATAAATAAATCCTTAAAACCATTTTTAAAACATGGACATTAATGAGAAAGATTTATAATAATAAATCTTTAAAACATTTTAAAATGATATTTTAGTTAGAGTTCCTAACCAAAAGAGAGACACTTGAATAAAAATAATTGAGGTAATAAAAACATTGTAATATCATGAGAATAAATGGATTCATGATATTATATGTCAAAATACATTATATACACCATATAAAAGTGATTTGGTGAATAACAACAAAGAAGTCTCAATGGAATGTAAATTGAGATGAAATATCTTATAAAGACCATATCCTTAGGTTAAGGATAAATAAATGACATAATTATATGTGAAAAATATAAATAAACTCAATATGATTGGATATTCAGTGTAAATCAATCAGAGGACATTCACACCTATTCTTATAAAAACAAAACCAATGAATTGGATATTTAACTCAACAATTGAAGATTGAGTTAAAATTACTCTTATCAAGTTCATATCAATGACTTGAGAATTTATAAATGGAGTGATTATTTGTATCAAAAGTATATCCACAGAAAGGGGAGTGAAAATTATGACATAAGCAAATGAATAGTGATTCCACACATAATCTTGGAGTAAGATAATCAGAGAAGTATGTGTAAAACCGAATGAGTGGAAATTGAAATTTGAAATTCCCTTATCGATTTGGTAACTTACGAAACATACACCCATGAAAGAAGGATCATAAATTGATGTTGTAAATATCCATAAATTAAAGTATATTACACAATGAATACAATCATGGGTAGTACACACACCACATGCTAAAAATAAGTGGAGAACAATGGAAATATCAAGGAATTAAAAGTGAGATAAGAAACCCTTTACTTTGTAATTTTTTCTTGGTTGAGGGTAGGTTATCCTCATGTATAATGGTGAAATAATTTTTATTGAATTAAAAAGGATAATATACATTAATATGATATCATATATGATCTTTTAACATTTATTTGTTAATAATATCTTAGTATTATCATCGTTTCAGGTGTTAATTTACTCGTTTTCTTTTATATGCTTTGTTACATAAGTTGTGTTTGTTTTGGGTAGGTTGTATCTTATTCATATAAAAAATGATATCAAGTCCTTAAATTTTTTTTAATCATCAAATGAGAATTATACATTAATGGATACGATGAGGAATGAATCTCATCGCTTTCGTGCAGACGGTAGTCCGTACATACGCACGAGCAACAATATCATTCTTTTGATATTAAAATAATATATAATTGGATTTTATATCATATATAAAAAATAATTATCATTTTATATTTATTATTTACTTTAATTACACATCATTATTATACCCATACAAATAATAATGTATTGAATAAGAACTACACCACGACCTGGAGACGGTAGGCCGTACGTACGCACGTATGGTGACATGTCTTTAAAAGGATGTATAGAATACTGAATATAGTTGTACTATATTTATAATAACATAACAATATATAGAATATATTGGAGTTATTATTTTATAATGTAAACAACAAAGAAAGAAGAAGTTGAAGAAGAAATGAACTTGAAAAAGGGCGGTGAAAACATTACCTCTTCTTCGGGTTCTTCCTTTGGATTTGATCAAAAAGGATCCTTAGGTTGGATTTATGACTAATGGAAGGACTCTAGGATTAAGGGATGATAGATGAAAGGGTATTTGGGAAGAGTCTGGCCGAACCAAAAGGCTTTGAATGTTTGAAGAATTGGTTAGAAGTGTTGTTCTTTTATAAGGGGGAGGAGGGTCTCTTTAGGAAAAACTAAAATTATTAATTTATAATAAATTCATATTCAGTTTCTAATGTCTCAAAAGTGTATTATTAAAAGTCTATGGTGGGGATGGGTCGAAATAATTCCATCCAATAGATTTTATATAGGTTTGGGTCACTATATTAACCTTATCATTTATATTTAACTCTTAGTTAAATAGTTTGACATTTTCCATGTCACTTTGTATTTTTGTATTATATGGTTAATAAACTTACTATATACTTCCAAGAGACCCCAAAGTGGTAAATAAAAGATACAAATATCATTATATAATTCATCTGTCCGATACTTAGATTTTTGTTAATAGAATATCAATTAATAATATAATATTTGTTTTAAAAACTCATTTATGTTGATTTTGACAATATTTAATAATTTATATATGTTAACGTCTTAACAAATTTATTAATTAGAAACAAATTCATTTAATAAATCCTAACATGTCATATTAACTAATAAAATTATTGTATGACATCATAATTTTCAAATTATATTTACGTTAACATTTATAATACTAATTATTTGATTCTTTCATTAATAAGTAAAACACTGTATCATTATTGTTTCATATATAAATTTAATTATTCAATGTCTAAAAATTATAAATAAAATACCATTATGTATGAAATCTATTTATATTTTCAATGAATATTTATAGTCGAAAATATAACATATATAACCCTATGTAAAAATTGTTTTTCTAAAAGATATATGCTCATGTCATTTTTGTATTTACTTTGACATAATTAATATAAAGTGTCATTATCACTATAAAGAGGATCCATGGGGTCCCAATATCGACCCAAATAAGACCATGGTCGGACATGTATCAACCAATAGGGTTAGGACACGTTTTAGGGTAATTTATTATAATTATAATATTATTGTTTACCCTTATTTACCAGATTTACCCTTTAACCATAGTAAATAAAATATTTACCGAAGTAATTATTCAAAATGTATAAAAATAAAAGTTACCTATTTAAAAAATTTGGACCTAGTGATTCTAAATATGGAATTAATTTTTCTAAATTAAAAACACAGAAGTGGCAGAAATTAATTTAAAATTAATTCCCGCTGTCAAAACAAAAAGTGTGTTTTTAAGAAATAATAACTATCAAAATATTGACACTTGTTTATGTCCGGTTTAAATGTGAAATTACGTCCAATGACCAAAATTGTATTAAATTGTAAAAATATATTCGACATATACTTTAAAACCACTCAAATTCATAATTTATCACTATTAATTATTTCGATTAAAAAAGTTGTTTTTAATTAAAATATAGTGATTTTAATTATTCTCAATAATTGAATGTTTTCAGAAAAATACCAAAAAATAAACCTAAGATAATTTCGAAATTCTGAATCTAAAAATGAATTCCATTTTAAAAGATAAAATTTATAAAATTTCCAAAAGTGGGTATTACTGTTCATAACGACTTTTTTGATTGGTTGTGGTGTGTGTTAGAACTCAAAGTTGAGTATGACACACGCTACTGTATTATTCAAAGAGAAGAGTACCATAGAAGCTTGGGGTGTTACATTAGTGGTTGTTGTGGATTATCATTTAGATTATCCCTTTAATTGAGGAATTGATTCACATAATTCCCAAAATCCATTAAATTGAAACACATGATTTTTATTGGTGCATTAGTTGGAATCCTATTCTCCTCCATCTCATTAATTAGACCATTAATGGGATTTTTACATCTAAGAGCTTTATGACCTGCCATTACATATTTTAATCCCCTCCTAGTTCCATTCAAGAAATTCCATTGATGAATCTTCCCACATATTTGGCATGCATATGGTTGTAATTTCTTCGAAAAATTTGAGTTTTCATGAGACCCAATATTCCTTTTCTTATCAAAATGTTAGGAATGGTTGAAATTTCCAAAATCTATTTCTACCATTAGTTCACATATAATTACTTCTTGGTATCTTATAAAGTCTTTAACATCCAAGCCTCTCAAAGACTTTGTTTTATGAAACTAAATAATCGATCAATTTTGCTTTCATGGATGATGATTAAACCCAAATAATACCTTGTAATTATTGTAAAATTATATTCATTGGTACCAATAGATTTATCCTATTTTTTCTTAAGCTCTAGTTTTTAATTATCAATATTTTCATAGAATACGGGGGAAGTACATACTATGATATATCCACTTAAACTATACCTATTTCATAGATTCAATTTCTTCTTATTTCCTAATGTTCTTAATAAGATTTTACCAATGATCTAATTATCATTTGAAATGATAGATTTAGAAAATTATTTTTTTCATGTTACTAACATTGTAGAATAGATAATACCTTTTCAGCTTTACTGATTCATTTCTCATCAAATAAAGTATCATTAGATCCACTGAATGAAGGTGGATGTTAACTCATGAGGAACTCAATAGAACGTTGTCCCCTCCCTTTCAAGGTTAGAAGTTAAACATGATTCATGACTATATAAATTAGTGTGAGAATAACAATAATATTTTATATTCTTGATCCCACAATTCTTGGTATCATAGGAAAAAAATTATTATATTTTCCATCATAATCAGTATTAAAACAATTACTTCTAGTTCCCTCAACTGAATAAAACTAGAAAGAATAACATGATAAACACTAATCATAATGGAAAAAATAATCCTAAAAAATAATTTATAGGATATCTAAATCATGACACACTCTTTTCAACCAATGAAATGGTACGATTAACTTAGTACACACATGGATAGTAATTATATCCTTCAGGATGGTTTGTAAAGAGTTTTTATATTTAGAAAGAGTATTCCTTAGGATTTTAAAAGAAGGTTTTTAGCAAGACCTATTTTCGTTCACTAGGTGATGATCAAGACTATATAAATATTCAGTTTTTAGATTTATTACACCTAAGTACATTTGTTCCAGAGACACTTCCACTTGTATTACCTAGATAAAGATGAAATTATTTTGACACCACTCTCTTTATCCTTTAACAAAATTCCCATAAATTTTCATATACATTGACTCATCCTTAGAATTACCTTAGACATTTTGATAAGGATATCACTAATGTTTTCTCATCCTGATTTCCAAATGTTAACTAAACATATCCTTTGATATCAACTATAAGGTCGTATAATTTTCATACATCTATATTACATCATTTTTTATTTAAAATTAATTATAGTATACAATTTAAAGCTTAAATATTGTAAAAGTATAATTACTTTTTGAACTTAGAAACATAAAAATATAGTTCATATGTCAACTTCATAACCTCTGACTATGTCCTTCATAACTAAAACCCTTCTAATAAACTGCATATATAATATATTTCTTAATAACCTTGGGAAAAGAAACATAATAAAGGGTGAGCTTTGACTCACAATAAGGGTAAAAAAGGGAGATATATATGCATAACATTAGCATATGGTTATGACAACATGAAAATAACATTTGAAAACCATCCCTTCATATCAATCTTCACAATCATGATTCATAGAATAAATATTAGCAGTTTATAAGACATGAATCATAATGAAATAAAAGAACATGATCTATGTGAGAATAACATTGGCATAATACATAGAATATTTTCATACACATAAGAATAGTAATTCATTACCATCATACTCAAGGATCTCTTTCAAAGCTATCATAGTGGAATGGGTTCACTTCCCAAACCATAATAGAAGTCAAGGTTCACTTCTAAGTCCATCACAGAGGAAAAAATAACTTAATAAAACAAGTTAACTCCCCATTCCATTTTTTATTATATCATTATATATTTCCATGAACCAACTTGGGTCGACCATGAACCAGTCACCCAAGCCCATCTGTGGCAAGGCCCGAGAGGCATTCTCGATCCTCTTGGGCTGGAAATAAGAACCAAGAGAATCATTAGAGATAATGGGAATGGTTTTTCTAAAAAAATAAAAAATGTAGAATAATAAATAAAATAGAATACTAAACTAAAAATAGTTTTGCAAACTTTAAATCATTCACATTACAACTACGAATAAGACAAACTATACCAGAAAATCCAAACTAAACCTAACACCCAAGATGTTTCCATGTGACCCTGAGGGTCACTCTCCCATCCATAATAGACATCATCCAATGTGATAGAACCCATGTTGGAACCTACAGTAGAAACAAAAAATAATATAAAACTATAGTAATGAGTATTTAAAGCTCAATAGGTAAGCCTGAATAATTCTATTCCCAATGCACATGCATTAAATAAAGAAACATCATTTCTTATGTTTTAAATAAAATTTACAAATATAGGTTTTTCAACACATTTTATTTTAAACAAAAATAAATAAAATCACAATCTATTTCCATCATTTTTTAAAATAAGGTTGAAGGGAATATGGGAGAGAGGGAAAAATTATGAAATGCTATTTTTGCATATCAGTGAAAAATTAGAAATGCTTCCTCCTTGAAATAAATCTTCTTGAAAACGTTTTAAGAAGCCAGAAATTCCCCATTTTCCATAATAACAAAAAACCCAAGGACCAGAAATATAATTCTAGAAAATGAGGTTAATGGCACTAACCATACTAGTATTAGAGAAACAACAGAACATCTAGAAACTCAGAAGAGAACAAGAAAATTCTATACATGTGACTCAACCCGAAGGCAATCCCTGCTTGATGACATCATAATATCAAAATGCCCAATCATCACCATACCTAACCTGATCGAGGGGCCTAATCACTTTGCAATGATAACAAAATACCCCCATACTATGGGCCACTTGATAGTTCAATAACTTGGGCTAGTGTAGAAAATATTTTCAGAATTAAACTTTGCTATGCTAGGTTCCCATGCTATACTCACAAAGGGTGTTCCAAACAAGTTCAAATAGCAACCCATATACGTTCCATCATACATATCTCACAAACTGGTATGACCCCAACCTCCTATTGAAGTAGTCCCTTGCCATAAAATAATTATCATATAAGGGCGGTCCCAGACCAAGGACACTCCCATATCATAGTCAACCAATAATGTATGACTCACTCCCAAAAGGAGATTTCCAAACAACCATATCAAAGATTCCAACTAGGCCTCATATAATTTCCACACAACATACATTTCATAAATAAATATACAAAAGACATTTTCATTACCAAAACAACATAAAAATTCTTTTTTTGGAAAACATCAATCACCATTTTTGGTATCCAAATTTCATTTATAAAATCAGATCATGCCTTTAAGAATCCCAAACCACATAAAAAATCCAACTGGGTAATTTAGCAGGAACTTGGTTTGCAAAAACCATAAATTACACACCACAATTTCAAATAAAATAATAAAAACACTTTATTTCACATGGAAGGATCATTTTATGAATGAGACATCACTATTTAATAACTAAAAGAGGTTTGAAAATCATGAAAACATTGCAATCATTAATTTAAAGGATAGGTGAAAAGGGATCCTACATCAAATGATGAATAACTTCCGAGAACTGGTGAGAAACCTCAATATCACCTCATCTGCACCTTTGAGGGTCAATAAGGAACCCTAATCATTAAGATCAAACCCAAATATTTAGTAATAAATCCTAAAAATTGAACCCTTTCATCTAGGGTTTGGACAAACCAAAAAACCCTAACCAAGGGAGAACCCCAAACCAAGAGAAGAAGGAAGTGAAACTCACAGTAGGGGGAGCCAATGTGGGAGAAAGATGGAAACACTAGAGAGGAGGGAACACCAGCTTGGTCACATGTTGAAGAAGTGGTCGGAAATAGAGAGGGGGGTGGCGCCAGTAGAGAGGACATGCAATGGAAGGGTGTTTCACACGAGGGAAGCCACCATTTGGGGTGTGATGCTAGGGAGGGCTTTGGATTTGGGTTGCCTGTCATGCATGATAGGCCATCAGAGGAGGAATCCAGCCAACATGGGGTCGCACATGTTGAACATGGTAAGGGAAGGAGGGTGTATCATGTGGGAGAGAAATGGGGGATAGATGGGGTGGAAAAGTTGAAACCCTAAAAAATACAGACTGAATAATAGTAATAATAACAACAATATTCTTAAAAACCACAATAATTAACATTCAAAATAATTATACTATTTATAATAATAATAATCGTGATTACAATTTTAATAATAATAATAATAAAAAGAACAATTTTAATAATAAAAATAATAACATTATCTGCAATAATAATATTATTATTATGGTTAAAACATTCCATTTTATTCACATTAATTTTTCTCAACTCATTTTATTTTAGTTATTTGAAAACACGGCAACTGCATGGATCACTTGTAGAAAGACACGTGGTTGACCAAACTACACTGAATCCATGACCCCTGACACTACCCACTTATAGATCCACACTCCACACTTGTCGTATGGTTTTATAAATAATGCACAAGTCGTGTGCCATAAATCAGACCCACCAAGAAACCCGCATGGGCACCACATGGTTACCCCTAACCGTGAGGGCTACCCATGCAACAAAAAAGGGATTCAATTTTTTTTTTAAAAAAATTTGACCTGCAATCTACCAAACTCAAAACAAATACTATTTTTTAAAAATAATTAAATTAATTAATATACAAGGTTAGGGTGTGACAATTCTCTCCACCATAACAGTTTCCACCCCCATAAATCCACAATAATGATTGATCGAAAAACAAAAACCAATACTCCATCATATTTTAGGGATATCCCCAAAGATTTACAAATAAAAAGAGATAATATGAATATCAGAGAACAAAAAGACTAAGAAAATAAACAGAGGAGACCCAGAATGGAATCCCCTCTATGTGTTACACACACATGTAATCTAAGACACCTCTAGTTGATCAATCATAGGAAAGAAACTCTCATGCTATAATCCATCCTATTAAACCGAAACATCTTGTAAATTACCAAACAAAACCCATACCACATTCCCAAAATAGGAAAATAGAACCATGCCATATCCTGACTTTAAAAAAAACTCAAGAGCACTTTTACAATGTTACTTCAATGAAACCGTTGGGTGTCCCCCAATCCCAAAATTTACTCAAGAGAGGAACAAGAGGTTAGATAGCTATGAATGAGACTACCTACCACAAAGATGATACCTAAAACAAAGCCTAAGTATTAACACGAGGAGGCCTAAATGGACTCCCCAAAATTAGAAACAACCTATCAACTGAAGTGAGACTGGAAGACCAACATAGGGAGCCCAAACAAACTCCCCACCATTAGGAACAACTTGCACCTAAGAGGGAACAAGAATCCCAATGAAGGGGGATGTACGAATAGACTCCTGTCCACAAGGATTAGGGTAACTAGGGATCACTTTAGGGCAAATTCTACGAGACCCACTATGGGTCTCCCCACCATAAGAATAGGCCAACATAACTGATTAGCATAGAATGACATGGAAATCGAAACTTAGTTAACTTAGGAGCTTCCCATACACCAAATCTCCTACTGCAAGGTACTTGATTAAAAAAAATCTATACCAAATAGAAGGCACTACATGATTCACAACTCCCATGATCATTACCACCCTCATATGAGCCCAACCAAAACTGAAATCATGACGGACTAACAAGGTTGTTCATACACGGAAAGCCACATGGTGATTCACAAAAACTAGAGTATAAACAACGAGGTGTAAGAAAAAAAGGTATACACACCTCTATATAACCATGGAGGAACTCTTTCAACCACACGACCCAAAAAGGAGAAATAGGACCCCCTATGTTACTTTCCTCCAAATAGGACTATTTGGGACGATGCATCTATATGGGTAGCTTAAACTGCTTCCACATCCCACACAAAAGAAAAATAGTAGACTAGGATCCTTTTAACCCTTGGGGGTTACTGACTATACACCAGCATGACTTCGGGGCCTATGGTGGGAGTTATGATGTTTGAAGAATCTCCTTCCTCATTGTCAGGCATTAGAAACACCCGAATATAACACACGAATCAGAATTTCAAAAAAAATGCTTCCATTAAAATATATTTTTCAAAGGTTCAAAAACATCCATTATTACAATAAAAATAGAAATAAACACCACAAATTCCACTATATACAACTATTAAATCCAAGGAAGATTTCAGTGAGAAAATCCCAAACTGATCCCACACATCACCCTACTCCCGCGAATGTGTTGGGGGTAAACATTGAAGAGTCGTGTTTGGATTCACAGAGCATCTTGGAAACACCCTGATAGAACTTCAGCAAGTGAACCAAGATTCCATAGGTGAGGAAGGTTCTTGTATAACTCGAGCATGAAGGTCTCTTATGACCAATCATTCCACACTGATCATAAATCATAGTATTTCACCTTGAATAGATTTATGAGAGGTCCGAAGGCCTCTTGATTCCCCAACCAACACCAAAAACATCAGACTTCATCACATTCTTCTTACCGAAATCCTCTTAATAAATTCCCAATACTAGAGGAATATAATATATCTCAAGCCTTACTTGAAACTCAGATTCGGCATTGAATGCTTGCCTCCCCACACTGGATAAAGTGGTTAGGTTGAGCTCTAAAAATTTCAACTATAATTCAGGAAGGAGCCCATACTCAATATTTTTAACCTTTATTGGATCATTTAAAACATACCCTAGGTCATATTGAATCTGGTCCAAGAAGTGATGATAGAATATTAATCCTAATCTAAGACCCTTCTGAAGACCGCACATCTCCATCCTCTTTCTTAGCATTTTTATCTATGAAAAGTACTGTTAGATGAACAAAACACCCAGGTATGATCATTTGGAGGCTTTATTTGTGACACAGACTTCCACAATTTCCAAGAGGAACCATTGAGCATAAAATTATAAAACCTCACCTTAATGACTCAAGAAACACAAGGAAACCAATGTCTCTTTCAATCGTCTGCATCCACTCCTCTACTTCTATATGATCAACTTAAACATATAAGAGGGTATGATTAAACTTATGGAATTCAAGAACACAGTCTATGGATTGATCAACTAGAGTGTTTGATAAAGATGTACCACCCAATGCTTCACCTTGCGAATCCATCAGGTCATTATTGGGGATAACACTAAGAAACAAGGAAACAAGGAACCCGATCAATAATAATCAAACAATAGGGATTCATGACCTCAAACACGAAAAAATAAACATCAATCCCAAAATAAAAGGGACCCAATTCACTACTACATGCTGAAATAACATTTCATTTTCCTTTAAAATCACTTTTTTTAAAAAAATAAACTAGATTAAAGGATTTAACCCCCACTAATGGTATCCCATGGGCCTCACCCATTCATATACTCTTTCCTTACTAGGAACCCATAAAATTTCCCATACATAACTATGCATGCAGTCACCCATGGAAACACCAAAGGTAAATAACACCTTTCAAGGAAAAACTTCAAGTCACAATTACATTTAAAACCCCAAAAATACTCTTTGGAAAAAAATGCTAACAAAAAACCCAAAACAAAATTTGAAGATTGCAGAAGTTTTCCCAAAAACATCAAACAATTTAGTTGAAACCCCATTTTCAAGCCTTACACCTAAAATCTAAGAAATTTCATTAATTTCAAAAATTTCAAAGACTTCTCAATGATTCCCTCACCACCTAATCAAAACCATTTTTGAATTCCACAACTTAATTTTCAAAACATCTCATCCCACCCAAAATAATTTCCAAATACCAATTGGTAGGTTCAAAACATTTTCAGTAGTTTAAAACATCATATTAAAACATTTCCATTATAACCCAAAAATTCATTTCACAAAAACCCAATTTTTTAATACCTTCTCAAGATAATTTATGAAAATCCATTTTCCACTTACCGAAACAAAGTCACCACCATTATAAATTATTATATCACAACTCTTAAGCATTATTTTTGAAAACCATTTTTTATAATTTATGAAAAACCAAAATAGTCCATGAGGGGAAACTAGTGTTGATGGTAGGGCTCATGCATATGCTTGGAAAGCATACGCTAGTCACGCCACCATGATAGAGATAATTCAAGGGTAATATACCCATCTCTACATGTCTTTCTAGTCCTTAAGTGATTACATAGGCCACTTTCCCAACTCCCTTTTCATTTCCCAATAATAAAATTTCACAAGAATCAAAGTACACTAACCAACCCGGACATCCCATAGTAACCCAAGGTTCAGAATGAGCAAGGGTTCATGTAATCCATCCTCTTCCTACATATCAATCCCTGAAAACCCTAATTCTTCAATCTTAATATACCTAAGTAAAAATGGGTTATCTAAAAGAAAGGTCTTCTAAAGGGATTACCTACACTGATACCATTGTGTCACGATCCAACCCAGGTTGACCTTAAACTGGTCTTTCGATCCGATTCGTGGCAAGGCCCGAGAGGCATTCCCAATCTTCATGGGCTAGAAACTAGAACCAAGGGAATCATTAGAGACATTGGGAACTATTTATATCAATAAAACAAGAAAGAAAACATAATAGCTAAAAGATAAAACCAAACTAAAAATAGTTTCTCAAACATTACATCATTTACATTACAACTAAGAGTTCAAAAAACTATACAAAAAAAACTGAACCTGACACCCAATATGTCTCCATGTGACCCCAAGTGTAACTCTCTTATCTATATCAAACATCTCTCATGTTGAGAGAAATGATGCTAGAACCTACAGTAGAAACTAAAAACAAGATAAAACTATAGGTGCGAGTATTTAAAACTCATTAGGTATGCTTGTATGATTCTATTACCAATTAACATGCTTTAAATAATGAAACATTTATTTTTTTTGGTTGGAAATAAAATATAAAAATATAGTGTTTTCCATAATTTTTATTTTAAAGGAAATAAAACACATCACAATCGATTGCCCTCATGTTTTAAAATAAGGCTCAGTGGAATAAGGGAAAGTGGGACCATGTAAGAAATGATAATTTTTACTTTTATATCGGTGAAAATGGATTAATAATTTTTCATTGAAAACACTCTTCTTGAAAAGCATTTGACACGCCAAAAATTCACCATTTTGCAAGAAAACACTGAAAATAAGTATAAGAAATATAATTCAACCTAATGAGGGTAATGAAAGTAACCACACCTGTACCATAGAGACATCAGAATACTGAGGAACTCATAAGAGAAGCAAAACATGCTATACGTGTGACTAATCTTGAAGGAAAGACCTAATATATGACATCATAATGCACAAACACCAGATATCCCCCCTACATGGCAAGACTAAGGGGACCAATCCCTTAGAAATGATAACAAAATAACTCCATACTATGGACCACTAGCTAGTGAAATTACATAGTCTAGTTCAACAAACATTCATTGAATTCATCTTTTCTATGCTAGGTTCCCATGCTATGTTCATAAATGGTGTGACAAACAAGTTAAATTAATAATCCATAAACATTGCATTATACATATCACACAAACCATCACCACCCCTGCCTCCTCCAGGAGTAGTCTCTTGCCTTAAAATAATTATCACACAAGGGAGGTCCCATATCAAGGACACCCCCATCTCATAGTAAACAAAAAAGGTAGGACTCACTCTCTAATGGGGTTTTCCAAATAACGATTTCAAAAATTCCAACCAGGCTTCACATAATTTCCACACATCAAACCATTCATAAATAACTATACACAATCCATTTTCATTACCAAAACTACGTATAAATTTTTTTTTGGGAAACATAAATCACCATTTTGGATATCAGAATTTCATTTATCAAATAAAATCATGGATTTAAGAATAACAAACCACCTGAAAAAATAAATTATGAAATTTAGCAAAAAATAGTGTGAAAACCCATCGAATCCACACCACACATTCAATGAAATTATGAAAAACACTTTATTTCACATGGAATGATCATTATAAGAATTAAACATCACTATTTAAAAACTAAAGAAGGTTCACAAATCAGGAAAACTATGTAGTATTTAATATAAAGGAGATATGAAAAGGGATCAAACCTCAAATGACAAAGAAATTCTCGAAACTAATGTCAAACCTCAATTAGTACTCAACCACACCATTGAGGGTCAAGAAGGAACCCTAAACGTGATTATTAAACCAAAATATTTAGGAATAAACACTAAACATTGAACCCTAACATCTTAGGATTGACCAAACCAAGAAAACCTCCTACCATAGGAGAACCCTAAACACGGAGAAGGAGGAAGAGAAACTCACCATAGGGTGAGCCACAACTAGAGGATGACGGAGGCATCATAGAGTAGGTGGTGTCAGCTAGGTCTTGCACTAGAGAGGAGGGAGGCACCAGAGATGGGGGAGGCATCGACAAAGAATCCATATGAGGGAAGGGGGTGAAACAGAAGGGTGTCCATCGATTGGGGTGTTTTTCAAGAGAGGGATACTGTATGGGGTGGAACACCGTGTAAGGGAGGCCACCAGAGGAGGGAGATGGCCTATAGGGGGGTCTTTTAGACCAACACTTCCCACATATAGAGCCACACCGCATGCTTTTCACACAGTTTAATAAACCGTACGAAAGTCATGCGCCACTACTCAGACCCATCGGTCACCCTCACAGGTACTGGATAGTTTACCCTAACCATGCCACAATAAAAGGAATTCCATTTTTTTTAAATTATCCCCTCTCGCTTCCAATACTCAAAATAAAGACTAAAAATTATTAAAATAAATAAAATAATTAATATACAAGGTTGGGCTGTAACATATATAAATCTTTACTCAATTTATTAGAGTGAGATATAATTCTCACCCATCACATATTAAAAATCATACATATGTGTGCCATAGAATCATAACAAATTAACCATATCATAAATCATGAAGTAGAATTGGTTTTATAAAAGTTTTATCATATAATAACCTATAAATAAGTGATATGTTTTATAATCATTTCATCATTTCATCATATCTTAACCCATGAAAAGAAGAGTATTTCATAAGTAGTTTATCAGGTTATAACCTATGTAAGATAAATGGTTTTCGTAAACAACATGTAATCACAATCATAAATCAACCAGATAAATATTATAATTGTATACTTGGATCATATCCCCATTAAATTATAAGTAGAATTAAAGGATTCCATTTTATATGGAAAATTATTTTGAAATATCACTTGGGACATTTCTTGGGGAAAATAAATTTTAAATGAAAATTACTTTTTTAAAAATAAAAATTTATAAAATATTCTGGTAATCCCTATCTTTTAAAATAATTTTGATATCTTATTTACATTCCCACATGCATCATTAGGTTCGAATGGGCTAAAATAATATTGAATTTATTATGTCCAAAACATTACTTACTACTTAGGTGTAGTATATTAGAAGTTCAGGGTCGATCCCACATTAAGAAAGATTGATCTATAGAAGATCAAGGTCATGAGACACTTAGTTAAGAGTACTTTTATATTGTATTGGTTTTTTGGAGTGTATTAATTCTATTGCTGAAAGTGATTTAATATATTTTATTAGGGGTAAAGAAAATTTTTCACATAACTGGAGAAAATATAATCATAATTCTAATATTGGAAAGGTCCTAAGGCTTAGGCTGGGAGGCAAATGGCAGTCACTAGTTGACTTTGTTCTAGTAACCTAGTTCTACCTTTGAAGTGACTATTCCATGACCAGGAGATAGTACCAGCCTAGGTGCATCATGTTTGGCTTCTTTGGAAGAAAATATCCCAGTATAGTGATTATAGCATAGTTTACTTTAATCAGGATTGGGTCTTCCATTTGAATATACTATTATCAAGGGAATTCACATGAATTGGATCTACTTTGGCTATTTATCATAGTTAATAATTAATCAAGGTTTCCAAAATTATATTTAATGAAAGATTATGGGATTTGATACAAGTACTCTTTATCCCTACCCCTAAGATGTGTAACTACTCATAGTGGGTGGAGATACAATTAAATAAATAATGAAATTCATTCTAGAAAAGCTATTTGAATTTTGTAGGGAAAAATTACCAGTCATGCAATTGGTTGGATTTACTAAAAAGGTAAATAAACATGAAATCATGTTTTTATGAATGATGAATCACAACTTTAATGAAATTCTTACTTGAAATAGAAAGAGTAAATTAATCTAATGTATGTTTGTTGGTATGTTAAGATGAACGTCGACAACTGATGCAATGAGAATTTGAAAGCGTTGAAGGAAACAAGATCCACATATCTTGAATTGAAATAAAATAAAAATTAAGAAGAAATATTGGGTTTTATAGGGGGAAAGGATGAAGGAACTCGAATTGGATAAAAAAAGGAGAAATACCATCCTGGAATGCTGTGAAATGCACTGCTATAGTGCTGTATATATAGGCGAATTGGGTCATTATGTGTAATAGAGGTACACGTTGTGTACTTTTGATCCACACATATCACCATGGATTTTGGATCTCCCACATGCCTCATGAATGTTGTGTACTGAGGATTCATGACATTCACTGGTGTGAATTTATCCTGTAACTACTTTGACTGAAGTCACATCATGTTTTGGGGAATCACGATGTGTTCTGGAGATAATTTCTCATGTAACAACTTTGACTAAAATCACGTCATGTTATAGGGACTCACGATGTGTAATGGTTTATTTCTCTATGAACGTTGTGGCATGGTTCACGGCTTCAATTCTGACTTATCACGCATTCTAAAATCTTACTACACAACATGTAATGCTAAGTCATGATGTGTAATAGGTGAATTCAACAGTTTTTTTCATTTATTCCTTTGAATCCTGTGAAGCCCCATTCTAGAAAAATTGAACATATACCTAGTGAATTATTGATCAAATCAATATAAATAAATAAATAAATGATGAAAAAAGTTTATATAAATTTATCTTATCAAATCCACCCACACTTGAACAATTTATTTTACTCAACCAAAGAAGGTCGCAATAATGATTTCAAAAATCTATAAGTAATTTTGAAAATAGGAAATATTAGATATGTACTAATAATTAAGGATAAGTGTAAGATAAAATGGTAATCTTACATAATTAGCCCTCTATATTAATTTTTTCAAGCCTCTAAGTCTATATTTTCAAAACAAATTTGAATCTTTTAATTATGATCTTTTAACTATTCCTTGAGTTATATAACCATTTTTAAATTTCCTCTCAATTTTTTTTCTCATAACTCAGGGTAAAATGAAATTTGATTTATGATCATAACTTGATTAAATTTTCTAACTATAGGCTTGAATTAATACTATCATCTCTACTTATTAAAGAAAAGTAAAAAATTAGTCCTGAGGGATTTTACAATAAGTTTATAATGACTCTGAGGTAGTAGGTAAGTAGGTAAAAAGTGAAAATTAAGACCAAAAGGAGGGTAAATCTAAAGAATAATGCATGAGTGTCAAGAAAAGTGTTATACAAGTCTTCCTTTTAGCTAACCAAGAACATATTCTAGAAACTCCTGTTGGGTCCATATATGACATGTAAATATACAAAATGAGTATTTTGTTCTTTTAATTTCCCTTTTTCATTTCTATTTTTCTAAACTCATTTCTTAGACAGATATCACATCCACCCCTTAACCACATTTGACCCTTCAAGGGATTAATAAACCTAAAAATAGTAATTTTTGACCTTCCTAGTATAGAAAACATATTAGTTTTTTCCTTATTTTGAATTTTCCAAAGAAACATAATAAACGTGAAATTCTATAATGTAATTATGTATTACAACACAATAGTTTGATGAGTACACAATACATCTCTAAAAATAGAAGCATCACATGCTGTCTGAAATCCTCCCCACACTTGTTCAAAATTAAGTCATGTATTACTCATGGAACAGTGTAGGAAGGGATAATCAGCTTGGAATAACTTCATCCTATAAGTTCATTTATGAAAAATATGGGATAAACATAGAAAATTTATATGGTGGGTATGGTAAAAAATTTCTATCAAATATTACATCAATTTTTTTAAATTTGTACTTGTTCAGTAATCTATTTAATAAGATCTCAATGCAAGTTCTAATAAATTGACATGTCCTAGGTATCTCTCAAGAAGTATGCTCAGAAAATATTTTGTAATTGGAGGCTTAGAATCCTCTTGAATAATGAGAATGAAATAGAAATTGGAAATTAAAATTGGTATAATCCTTAGTAATGGGCCAATTAATCATAATTTTAAATTTTTTGAATTCTAATCAAATTTCTAAATTCAGAAACCATTCTATAAATTCTAAACAATGAAAAAATGTGGATTCTAACAATTTAAAACTTATTCTTTTCCGTAATTTACATGGCCATAAGGTTCTTAAAATTTAAATCATGCTTATAATTTTGAAAAATGTCTTCTAGATAGGTGAGAACAAAAAATAATTTAGGTTCATCATTAGTGAAAATCATAAGAAACCTCCCCACACATAGAAGTGATAGGGTACACATTCTAAATTAAATATTTTTGGGAGTTTTATAGCATGGAAAATATAAAGAATTTGAAAGGGAAATTTTGATAAAATATAAATTTGGGAATCGAGATCTCCTTGAATAACTGGTGTGCAATGAGGGGGTTTGACAATTAGGATTCTATGCCTGGGCACTTGAAAAATGGGTTATAGATAAAATCATGAATTATATAACATATTAGTCCATAGGTAAAATCAATGTAATAGTACAATAACAGATAGGTGCATAGAATATCAAGCTGAGGTAACCATGTTTTATAGAATTTATTGAAATGTTTAAAATATGGTTCAATTAAAGAATCTAAATGAAAAATGAAAAGGGATCAACTATGAAAACACTATCTAAACAAAATATCAACTATGAGATGGCTTCCATAAATTACTAACAGGATGTTGGTAGCTAGACAGATAGACCAAGTTATCATGTAGTGGGTCCATCAGCTCAGTATATCATTTTTGCTTGCAGCTACTGGTTATTGTGTCTTCCAGGTCTTGAGGTCTGTTTTTGGGGTTTATGAATTTTGTTGTATTAGAGTGAGAACGAATGAGATGAGGAAGGAATGGAATCTTGGTCCATAGTGGCTACAGTGGATGGTGGGGAAGTGGAGCTTGTTAAATATGTTGGGGTGGGTGGTGGAGAGATCATGATCCATAATGAGACCATGTGTCTGGTAGCTAGATCCACAAAAGGAACCTCTGGGGTGGAGTCAGTGGAAACCCCATGCCCCACTGGCCCTACTCCACTTTGTGCTCCCACTAGGAAGTGGGGTCAATGAGGTCTGGAGGTATGCCAGGGTGGACTGTAGGGGGAGGGGGATTGGTGGAAGATGAGCATTCGGTTGGGGTGGGTGGGTGGTGGTGCTGTGAACTCCATAATCTCAATGAATTTAAGATGGAAGTGAGTGGAAATAGAGTGAAGGTTCTCCCATATGCAATACTGGGTGGCCCAAAGATCACCCAGGGTAGGAAGGGTGGGTGTAGGTAGGGTATAGGATATGGTGTTAGATTTGAGATGAGGGATTGGTGGTACCGCTACAACTTGTGGTGGTGGTGGCTCCGACGGAGTTGCCTCCTAGACATCGGGTACTCAAAAGTATGTATCATACTCCCTCAATAGAATATTCATCTTATATAGAGTCACATTATCAATAAGCTTTATATGACGTAAGGAGGTGTGGGGTAGAGTGTACGGGGGTAGCCAAGTGGGGGGAGGGAGAACATGGGTTAGCAGGTGCATGCGGGTCATGACCATAGTGTTTATGACATGTGTATTTCAAAAATAGAACTTATATAGTACAATACATATAGTAGTGGTTCATGTCATGAACTAGAGAAATAAAATTATTTTTTGGGTTAAAGGGTACACATTGTGAACCAATGGTACATGACCTATACTTAACTATTTTATCTCAAATTTTTTTCCTACCTTTCCTACAGTTCCTAGCCTACCTAAAACTCTCCTAAGATGATCCTTATATATCATAGTCTAATATTTCCATCTCTTGGTTTCCTCCTAGTCAGCACTTACTTTTATGTAGAGATATTGAATCCATTTAAACATAAGTGAATTTAAAACTTATGACACATCCTTCTTGGAAGGGTTCTTGAATTATCTTCAGCCTTTTACCATTCAATTTTAATGGTGGCCCACATTCTCTATGTATTTCAACAGTGATATAAGGAAAGACTTGAGTGACTTAGAATGGGCCCGACCATCGAGACTTCAGCTTACCCAAGAATATTTTCAATCTCGATTTAAATAATAGAACCATATTTCTAAGTACTAAGGTATGACTTGCAATGAAATGGTAATTAAATTTATTGGCCTTCTCCTTGTAGATTCTATAATTTTCCTATGAATCTATCCTGATTTCTTCCAATGTGGTCAATTGTAACATTGTTGCTTCTCCATCCTTCTCAGAATAGAAATTTAGTTTTCTGATCACCCAAAATGAATGATGCTCCCGTTCAACTGGGAGATGACATGGTTTCCCATTAACTAGTTTGAATGGTGTGGTTCCTATGGGTTTCTTGTATTTATTTTGATATTCCCATAGTGTATCGTTTGTTTTGAGGCTCTAATCACTTCAGATGGTATTCATAGTTTTCTATAAAATTATCATAACTTTTCATTTTAACAGTTTCACCTGCCCAATTTTTTGTGGGTGGTAGAGAGTTCCAGTATTGTATCTGATGCCTTACCTTTATATAATTCTGTTCATAGATCAATTTTGGATGTGTTTTCCTTAATCCCTAATAATTAATCTTGAAAATATAAATCTTAGAAACATATTCATTCGTAGAAAGTTCATGAAAACTATTATCATGTTATGTGTAGTAGCTTCAGCTTCAACTAATTTGGAAACGTAGTCAATGAAAACTAGAATGTATGATTTTACATGTGATTTTGGAAATGGCCCAATGAATTCAATTCCCCAAATGTCAAATATTTAGACTTCCATGATGGGGTTTTGTGGAATCTAATGCGTCTTTCTGATATTTCCAGTCTGCTGGCATCTTTCACATTTTGGGAAAATTCCCCTCGCCTCTTGAAGTAGTGTGGGCCAGAAAAATCCACTTTTTAGTATTTTGGATACTATATTCTCAGGTCCGTGATTTCTTCTAGTTTGTGACGTGTGACACATCTCAATCACATTGTGGCCGTCTTATTTAGGGATGAATCATCTTAATAGGCCATCAGCACAAAACTTGAAGAATATTGTGTCATCTTAGGAATAATGCTTGGATTATGATAATAATATATTTCTATGTAGGTAACATAGGTATTGATGTGTAAATCCTATAGCTAGATAATTGTAAAAATTTGAGAACTACAGTTGAGCCTAGATAGTAAACATGGTTTCATCTAGTAAATCTAGTTTAATTTTTACCACCTCGTCTTCCTTGATGATGGGTAGAGGAAGACTGAATAAATGATCTGTGATCACATTCTCTATCCCTTTTATTTCCTTAATAATTAGATATAATTACTTTAGTTGTAGGATCCATCATATCATCCTATGTTTCAAATATTTTTTTATCATCAAGTACCTAAGGGTAACACGATCAGAACGTACAATCACATGGGATAAAAACAAATATGAATGAAATTTAATAATGGAATATAGAATATCCAATAGTTATTTATCTATAGTCATGTAGTTGACTTGAGTTTCACACTGCATGTGTCTTTCATAATAAATGGGATAGAAGATGTTTCCAATTCGTTGTACTAACACTTCACCAATAGTAAGGTCATGTGAATCACAAATTAACTCAAATTATTTCTCTTAATTGGGAGCAATGATGTCTGGTGATGCTCTCAGAATTTACATCATCATATTGAATGATTTTTTAAGTCCTTAGTTAATTCAAAAGAAACATCTTTTAACAAAAAATGCTTTAATGGACATGCATCTTTAGAAAATTCCTTCATGAATCTTTTATAAAATCTATCATGTCCTAGAAAACTTTTGATACCCTTGATGGTGGAGAGTTCAAGTAGATATTTTATGACTTTGATCGTGGTGGGATTAATTGAGATGACTTCATTAAATATTTTATGTCTTAGAAAATTCTTTCTTTTTCCAGGAAATGACATTTCTTCCAATTTAGGATTGGAACATTTCTTACCAGCGTTGCAAGACCAATTCTAGATTTATTACATAGACATCAAATGATATCTTATAGATTGAGAAGTCATCGATGATGATTTCTAAGAATTATCCATTCATGTCATGGAAAATATTCATCATGCATCTTTGAATCATTTTTGGATTTTTTCACATTCTGAATAAAATTATCCTACAAGAAAAGGTACCCAATGAGCATGTGAATGTGGTCTTCAGGAAATTAGTTTGGTCTACTATAATTTTTTTGAATCATGAATATCATCCACGAAATAGTAGAATTCATGCCTGAAAAATATTTCTTGCATATGTTCCATGGATGGTAATGAAAAGTGACACTTTCTTGTTCCTGAATTCAGCAATCTGTATTCTATGTATACTCTCCATCCTGGGATGGTGCATGTTAAAATTAGTTTTTTTCATCTGTTATTTCTACAATGAGTCCTCCATTCTTAGGAAAAACTTGGAGGGGGATCACTAATTCACTATCTAATATAGGAAACATGATTCCTACATCCAATATTTTTAGAACTTTTTTTGATGACTTCCTTCATCGTAGGTGTGAGCCGTCTTTCAGGTTGTCACGTTAGCTTTTCACTTTCATAAATAAGTGAATTCATTAGGATTGATCCCCTTAATGTCTTCCAATCCCTATTGAATTGATTTCTTATGTATTTTAAAATCATTAACCAATTTCCCTTTTTGTGCTTAAAGAAGTTCATAACTAATAATGATTATAAGAGAGGATGACACTCCTAAATATCAGTACATTAGTATATTGGGTAGAGGTTTAAGTTCTAACATGGATGGGTGAATGATTTAGGGGATGAAGGGTGGAAAGGTGTCCCTTGCGAGTGGTTCACTAAAGCTTACTTCACCATGGTCATAATATTCTTCCTTCTATGAGAGTGAATCGTCATTTTATTTTTCAATGTCAATGTACTTGTCTTCTTTATGGGTGAGAGAGATGGAATTTCAATCCACACCATCATCTAATTGTTGGGAAACATTGATCAGGTTGAACACCAAATATTCTTCTCTAAAACTATATAATAGACCTCCTTGATTTATATCTATCAAATCCTTTCCAATTTATAGGAATAGACTTCACGAAATGATAACGACATCACCTTCTTCTTCCAAGACCATAACTAAAAAGTATCCCGGAGAGATGAATTTTACAACTATAACAAAAACATATTCAAGAATTCCCCTAATATATTTCACCAATCAGTCAACAATATATAGTGATAATATAATTTTTTTGAGTTCTTGGAGTCCCTGCTTGTGAAAAACATTCATCAACATTAAATTTATACTGGCTCTATGTTCGCATAGGGCTCTTCTAAACATGCATTCTCCTTTACCATAGGGAATGGAAAATTTTCTCGGATCTCTCATTTCAGGGGAAATTTTATGTTTCATAATGATAGATCATTCCTCATTTAAATGTATGACCCTAAGATCTTCTATTTTCCTTTTATTGGATAGAAGATGCTTGAGAAATTTTGTATAAATTGGTATCAGAGCAATGGATTCTAAAAATGGTATGTTGATGTGACGTTTCTTGAACTTCTACAAGAACTTATTTATTGTTACTCCAACCTACCTTGGATTAATATCTCCAAAAAGGGAAGAGGTGTATTGTATGGTGGTGGTGAAACCTAAACATGTTCCTTTTTCTACTCAGGATATTGATTTTTATCTTCCGGTACTTCTTCTTGAGGTTTTGTGGGTATGGTCTTAATACCTTTTTAAACTTCTTCTAATTTCTTCTTAGGATCTTCCTGTTGCCTTCATCTTTACCACTTGGTTGTTGAAAGTCCAAAAAATTTTCCACTTCTCATCACTACCACCTTGGATTCCTCTCTTGGGTACATCTCATTGTTACTAGGTATGGTACCGTATAATCTATTAGATAAGGTCATCAAGATTTATCCCATTTGAAACTCCATATTACTCAATGTTTCGTTTTGGTTTTTTATTTCTATTTCCTGGGGTGTCATTCTTTGACCTAAAATTTGGGATAAGGTATCCAATTGGTTTTCTAGGTTAAATTGAGGTAGTGGAGGTGGGATCTGTGGTGTGTAGGTTAGAATTATTGTCGAGGAATTTATTGGAAGGGATATTGTTTCACTATTTGATGAGGTCATAGTATAGGGTTTATCGTAGGATACCCTAGTGGTCTTTGATTTCAAAAAATTTCCTGACCACTTGATGGTTGAAAATAGTTTTGACCACTCTGAGTTTGCTACTGAGCTTTCCTCTATCGATAATATTAATGTTGTTGAAATGGTTTAATCTGTTGATTATAGTTAACATAATTAAAATCATGCTATTATTCATATCTTCATTTGCAATATTTGTAGTTGTACATGCCACCACACATCTCGCATGATTGAATTTCCATTACCGGGGAAGGAGGGGGTTGAGTTTGAGGTTGTGTAGCCGGCATCTGAAAAGATTCAATATTTTTTGTGAGCGCTTCCACTTGCGCTACTAATATGATGTTTTCATCAATATGATGAATACAACGACATGGTTTTCCACAATAACTTCACCACAGGGAGTCATTGTGAGAGGCTTCATTGAGAATTTCTCATTCATCTTTGGGGTCTTGAACATCAGTCCTCCATCAACGACAACATCAACTACAATTCGTGTGGTTGTAAGGAGTCCTTGATAAAATGTCTACAATTGAATCCATGTATCTAGGTCATAATGTGGACAATTCCTCATGATCTCCTTGAATTGGTCCCATGCTTCCCATGTATATTCTCTATCTTTTTGAGTAGATTATTGGATATATTTCCAAAGCTTCTATGTCCGGATTGGTGGAAGGTACCTGTACAAAAACTTATTGGCTAAATCATCCCATGCCATGACCGACTGTGGAGCTTGGATTTTGATCCATTCATAAGAATTTTCTCTCAAGGAGAATGGTAGTACACATAGTCTAATGGAATCTGAAGAGACTCCCTAGATGAGAAATGTCTCGCAGAAATCGAAGAATTTCGCAATGTGATCATGTACGTCTTCTCTCTAGAGACAACTGAATTTTCCCATATTCTGGATCATGTGAATGAGTCTATGTTACATCTCAAAAGGGTGATATTGAATAGGGGGAGTATAATTATGGGTGTTTCACCATGAATTGATGACCAATCATAATATATGATGATCTTTTCTTGATGAATCACATATTCCATTGGAATTACTTGATGTGGGTTTGGCAGGTTATACCCTCCTTGACTGCGTTTCTTAGCCATTTTAGACTCGTGATTTGCAAATGAATAACTTTCAATGTCAAGATTGAGGGTTAGAGTTTCGTCCCACTCAAGGATTCTTGAACGAGTCAAGGGAACTTGATACATGAACTACTCTGATAAAATAAGGTCCCAAGGGTGTATTTAAAAGAAAACAATACAGGGGTGAGGGAGAGGTAATCCTAGGTCATGTGAAAAGGTTCTTAAAAAAGTACGGTGTTTCTCCCCAACAACGACACCCGAATTCGATATTCTCAAATTTGTCATTTGGTGTATACAATATATGGTTAGATTGGATTTATTATGTCCCAAAAATTACTAACTACTTAGGCATAGTATAGTAGAAGTTCAAGGTCGATCCCCTGGGGAGAAAACATTCTCAATAGTGGATCACTGGATTGAGACTCATAGTTAGGATTCCTTTCAAATTGGTTTGGTATTTGGGAGTGTACTAATTCTAGGGATGTAAGTGACTTTAAATATCCAAGGAGGGGTTAGGATAAATTTCATATAGTTTGATAAAGGATAAACTTATTTCTAATCTTGGCATGGTCCTAAGGCTTAGGCTGCGAGGAAAATGACAGTCGCCAGTTGACATTGGTCAAGTCATCTAGTTCTACCGAGGATGTTACTATTATGTGATTGGGAGATAGTAACAGCCTATAATCATAAAATTTGGCTTCTCTAGAAGACATTATCCTAGGATTGTGATCACATCCTATTCTACTTTAATCAGGATAAGGTATTCCATTTTAATATCCTGTGGTCAGAAATGTTCACATGAATTGGGTAGACATTAGTTATTTATCCTAATTACTAATTCATTAGGGTTGAAAAAAATTATATTTAAGGATTTATTATGGGTTCATATAAATATAATCTTGATCCATACCCCTAATAGTTTTAGATACTCATAGTGGGTGGAGATGCAATTAAATAAATAAAGAGATTCATTCCTGACATCCTATTTGAATTTGAACATAAATAGTTACTAATCAGGAAATGGGTTGGATTTACTAAAAATGGAAATAAAAATGAAATCAGGTATTTATAAAAGATTAATCACAACTTTAATGAAATTATTAATTTAAATGGAATGTTGAAATGAATCTAATGCATGTTCATTGGTAAGAGAAAATGAATGTCAGAAAATGATGCAAAAGGAATTTAAAGGCATTAAAGGAAGCATGATCCATGACTCTTGAATTGAAATAAAATGTAAATACCAGTGAAATATTAGGTTTGATAGAGAGAAATGACAAATGAACCCAAATAGGCTGAAAAATAGAGAGAAATCCCATCTTGGAATGCTGTTAAATGTACTATCGAGGTGCTATATATATATAGGAAAATTGGGTCACGACATGTACTAGAAGTACATGTCCTGTACTATTAATCTGAATATATCTCTATGGATTTTGGATCGCCTATGTGCCACGTGTGTATTTGGCCCAATTAATGAGGTTTGACATGCTTACACATCATGTACTGAGGATTCATGATGTGTAATGGAGTTAATTTATTATATAACTACGTTGAAAGAAGTCACATCATGGGGTGGGGACTCACGACATGTAATGGATGATGTCTCTACTCACTTTGTTTCTTGGATAACGACTTGGAAAATGACTTGTCACATCCTGTGAACTCTTACTACGCGACGTGTAATGCCATGTCACTTTGTGTAACAGGTGAATTTTGTAATTTTTCTTCATTTCTTCTTTTGAATCATGTAAATCCTCATTATTGAAAAATTGATCACATAACAAGAACATTATCGATAAAATCAATGGAAATACATAAAAAAATTATAGAAAAAAGTGTATATAAATTTGAATTATCACTTATAAAGGATTATTTAAAAAATATTTAAAACATTTATTAATGAAAATATCATTTTTTTCATTGAATTTATTTTTTAAAAATATAAAACATTTTAAAAATCCCTTTCATTGAAAATAAAATTGGATTATTATAAAGGAACAATTAAATCAATTATTTTTCATGATGTAAGAAAATATCATTAATTACTTACTCATTAATACAATGATTCATTTCAAATTTACGGTAAAAGATAAATGAGAATTTTTTAGAGAATGACATGAATATTAATTTAAAAACATTTTGATTAAAGAAAAAACTTCTATAAATATTTATTAAATAAATCATATTTGGAGAAAAAACAATATTTTGAAAAAGACTTTTATAAAACATGGCTGCGGAAGAAAAATGGGTTTTTGAAAAAAGAGGGAATTAAAAATGATTTTCCTTAAAAAAAATATTTTGAACTCTTGAGTACCTAAATAGAGTGAAATGAAGGGAAAATGCATTCTCAAGAAATAACCATATGATAATAAAATTCCTGAGTTTCTTGAGATATGTAAGATAATACTTTATAATTCGAAACATAACAATAAACAATCCCAATAAATTATAAGATTGTATCATATAGCCCATACCACATTTGTATCTTTTGAATTATAGACCCCATTAAGGAATAATATCAATTGAAACTTTTATTATCAATAAAATAACAAGATTAATGATATAACATTTCATAGTGGAAAAATATACATCCTAATAGAATATGATAGGTTCATAATATAACTTATTTTCCAACGAAGGAAATTTGAGACAAAAACACCTTACAACTTTGAAAATTTTGGTACTGTAAATCACCTAAAAGATAGATCATAAAAGGGATATTTAAATAATAATAATTTTCAGGATAGTAATAATAAAATACATTCATGGTATGTACATTAACCACATTAAAGAAACATGTAGTGAATGTGGAATGTGTCTAACAGAAAGTAAAATTAGGATGATAATACCTTACTACTTTTGTAGCTTTTAAACCATAAACCCCATGAAAAAGAGATGATAAAATGGATATATAAATCCAAATAATTTTTAAGAAAATAATCATAAAATATATTCAAGGGAATTATATACACCATATAGAAAACACATGTGATGAATATGGAATGTGTGTCACAGAAACTAAAAGTGCGATGGAAATTCCTTACCTTAAGTCTTGAGTTCCATCATACATGGTCAAAACTCGTTTATAATAAATATAATTACATTATAAATATATTCAATAACAACATATATATATTATATTATTTATGATCTTATTATGAGATTTTTTACCCATTAATTAATAATTCCATTTTAATGTCTCGTATCGAGAAATAACTACTCTTCTTTTCATATATGTTTTGTTTTATTATTTTTGGTCCAATTAATCTGATCATGGATCATTAATATAAATTATTTTAAAAATTTTGTGTGTATAGATATATATAAATTATTCAGTATATATATTTTTAGACTAATTCATAATATTCAGAGATCAAAAATGAAATACAATGTTCGTGGAGATGGTAGATCGTATGTATACAACATTGCTATTGCATTTTTTTACAATGGGTTGAAAGAATCAATGGTAAATAATATAATACCATTATAGAGTAATTTATATTTCATATATGTAACAAATATTCATTAATACCATCCTTATTACCTTCCATGTAAAGCATGAATGAATCACATCACTTCGTGAGGTGGTAGTCCGCCGTTCACATGAGCGACATTATTGTATTTTCACATAATGGAAATTATGAAGGTATTTGTGATTTAATAATTCAAAAAGTATAATAATATCAGAAATATTATATATAAAAATTTAATCCAACATTATACCCATCAATGAGAGGTAGTGAAAGAAAAAGAATGACATTAATTCACAAGGTGGTAGTACGCTGTACAAACGAATGTTGATTTTGTATCCCATTTGATAGAAGATGATATAGTTAAAGGTAATTAACTTAACATAATTTTTTATTATATTTATTATACTGAAGTTTTTATTAATAATTTTATAATATAATATAAGGAGGTGGAGGAAGAAATATAATAAAACAGTCATGTATGGGTGTTACCTTTTCTTCAGACAACTTCTTTTGGATTTCATGAAAATGATAATTAACATGGAATTCTGAACATAATAAGTCTTATAGGGAGGGTGGAGATAAGAAATGAATATTTTTTAGGTATTATCCAAACCAAATGGTTTTAGATGTGTGAATAGGTGAGTATAATGGCTGTCCTTTTATTAGTTAGGTGTGTGGCTCAATAAATTTTTTTTCAAAAGAAAAAAGTGTTCCCTTGTTTTTCACATTACACAATGAAAAAAATGGACTATTATAGATAAAATTATATATAATTTATATATAAGGCTCTTAAATGTATTTTTTACAATCTTTCTGTCATTTTTAATCTTTATTACTTTAGTTTAACTACTAGTAAACCCATTCTTCCATTAACTATGGTAAATAAATTTAAATTTTTTTTACTATTCATTATGGTCAAGATTTATGTGGAAATTTTTATATTATATAAATTTAATTATTCAAAATATGGAATAAAATTTTATAAATTCCATTTAAATAAGTGTAAATGCATAATTTAAAATTAATCATGCAGACGTGATGAGAAAGAATGCTTTCAATGAAAAAAATATTCAAAAGTTTAAAATGTTTGCACATAGAAATTAATATAGAAAAAGATATCAAGGTAATAAGTTAGATTAATTTATATATAATTTAACTAATGTTTCTTTTAAACCTATTTTAAAACAAAAAAAATACTTATAAACAATTTAAATGAGAATTAAATTTTTCAATAAAATCTAGAATTTTTCACTATTTACTGAAAGATTGATCTTTTCAGAAAAATACACAAAAATTCAATGTAATATAATATTGAAATTATGTTTTTTAAAGTAAAGGTTATTGTATAAAATCAATTTTATAAAATTTTATAAATTTTATTTTGTTATTGTTTATAATAATAAATAAATAAATAAACATTTGTTTTTGAAAAAATAGTGCTTTCAAACATATAAAGATTTTATAAAAAATGTAGAATATTATATCAATATGATTTCATCATATAAAATTATTATACTTAGTAGTTATTAATTATTTATTATTATCCATATCTCTAACTTTAATGGATATTTTATAATTGTAGTGTTTAAATAATAATGTTAATAATATATCGAGGTTTGTTAAAAATCAATCTTGCGTGTAATATAAAGTAAACTTGGTGTTTTGTGTAACGAAATCTATCAGTGAAATTCAATTTAATATAAAAAATTATAAAACAAAATTTTTTAAAAACAACTCTCTCCCTTATAGATGATATGAAGTGATAAAGTAAGTAGAGAAAGAAATAAGAAATTTTTACCTGGTTAACCTGCACTCGGATAATATAAAGAATATATAACGATGATGTGTTGCTTTACTTGAATCAATAATAAAATTTATTTTTTAAAATTTTCATAGAGGATTCTATGTCCCCTATCTTGTAAGTAATCACTTTATGAACTCACGACTCCCTCAACATTTGATAATTCATCCGTCTCTCAATAGAAGGGTATGCACTATCCCATCAAATGATTCCCAAAATGTGCTAAATAAACTATGTATTCACTATAATTAGTGTAATCTAAATATCTTCTTTCTTAAAAATTATTATCTCCACATTTCCATTGATATTATATAAAATTTAATTAAGGTTCACATAATATATTTTGTGTACAAATAATGTTTGAAAAAACACTAGTTCACATAATGTCTTTTATATGACCAACTGTTGGTCATGTAAATTATCACACAATAGGAATACATTCACAAAATACTAAAATAAAAATATATATATTATCTCTTCCCAAATTAATCATACTTTTTAACGATGTGATTAATTCCTTATTTATAGATAAAATTGAGTTCTCATGCAACCCAATGAAATTCTCAAAAACATTAAGGAACACTTCAAGAATTTCATTATCTTGATGCAACTCCATTTTGTGAGTATGTATGATATGTGTAGTCCTCCAATTGAATGGAAAAAATAATATTTACCTAATTCCAAATATCTATGCAATATTCTAAAATAGACTCCAAAATCCTATAATGAATTTCTTCATGAAAACCCCATAATTTTCATCACTCTGGAACTTTTTCACCAATATTTTTTATTAAAAACATCCCAAATATTATGAAATTTCATATTGAGGGATTTTTCCTATAAAATGTAAAATTAGTAATATTTAATTATCATAAAATTTTAAATCTTGATATAAAATTTTTATATTAGTGACCTTATTTCTATAAATATGTGATTTTATTATTTTTACTTTACTTATTTAAAAATGAAATGATTATTCTTCGATAATAAAAGTTATCACAAAATATAACAAATTTTATAATGTGAATGAGTTCATACTAAATCTTGGTTAATTATAATATAAAAAATTAATATTGGGTAAAAATGAATTGCTCATGTTTACTCATGAATAAATTATAAAATGGTAGTAATGTATTTATAAATTTTTCATAATTATTTCTCTCAGGTTTAAATATATTTATTTTTATTTATTTAACTATTCCCCACTTTATTATTTATGAATATAAATTTTATATTATGTACTATTATCTATTTCTTAGTTTAAAACTATTTAAAATATTTTTACAAATTATCATATATTCATTAAATATATTACATGCTAGGTATGATAATTGATTTATTTTTCTTCTACGATTACATTGTATTGAATTAGGATATTATATTTATTGAAGATGTTTTTTATATTTATATATATTAGGTGTTAAAATAATGATGTAATTTATGTCTCTATTGAGTAATTAAATGTGGGTAGAGGGGCTTTGGGTTAAATTTCTCACTAGCCTAGAGGCCCATGGATTGTCAAGAAATGTTGGAGTTTGATACATATATCTCTATAAGAAAATCATCTGGAGATTGATTATTTAATATTATTCTAATCCTTTATATAAAATTATTTAATATACCTTATCCATGGGATGAATTTGAATATGTTTAAATATAACATTGATTTTAATCTGAGTTAGTAACATATTATCTGTGTTGTGTAAATAGTTACACATAATTATAGTTGAAAAATATTGTTTTTTATTAGGTAACTGGGATTCAATATTAAATCATTAAACTCTTGAAAATATGTAAAGGCTATACATGTGATAATATAGTGAAATTAAATCATCTTTAAAAATACCAAGTGTCAGATTCCTTCAAAAGAAAATACTTATTAAGAACTCGATTATCCAAACAGAAAGTTTCATATAGAAGCATGTATACCATGAATTATATTGAATAGGGAAATAAAAAATGAGGTGAACCTAATAGTTATGTTCCTCAGTTTTGTCATTTTTAGGTTACACATAGTAGGAAATGTCATGGGAATAATTACAGAGTTATTTTGTTGACGTTATACCTATGATGGACTAAGTAATATATTGTTTAATCTTCCATCCAAGAGTCATATATAATGAGAATAGCAAGAAGTCATACCTAAATATATAAAGTGATTAGTACACACAAAATAGGGTTAATTTCCAATTTAAATATATATCTTGGATCACTAGTGGATATTGTGTATATTAAAATAAGTCAACCTGTAATGTAATCAAATTTTAAAAAATTCCTTATCCAATCAATGTAAAATGTGATAATAATCTCATAAGATCTTTTGTTGTAGAGAATTTACATCATCAACATTTTACCTAACTTTTAGATCAATCCTAAATACTGAATAAATTAAGGGATTAAATTTTCTAGACTGATATAGGCTATTGGGATGATTTATGAAACATAAAGGAATATTTATTATGTTGGAGAAACAAATTCTTGAGAAACAACCCATTGATAAATATAATCAAAAAATAAATATTATTATATTAAGAGAAAAAATATTCTCTTTAAGTCTCTATATTTATTCTTATTTCAGTGGACCCATGTACATAAATGTAACATGATAATTTTAATGTTCTTGGGATGATAGAAAACTTGAAGAAGCTCTAACAAGAATAAACTTGAAAAAAGTGGTATGAGGTTTGAAAAGTGTACTTTCATTGTAAGATAGTAGAAGATACTTCAATCCCCACTCATGTAATCAATATGATTTGGTTCATTAATGAATTATAGATACTTGTATTATATCTCTATATTTAGTTTTCTATTGATTTAATTATATAGAAACCATAAAAATGGTTTAAACAATTTATTTTTAATTACCATATTAATGATTTCAATAAAAGTTTACCTGATTTTATCAATATATTTAGGATTATTGAGAAATTCAAGGTAGGTATAATCTCGAGTTCCATGATTTTTTTATATAAAGAAAAGGTTAAAAGTTTTGTACATTTGGAAAATAAGAGAGTACATGGAGAGTACACGTCATCATCTAAGCCATAGAAAAGGAATGAGTGGAAATTCTACCATTTTAGTGAACGTGTTCATTAGAGGAGAAACAGTGAAAAATTTCTAAAGGGGTGAATGAAACTCCATGGATATTTCACATCTTACGTTCAAAAAGGAAAAAAAGAATTTATGGATAAATTTTGGATTTTTCATTCAAACGATATAGAAAGAGTTTATATATAATTGAGTTATATGCTATATATTACTTCAGAATTCTAGTGGGTAATTGTTTTTTAAATAATGTGAATATTGAATATTAACTCATTTTTTTAAAACAAAATACTTTTTATCAATATAAATGATATTATATTTTTATACACATGGATTAAAATTCATTAGATTCTATAAATTTTTTGAAAAATGATACAAGGATAGAATATATTTATCTAGGATAAAAGTGTTTTATTGATCTTTAAATATGAAGGGAAAGAGTTCCCACCAAATTCAGTGTAATATTTTACAGATTAAAGTCTTCTTTTCATAAAAAGATAGAAAATCATATATGATATTGGAATAATAGTATATTTTCTAAATATTTCCAATAATATAAAATAAGTGTTATTTTTAACAAAAAATATTAAAAGTATCATAGAAAGATATTTTGAAGAATATATAGTGTTTAAGAGGCCAGTGGGAGTAATTTTGAACATTGGAAATTTCAAATGTAATAAATGAAATATTATAATATAAAAAATTCAATGTGAATCTTAATTTATATCCAAAAAACAAATGAAATACTGGTCAAAGAAAACTGTCTACCAAATTTTGATAAAAAATATTTAGAATGAAAATATTATAAAATTATGATAATGAAAATTAAAAAAGTTATAAGTAGAAAAAATAATCTATTAACATAAATAAATAGGATATTATGAACAAAAAATGTTTGAATAATATAATTAATAATCATAAAATTAGAAATATAGTCCATAAATCTCAAAATTATTCAAGCTATCATTCTATATTTATTTTTTTCACTAAAGGATTTTAGAGGGAGGCTTTTATAAGTTAGTGACATAGATCTGTAGAAATAATTATATAGAGATATAAAAAGTTTTACAAGGCATAAAATTTGAAACCAATATAAGGCCTATCATGTGGTTTAACATATTTGATATTATTTGAGTAGTGGTTATGTATAATATTTTAGTAATTTTCAGTAAAAATACCTTAGGGTATCTTTTTTGCATTTTGGGTTGATTGTCTTTATTGACAAAGTAAGTTTTCATGACTAGTTGGGGTGATCCAGAGATATTGTTGATAGGGTATGTTGATAATGATCCAAGTCAAAGTAATGAATACTCTATAGGTGGTATAAAAAGATCATATACAAGTTGGCGCCATTTCCTAGTGGTTGCCAAAATTTTGGTCCTCAAAATCGAGAGAATGGAGAAAGGTATTTTTGGAAAAGGAAGTTTCATGCAAGAACAAAGGTGGTTTGGAAAGTTTCACGCAATGAATACTTTTGGACAACATCAAAATATGGAAAATGCATGAAGTGAATTCAAGATTGGAGTTTTCATGAAATATGATTTTCCATGAAAGAGACTTACATTCCAAATGTGTTGTCAAATCATGTTTTCCATGCTCAGAAAGTGTTTTGCATGCAAGGAAGTCAAAAGGTGAAAATCTTGTGTGTAAGTTTGGGAATTCCTATAAATATAATCTCCCCGCTCATTTAAGTACCTCAAAACTTAGATAAAATCAGGCTTCGAAGTGCGTAATAATTTATTGCAAAGGTAGTTACACGTAAGAAATGGATTTTCTCATTACAAAAGAATTGTGTTGTAGAAGGAAGTTGTGTGCGAGAGGTTTTCCATGTAAAATGTTAAATATTGCGCTCAAGGAATTAATGTTACCCAAAATACACCCAAAAATTTGTGAGAATGATTGTAGTTTCCCCATAGTTCTATGGTAAGGGGATATTCATCTTGTGGATGAAATTGGAACTTAATGATACACTAAATATGGTGTAAAACATATTGATTCATGAAATCAATGGAGGACATTCTAAAAAAGCTGTGAGAACACTTCAGTTGAAAGATAAATGAGTTTTCAAATTTTGATTGGTTGTAAACCAGTAGGAACAATGAGTCTGCTCCAAACATTGTAAAAAATATTTCAATTTTAGTTGATTTGGTATATTGATGCATTGTCATTGTATTCTACTTTTATGTAGCCCAATGTGGGTGAAGCAAGATAAATTGATATGTCTCATGGATGATTTTTTATTACTATATTTCAACAAGAAATAAAGAGTATGGTGTTTTTTAGTAATGAAACATGATCCAAAGTGGTAGTGGTTTTTATCTTTCATACCCGGATTCACCCCGCTCTCTGTGTATTTAACCTAGTTGGGACTAAAAATTGGTATCTGAGTGAAAGGTTAATTTTAGTGTTTCTTTATCAATGGTTTTAATAGAGGTTTTCAATCACAAATGGATTTTTTTCTTTGATGGGAATAGAATTATAGTTATGGAAGAATCAAATGCAGCACTATTTTTGATCTTTTGGAATGGATATTTTTACAGTAGCAGTATATAAAATTTTATCCAGTATTAACAATGGTGCTCTATTAGAATTTTAACCAAAAGAATTGGATGTTGAATCCAATGGTATTAATGGATTATAAGGATCCCTATACAATGAAATTTATATAAAGTTGTTTTCATGTAAAATAACACATGCTATGGGAGAAATGATATTGAATATCTATGAAGGTGATTCAATGTTTAGAGGGGGAAAGATATAGGTTCTGTGGAAAAAGTATGAAGATATTAAAATGAACCATAATGTGTCTATTGATGCATTATTTTATAGGGTGGATGTTGTTGTGTAAGACATTCATTGTCTTGTAGAAATTATTTAAGAAATAAATATCATTAATAATATGTTTTGAAGAATTCCACCTCAGTTCAATATAAATGTCTCTATGTCTGAATAAAAAGATCCAAAGGACCTACACTAGATAGTTTTCATAGTACTCTTGTCATATATGAAATGATAAATGAGTCCACTGTGTTTGTGAAAAAAAAATAATTACAATGATTTGGAATTCAAGAACCTAAAGAATATAACAATTTAAGATAGCCAGGAAGAGGATGAGATAGATAAGGTGATGTCATTCCTTTCATCAAATCTACAAACAGAAAAAGGTACGTTTAATGGGAAACCTCAATTTTCATCCTTTCTATGCGGAAAGTTCAGTAATCTTCCTTTAAGGTTCCCCAAGAAATTCTGTGAATATGAAGAGTAGGAAGTAGAAATTCTATTGAATAAATCTTTAGCCTATGTGAAAGGTAATTTTTTTGATAAATTTATTCAAGAAGAATAATATTATTTCCTAAGATTGTGATAGTTAAAATTAATATGAGGTTGATGATATGGAGAAATACATAGATCATGGAGAAAATTCCACAGTGGAAGTTTTCTGTAGTTCTGATCAAAAGGATAAAACAAACATTGATGAAGAATAATATGAATAAATATTTGACTTGATAGCTGAATTAGAAGACTCTCTTGAAGAGATAGTTGTTTATTAAACCAAAACCAAGAAATCCAAGAATGTGGTTCATGATTCCAAAATCTATACGAAGTAGTAGGAATAAGAGAAGTATGTGATGATAGATGAAATTGAAAAAAAGTCTTCAATGATGGATATGTTAGAAAATAATGTTGTGTACAAGATCAAAATTGAAGAATATAAACATGAAAATGATAGTTTCACTAACCCTGGAAGGGAACAAATCAAAATCATCAATGAACATTAAAATGAAGTTGTCAGTCTATGATGAAAAGTTAAGGATCCACAAAAAATCCTGACTCATAATTTTTCATTGGGAAATTAGATCATTCAGAAGATGGAGAAGTTGTAAGTGGATCAAAGAGGTCTAGTAGAACATACAAAATAGTTAATCCGTTTGATAACACTAGTATGGGGAATGAAAAAAATAGAAACCTCTAATGGTTGAAGTAATAATGCAAGAACCCACTCCAAGAGTGAATATTGATGTGGGTACGAAGCAAAACCACAATACTCACAAAACCCAAGGGAAAATAGTGGTATAGAAGTGACATTCATGAATGCACCCTACATCAGCTGTTATTGTTATGGAAATATGGGGAACTCAAAAAACATGTGTTCTATATCCAAGCGATATATAAGGGAACAAGAAAAATTTTTGAATTGAAAAAGATCTTAGTTATCCAAAATATCTTTTGAGGGACATTGTTTTTGGTGTGGTGGATTTTGGAACATGGCTAGATATTATACGTCAACATTGCAAGGGAATGTGCCAAAGAAAAATCAAAGTGGTCGTTAACAAAAAGTCAAAGAATCAATAGTTGAGTTGAAAATAAAATATCAATTTTTAGAATTCTAATCTGATGCTACTCCACCATACTCTGAAGATGTTTCAGATTATAAATCTACACTGAGTATGAATTCAAAAACATGGATAAAAAATAAATGTGATGAGAAGGTAGTGGTTTGGGAGATTTCCCTTAATGAAGAAGGTCATTATTCTGTGCGTATTGTTGATAGTGGTTCCATATCCCATATGAAAGGCAATAAAGATATTTTTATAGGCATAAAGTTTGAGAAGGAAGGTGTTGAAAATTTGGAAACAATGAAGGCATGAAAAGAATTGGCATGAGAAAGGCTAGGTTCGGGGAAAAATGAGATGTGTTAATGTCTTAGTCATTGAAGGTCTCAGTCACAACATTCTTTATATCAGTAAACTATGTTACATAGTACAAGCTCTAAACATTACTAAGAATATGTGTATCATTAAAGGATGAGATTGTATAGTTTTTCTATGAAGAAAAATAACAAAGGGAAATCTATACCTTATAAGTAGAGAAGAAGATATGTGCTTTTTATCCAGAGGGGAAGAAAACAATTTGTGGCATAAATTACTATATATCTATACAAACCATCCAAATAAGATTTGGTAAAATGTGATATAGGTAGAGACCTCCATAGAAAATCACATTATTACACTCATACATGTGATTCTTGTCAAAAAGGGAAGAACACCAAAAAGACATACAAGGTAATGCAATAAAAGTCTACCAGAGTGCTTGAATTGGTGCATGCAGATATATGTGGAGCAATATCACCAAAAGTCGTTGATGTAATGTGGTATTATGTTCTTCTCATTAATGATTTAATTAATATGGAATGGGTATTTGTCATTTCTCATAGGAAAAATGTGATTATTTGCATAAAATAGTATCAGATGGAATCTGAATAGATGCTTGGACAGAAAATTATGATGTTTCGTACAAATAATGGTATGAAAAATAGTCAAGATGAAGATTATGTCAAAAATCATGGGATAAGAAATCAAGTTTCAGTAGTAGGAACTCCTTAACAAAATGGAGGGGTTGAGAGGAGAAATATGATAATCAAGAACATGACCGAAATGATGCTTATTAAAAAAGACATACCAGAGAAATTCTGGAAGCAGTCTCGACATCAGTCTATATTTATAACATGGATCTATTTTTTCCAAAGGAAGGAATGTCATCATATAATATATGGTATAGAAATAAACTAACATTGAAATACTTTAGAAACATTGTAAGTAAAAGCTTTACTCGAAACAAAGAAAAACACAATGAATTTGAGACATGTGGAGATGAGGGGATATTCCTTCGCTACCAAGGACAAAGAAAAGAATATAAATAATTCAATAAGAGGATAGGAAAAGTTGTTGAATGAAATGAAATCACTATAGTGGAATGGGAACAGAATATTCCACAACATACTGAAATGTTGCTTGATGAAAGTGATGAGGAGGTAAGAAATATATAGGGAGAAAAAGTGGAAGATACAAATTTTAAAGAATGAAATATTTACTGAAGGCATCCTTCTTATATCAGGCATAACATAAATGTTAAGATGAAGTAAATGGAGATTAAAACTAGGTTTAGGCCATAAATTAAGAACTTGACTAAATTGATAAGAATCAGACATGGTTTATTGTTTCAAGGCCAACCGATATGAATTTCATTGGGACTAAATGGGTCTTATACAACAAGCTGAATAAATATGGAACATTGATTTGAAAAAATCACAACTATTGTGAAATGGGTACTCCCTGATATTGGTTATCAATGTTAATGATACATTTTCACATGTTTCAAGGTTAGATAAAATTAGATTATTTTTTCCATAAAAGTGAAAAATAGGAATAATGTTTACTAGATGGATGTCAAGTTAGTGTCTCTGAATGGTGTTTTACAAGAAGAAGTGAATATTGAGTAATCATATGGGTTTATCATTCGTGAATATGAGAATAGAGTTTGTCAGCTGAAGAAGACACTTTATGGATTGAATTGAGCACCAATATAATGGTATTCAAGACTAGATATATTTGGGATGATGCTTGGTTTTGACTATGGTGGATTTGATTATAAAATCTATGTCAACAATTACAATAATTAGTGGTTGATGGTTCTGGTTTATATTGATGATATAATATTTGGTGGATCAAATAAAGCTCTATGCCAAAAGTTTTTAAAATTTATTGAAAGTGTGTTTGAAATAGAAATGACTGGTGAGCTGACATTTTCCCCTTTTTTAGAGGTGACACAAGGAAGGAATGGCACATTCATAATTTAATCTAAATATTCCAAGGAGATTTTTTGAAGATTTGGAATGGATAATTAAAAGGATATGAAGACACTCATGGATACTCAAATGAAACAATCAGAAAATGATGCAGGAAAAATGGTTAATGTCATAGAATATCGGTAGATCATTAGAATTCTATTGCACTTAATAACAACACAACCCGATATTATTTTTCAACACGTAAAGTAACAAGATATCAATGAAATCCCAGAGAAATTAATATTCTTATAGTGAAAATAATACTTCATTATATCAATGGAACTGTAGATTTAGGTTTGATGTATATTGAAAAATGTCATCCAATGTTATTGGGATATACAGATAAAGAGTGGGATGGATCAACAGATGATATAAAATCGACGTTAGGAGGTGATTTCTATCTTAGTGTATTGTGTTTTTCTATTCAGAGAAAGAACCAATATTGAATGTTGTTTATCACTATAGAAGAGGAATATTTTGAGGCTACTCAAGCATGCACACTGTTATTGTGGATGAAGCAGTAATTTGATGTTATGGTATTTGAAGTGAAGTCTCCATTCAAAATACATTGTGATAATTAAAGGGTTAAAGATCTTAGTAAAAATATTTTCCATCAATCCAGGACAAAGGACATTGAAATAAAGTACAGTTTTATCAAGGAGAAGGGGAAAAAAGGAATTATGAAATTGGATTATGTGCCTATAGAACAATAGGTTGCAGACATCCTAGAAAAGGATTTACCAAAATAAGGATATGAATGCCATCAACTAGATCTAGGGGTTCAATCGACTCCATGAACATGAAAAAGTGTGGTATTGGGAACCATATCCTAAAGGTATGGTATGTTTTTCCCTAATGTACTAATATGTATTCTTTAACTTGTTTCCTACCACAATGGAATGACATTTGGGTTCTTTGAAAAAGGGGAAGAATGTTTGGATATTTTAAGGGAGAAAATTTCTTAATCAAGATTTGGGAAGAAGCTAACAAGTGAAGCAATGAGATAGGGGGAGTGAATCAAGATAGGTGGAGAATCCGATAGGGGGAGTAACATGATGAAAAAAATTCCGTGTTATGAGGAAATAGTCAGAGATTATCTTGGATATCATTAAGTATTCCAAAAAATGATAACCCAAGAAGTGAATAATTGAGAGTTTTTAATCTAATGACGATAAAGTTGATCAATAAACGGTTATATATCTAGACATATAGAGGTCAAAATGAGTGCAGTTGAGAGGTTGTAGAATGAAGTGATTCATTGTTATAATTTTCATGATATCTTGTTTCTCCTGCCGACCATGGATCATGTGGGATTAAAGTGTTCATTGAGGAAGTATTTGATCAATATCTGAATTGAAAAAAGAAAATGGTTTTAGAATATATATTAATGTTTATTGAGGTATCCAAATTTGAAGAGTTTTCAAAAAACCCAAAGAGTGATATTGTTGTGAAAAATACCTCAAGGTACCTTTGATGCATTTTTGAGTTGATTGTCTTTGCTGACAAAGTGGTTTCCATGATATGCTGGGGAGATCTAGAAATATTGTTGACAAGGTATGCTGAAAAAGATCCAAGTCAAAGGAATTAATGCTCTGTAGGTGGTACAAAAATATCCTAAACAAGGTGGAACCATTTCCTAGTGGTTGCTGAATTTTTGAGCCTCAAAATCAGGATAATGGAATGGTGTTTTTGGAAAAAGAAGGTGTGAGAAATATTGAAGGTTGTTTTTAAAGTTGCATACAAGGAATAGTTTTTTATCACAACATTAAAATATGAAAAAGTAATGAAGCACAAACATGACTGGAATTTGCATCAAAGATGAGTTTGCACGATATTGACTTACATGCTAAATGCGACATCAAATCGGGTCTTCCATGCTTAGATTGGGGTCTGCGTGTAAGGTAGTAATTGAGAGATAATCTTGTACATAGGGATAATAATTACTATAAATAAGAAACTATCCCCACTTAATTTTAGGAGACCAACACTTACCGAAATTTCGAGATCTGAAGTTCATAAGAATTGCATGCAATTGGAGTAGCACATTAGAAAGGGAGTTGTGTGTATGAAAGGAATTTCATGTAAGAAGGAATTTTTGCATAAGAGGTTTTATATGAAGAAAGTTAAATGTTTCATGAATGGTATTAATGTTTCATGAATGACACCCAAATGGTTGTTTTAATGATTATAGTTTCCCAGAAGTTCTGTGGTAAAAGGGTATTCATCAATTAGATGAAAGTTTAACATAATGATACACTAAACGATGTGTAAAACATATTTATTCATTAAATAAAAGGAGGATATTCAGAAGATTAAGTGATCACACTTCATTTGAAATATTAATGTGATTCAAATTGTGATTGGATGTAAAATATTAGGGAAAGTGAATCCACTTAGATCATTGAGAACAATAGTGTGCTTTTTGTGCCTTTTGTTCATCTACACATTTTCATTTTATGCTCCATGTACATATCGAAATAAGGGTGAACCATGTAAAATAGTTGTATCTCGTGCATGATTTAATTTTTTTTTCATAAAATTCAATGGGAAAGAGAGATAAGAGTGTTTTGTTTCACAACTAAACACGATCCAAAGAGGAATCAAGTATTATATTTCAAACCCTAATTCACCCCTCCTAGTTTATTTACCCTAGTTGGGACTAACAGTATTCTTAAAAATGGTCAGGAATATAAAAAATATCATTTTATACCAAAGGAAGTCTCAATATTAAAATTATTTCACATAACCTTCCTATATTGAATGAAGTGAATGATAATTGACCTATCAAAATATGACTTTGGGTTTTCCAGAAAAAAATATTATTCATTGATTATTATAGGTTGTGGTGAAAATTTAGGGTTATCATGGGTAGTATTTTTATAGAGATATAGAATTTGTTCACTAGGCACAAAATGAGTTTTGTGTAGTGGGCCACCATTTATACCACATGGAATGCCATACACTATGTCTTTGGTAAACTAGGGGTTCATGTGTGATGATGAATATATGTACCTAAGGTTAGAATGATATTTATAGTGATAAAATTCATACAGTGATTACTTTTTACACATGAATTATGGATTAGCTCATTTGGGATGGTTGGGTATGTTTTTAATCATATTACTGATTGAGGCTTAACCAATACGAGAGTTATCATCTCATATGGTGATTGTGATATATGGGCCCTTAGATGAGATAAACTAAGGAAATGTATGACCAAATTTAGATACATAACATGTGTTGTGATTATCTAAATGGGTGAGGGGCATGTAAATTTCAAATTTGCTTAGGTGAATGACATGTGACTTATTTAAGAACTGGGTTAGTTTACACATATAGAATAGATAATATCTAAGTAGGCTATTTAGGAATGACATAATGTATCATGGTCACTTGATGTCTTAGATAAATAAATTATATCATTTTATACACTTTTATATGATATTTTTAGTAGCGACAAGAATGAAAATTCACATGTTTGATATATATTATTCTAAATCCCTTTATATGTTGACTTTATTTTTAAGTTTACAAGAGTAAAATCTTTTCTTTCATTTATGGATTCATGATTTTTTTTCAATTTCACAATGGTCCATGGGGTTATAATTTTATTTTTTATGAAGTGAGATCGTGAATATAAAACTTTGAGAGATGGGATAATAATGATTTGTAAGGTATTCATATGAAGTTATCCATAGAAACTCACAAGTTTTTGTACATGATTGAACTTATGTTGAAAATGAATGACCAATTTTCAAAAAGTATATTATGATATAAATTTCATGATTTTATATATATGATGTAGGATAATGTGAACATACACCAACCTTTTGTGGATTTTAGTGAAATTGGTATAATGATAGATAAATTCCCTAAAAAACATGGTATAAAGGATGTTTTTCTATTCACGTATGCTCTATAGAATAGAGAAAGTCACTATGCTATGTTTTTCAGGCTTGGAATAATCATATAATGGGATTTTTTGTTGGTTTTATCAATAAATGTCATATAATGATATTATGATCAATTCTTCCTCATAATATAATTAATTTAGAAAGTTTCATTTCAAAATATTGAGGTGTATACAATAAAAATTCATCATGATGATTTTTGAAAAGAGATATAAAAGTTAAACATTCATCAATTTTGTGAAACACTTATTCAATATAGGTTGAATTTTTTGAGTTACTTGGATGACTATATTAGTGAATTTATCTTTTATCTTTTTGTGTGTGATTTTTAGAAATCCTATATATTGAAATTATCAATATCTTTATTATCTATTACCTTAAAATTATGGCTCTAACAGACCATGGATAGGTGGTAGATCATTCTACAAAATCTAATGATTTATAAAATCATTGGATACCCTATGAGCGAGGAACCTATCAACTAGTTATAGGTGATCTACACCAATCATATATAGATGATAATGAATTGATAATTTCATTATTTTCTGTTCTTTAATAATTTTATTATTCATTCCAAATGTATTGATAAATTATAGGTTTATTGGATTTTGGTGTTATCTCCCATTTCCCTTAAGATTTGTTTCATCCTTATGAATCCATTGATCCCTGGATTATATATGATTCTATACCCTATAATATATTAATGGGGATCCTTAACATGTAACTCATAGTAGAAGGATGGGTCTAATTGAGGAGGGTGGGACCTATTTATGGAGGCTGCATCTGTCTTGACATATCGATATACATAGACTTTACAAGAGATCTAATTAATTCTTCTATGGACTGATCAAAATCTTGAATATGAGCCTTTAAGGAATCTATTTTCCCTTTTATACATCCACCCTCAATTAAATACTATTACATCCAAAATATTTCATAATAGTAACACCCTTCTGATATCCACTTATGTGGACCAATTGTTCTTTCTTTCAAAAAGAAGTCACAACAATTTCCTTCCAACTCTTAGGTATGAATGCCCCCTATGTCCCTTTCTAAAAAAGGGACCATTTAAATGAAATATTTAACGAACTTACTCCTTTTATTTATCATCACTATTTTCCATTTTCATAGTGAGTTGTTGTATAGGGAGGACCAAACTTAACATCTTCGAATCTATTAGTTTATTTACCTCTTAATTTCTTATATTTTTCAGTAATCATATTCTCATGTAGTAATATATAACAGATTAATGAATAATTATGAGGGTATACACTCCATGTAAATATCTCCAGGTGTGATCTCCTAGATGCTTGTTACATAAGAATAGACAAATAATTGAATAACTAATTTAAAAATTAAGAAAAAAATTTATTTTATAAAAAATAATAATCATAACATAATTCCTTCCTCCTATCATCTGGATAAAAACTTATATCACGTATCTACATCTAAAAAACTATATTAGAGTAATTAATTCTAATTATTTTTCTTCTATAAAATAGTATTTTATGAAAAATTTTATATTGACTACCTCTATATAAATTTTGAAAAAGAAAATAACCACTTCTTAATAATATATGTATCAAGTAAGTAAAATGTCAACTGTAGTTGAATAAAAAAACATTGTTATATGAAATACATAATATTTGAACCATTTTAATGAAAAAAAAATGGTTGAGATATTATATTATTACATAATCAAATAACTGATCTCACACAATTTGATCTATACTCCAACCATTGTGTACAATTCTAACCAGATACTGAGTCAGTGGTGTGATGAAACTCCTAAAATTAATCACATTTGGGTCAAATGGATTATTATTATAGTTTAATTCAATTTTTATTCTCTACTCCTTCCAAAATATTAGTTAAATTATTGATAAATGTTTCCTCAAATGTTTACCAACTATTGGTATCTTCAATTAGAAATGTTTACTAATGGATAAAACATTGTGTGGTTGTTTAGACGACATCATGTTCCTTTCTAGGATATAATATAGTGTGGTGAAAGTCAACACATCATTTTAGTGTGTATTATATTAATGATGATAAGATATATCATGTTAATTGTCCTCCTTATCCTAAAATATGATATCATTATTGGTTCCATTTTTTTGAGGTTATTATTTTATAATCTTAAATTCCTAACTTTTCTGTTTAATCATCAAACTAGTGAATAATAATGATGATTCATGAGTAACAAAGAGTTGTAACTCATGAATTTGTTTTTAAAATTTATCCTCATAAGACCAAATGATTAGTCTCCTTGGATTTTCCTTGGATGTCATTAATAAGTAGGCTGATAGTTAGTGATTAATGTGCATCTAATCAATGATAAGAACCTAAAAATATATATATTTGTATATATATATGTCTAATTAAAATGAAAAGGCTCTAGAAAACTATATGGTAGATAAAATCCATCCCAAGGATTGGGATATTAATATAGCCTATGGATACCCTATGAGGAAATATCATGCTATTTGATTCTATATGATCTCTATCATGCTAGTGTCGAAAATATTCAATAGGTTTGGATAAAGAGTGAAATAATATATCATTATTTATTTATTTTTTCAATTTAATACTAATAGAAATATATTTAAGTATAGAAAGGGTTTTTTCAATGTTTTTACTTCCTTTATAAAAATTTGATTCAATAAAAAATAATTCAGTTTTATTAGATATCATTCTACCTCGTTTGAAATGAATTATTTAATAAATAAATAAACAAATAAAATGGTAATTCCATTCACCATGGAAAAAAATATTCCAAAATATATATTATTTTTAATAATTCTAGAACCATGATGTATATGTTATGATTAATGTTTATGGTCCAATAAAATTTATTAAACCACAGAATAGTTTATATAAAACGGTCATAGAGAATAGTTAGGAAATATATATCATGGTTTCTCTATTTTAACGCATTGTTGTTTCTTAATCACCACTTTGTAGATAGTTTTGAACATTATAATCACCACTTTATAGTAGATATATGATATAAATTGTTCATGATTTGAACATAGAATCAAAATGGAATCTCCAACAATAAAATTTTTTTAGTTGCAGTTTTCATAAAATTTTACTCCATATGACCTACATGACATAGTCAAGACCACCATAACATATACTATACAAAATATCATTCCAAAATGGATGTAGTGTAATTTTTGTTAATGGGATCAGACACATATCCATTCAAGCATTGGTTTCAATATTTTTTAATAAAATATTTATAAATTACAAAATAAGAAAAAATAGTTTTTTTTTCATATAAATTTATTGATTTTTAATAAATAAAAATATAAAATGTTTATATTAACTTCAATTTTTGGAAAAATTATTTGTTCTATATAAAAATGAGTTTGATTTGATTTGATCAGAGGTTTAAATGATATGAAATTTTTAATGTTTATTTTATATAGTGTGGTTGTATAAAATTTGAAATGTCTATATGGTTATAAATGTTTTCCTGAATATCATTTATTTTTGAATATAAAGGATTTCATATTGAATTCCATGTAAATTTTTAATAAAAAAGAGTTCATATTTAAATAATTATTTTTAATCATGTTTACTTATTTTATATAATGTCTATAGATCTTTTTTTAGAAGAATATTTTGATAATTTTATTTACTTAGGAATTATTCATAATTTCTTATCTCACATCTAAATTTATGATTTATTAATTTATTTAGTATTATTCTATGATTTATTTGTGAATATAATGTGTTATATTATGAATAGATGATTGATTTATTTGCAATCTGTTTAAACTACTTCTTTAAATTAGAAGACATGTATTTAAGATGTCATATTTGAGGTATGATAATACATTTAGTCTTCATTTACCAAGACTTTAACTTGTATTAGGTTATGAGATTGAATTAAGGATTTAATTATAGTTTATACATATTACGTGTTCATACTATGATGAAATTGATGTTTCTATTGATTAAAGTACTATGGGTGTAGGGAATTTGGGTTAGACTACTCACTATCCAGGGATATTAGACCATTTTTAGAAAAGTTAGTGTTTTATACATGTCTCTCCATGATTTCTCAAGTGGGTATTTGTCATTTAATATAAATCTATGACATTACATGGAATGGTTTTATAAACCATATGAATTTTATTTGTTCTGAAACTTGTTAATATAGTTGGATTTTTAATTTGGGTTAATAACACAAGATATATGTTTTGTAAATAATTACATCAATATGGCCTGAAAATATTGACTTAGTGGAAGTTATATGAATTAAGAAAATAAAAATTTCTATGAATTCATAAATGTAAAATTAATACATGAGATGAAATTTTGAGTTTTAAATTCTCTTAAAATACCAAGAGTTACATTACTTCTAATGAAAATACTTATCAAGACTGTGATAATCTAAAATTGTAGATCATTCCAAAGTTGTGTGCCCATTGATAATCTTATATAAGTCAAGAAATATATAAGATAGAATAATGTTTATGTTCCTATCCTTGTAATTATCTTGGATTATAATTAGTTTTTATCTATAATAGTGAGGATACCAAAGGAAAATATTTGATTTTATCCATATGATGGAATGGGAAAAAGGTTGTCCATTCAATGATCCCATAATCATATATCATATGATTAAAATTATTTCCTACCAAATATAGTGGTGAATTGTTTAATGATATTTTTTAGGATGATTCATGATGTAATATAGGTATTTTCCAACTAATGGAAATAATGTATGTAAAAAGGTGTTATCATTTTAGTAGGAGAACATTCAATAAAAGTATTTATTATGTTATTGTAAGAGATGAAAATCATCTAATAAAATAATCACTTATTGATCAATTTTAATTATCCTCATTATAAATAAATTTTAGATCAGTATTGTAAAATTAAATTTTTATTAGAAGAAATTTATGTGGTTGTAAAAAAACATTAAAATAATTATTAAGTATGAATGAATGCTCTATGCATTAGAGAAAAAACATTCCAGAAATGACTTGATAATAAATATAGTCATGAAGAGGATTATGTTTATAATAATCATAGAAAATATTATTTTGAAATCTATAAATTGACTCTTTTTTCTATGGATCATTATATATGAATGAAATATAATAATATATATTATTTTTGGATGATAGGTAGGATTAAATGGATCTATCAAGAACAAGATTTACATGGGAGATATATAGTTTTAATGTGATATTATAGTATATTATGGTCAATGAAATTTCCTTGTCAACTCATTTGATAAATATAACTAGGTAAATAAATAATGTCGATAGATAGGGTTTAACACTAAAGCTTGATTTGGACACATAATTTATTTTTTAATTGATGTCTTATGGGGTTGGAAATATTATTTATAGTTATGATATGAATTAGTGGAAAAATATTTATGCACTCTCCTCAATATATTTATGAATTAAAATCAAGACAATGTAGGTCCATGATCGTGATCCATGATGGTGGTTTAAAAATGAAAGGGTAAATTTTATTTCCCTAAAAAAAATAATTGAGGTTATAATAAGTCCACACAAACTTCTAAGATGAATAAATGGGCATATAATGAGGGGCACTATTTTAACTATTGAAAAACATGAAATTTGATGAGAAATTTTCTATAATAAAAAGATGGTTATGAGAAGCATCATGTAATATCAATGTTTTCTATTAATGTTATAAAATTGAATTATTCTATCTTTAAGGGTAAATTATATGAACTATACATCAAATAATAATTATGAATATTTATAGGAGTTGAAAATTTATAAATAGTTGATGGATAAAGCATAATGTATAATTTCACTTGATAGATAAATAGTTTATAAATCAGGAATTTGTATGTGATGGTTTATCTCAAAAAAAAGAAGAATCTAAAATAAAATATTGGTATTTATAATCTAATTTGTTTTCTTTTATATGATAAGATATGTTTGTGAACAATGGTAGTTTTATGAACAAATGATATAATTATTTTATATACATTGTTAATGATTCATTAAATAATATAACATATATAAAATGGGGGTAATGATAAAAATGATTTGTCTTAGATAAATGTGTATTTATATAATATTTATTAAAAATGTGGGAAAGCGTATCTATAACCCTACAAAAGCATATTTAATGAAATAAAATATTCTTTCTATATTTTAATATAAACACGCACAATACCATATAAGATATATATAAAATAGTTTTATTAATATTAAAATAAATTAAAAATATTATTATGTCCCCACAAAAAAGATTTTTTCGTCTTAGTGTGATATTATATTGAAAATATACTTTAAAATATGGTTGTGGGAGTATTTTTCGTCTTAATAAATTTAAAATAATATAAAATAAAATATTAATCATATCTAATTCTATGTGAGAGTCACTTTGATTCTTAAAAGAGCTTAGTACTTTTTTGGAAAACAAGTAAAATATATGGGGTTTAATTTATTTACCAATGATATCTCAAATATAAAATTTTACATGTAAAGGTTTCAAGATGATGATGATGAAAATAGAAAAGGTTCTGAGTAGAAAACAACAGTTATTGACAACATAACATTTGATGTTCTAATGTAAATTAGTTTGAATACTATGTTCATATAGTTGAAAATTAAGTACATGATTCTTAGGTATCACCATTATTTAGAACAAATACCATTATTGATGCTACCCAATAAATGAGTTTAGATGGAATTTTTATCGGATGGATAAATAGAGATGTGGTAGGAATTACGTAGAAATATAATGAGACTAACAAAGCCATAAAAGTGAAGAATACATAAGTAATCACTTGAGAAATATCATATAGATTATGATTTATAATGTTCTTATGTATGATTTTTTTATATTATTAAAAGATTTTAGGAATATAAAGTGTAACATGTTATATAAAAGGAAGTCTCAACTTTATCACTCTTTCCTTTTGGTAGAATATATATTTCAAAAAGTGAAATAATAATTAAACACATAATGTATGAATTTTATTTATCTATAATTGAATTTTTCATAGATTATTATATGTTGTGTTTAAATTAAAATTTTATAATGATTACGACTTATATTGTGACAGAAAATATTCTTATGGGGGAATAAATGGAGTTTTGTTCACTTGTTGACACACCAATTATACCATATGGAGTGTAAAATAGTACATATTTTATATTATATGGGTGTATGTTTCATATTAAAAACATTTATTTAGGATTAGAAAGATACCTTTTATGAGAACAATCAATATTTGATACCTCTCCAAAGCTAGACTTAAGGCATAGTTAATCAGGGGAATATTGGGTATTCCACTAATCAATTCATTATTTGAGGCTTAACCAAGAATATATTTACTTACTCATATAGAGAGTAAAATATTTGATAACATGAATGAAATAAACTAATAAAGTGTATGCCCATAAGAAGATAATTTAGAAACATATGATTTTCAATCTATTACACATTTTTTGACTGTGTATAAATTTTTTTAGCTAGTCATAGACATTTGTATTCATATGGTGGTTATCATATGAATAAGAAATTTTAATTACAAATGTATGAAATTTATGCTATATAAAATGATTTTTCTACGAAACAAATTGTGGAGCCACACGTATGTAATTAGTTTCATGTAGGAAAATTGAGGTATACGTGAAATATTTATTCACAAGATATTTCAGTGTATGATATTTGAGACTCATGTGATGTTTTACATGATGAATAATCAGAATTTCTATAATTATAATGTCCTAAAGAACCTAATTTATATGATACATCATGCTCTTGTCATCACATATTATTACATCATAATCACTCATCTAGATCACCATTCAATATGAGATCAAAATAGAGACACTCCAGGAGGAGGTTGGTGATAGAGTAGTATCCCACACAATAAATAGTGGTGCCACATCATATAAAAATTTGGAGTTAAATTAAAATAGATATAATAAAGATAATTACCTAGATATTTATATGAATATTCCTTCCCATCTTTTAGAGATTAAATAAGGATGCTAACTGACTTTCTTAAATGGAAAAATTAGATAGATCTCGAAGGAAATTTGAGACATGATTTAAGTTGAAAATAAATGAAAATTTTTGGTGTATATTTTAATGAAATTAGAAGACTAGGGAATTTATTTTCCTAATAATTGAATATTAGTGATTTTTTGGGTTTATTATGTTCCTATAATCTTGCTACTTTCAAGGATGATCAGAGCTCAAGAATTTTAAAATATTTTTTGAGCAGTACAATATCACTTGTTTTAAAAATTGATATTTTCCTATATAAAGTCATTAAGATTTACCATAATTAAAAAGTAAATAATATTCACCTAATTTTTTAAATATATATATATATATATTAGGTTGTATAGAAAAATTATAGAGATAAATTTGATACTAAACTAGGAAATAATATTTTTTATATTGAAGAAGAGAGACCGATTTCATTCAAAAGATCTTATACATTGAAGAAAGATATATAATCAAATGTTGTTGATATAATTTTAATGTGCAGAAGAATGTAAGAATAAGAAACCACATTGTACTAACTATTTTATCATTATATCATCAGGATATTCTATGAGAAGAGTTGTACCACCCCCAGTTTTTAGTATGAACTTATCTATTTGCCCTGTTGAGATATACATTGATCAAACAATGTATTGGGACATTTTTGGGATGTTTTGAAGATTTTTTGTGGTGTTTTAGATGTTTCATGATTGTTCCATGGATTAGGGAAATAATGAAAATTCTCCAAGTAATATTGTAAAATCTTGAAAGGGATTAGGAGGAATCACAAAATTGGAACATTTTTAGAGTAAAACATATGGATTTACCTAAAAATAGTTCAAAATTGGATAGTGGTATTTCATATGGTTTACACACAGTTTATCAAAAGGTGCATCCAAACTATATAACATAGGGATTTTGAGACAGTGTCTACTACATGGTTGATGAATGATTTATTAAACCATTTGTCTTAACCGTGAGATGTTATAAACTAAACCTAAATTTTTTATTTTAACCTGATAATTGATCAAAATATATAATTCTTCCTTCAATGTACAAAAATCATTACTCCTATACTTCTGTGAAGATATTTTGGTGTCTATATTCCCTCTATATCCCAACTTCAAAGGTAAATGTTTTTGGATCTAAGATAATTTAGGTAATATCCCAATCCTACCCTCTCCCTTCCTTCCATTCCAAATCCACACATATTTCTTTGAACAAAAACTTAGATCAAGGTTTTTATACCCAGATATGTTGGATTAGTCATGCAATAAATGAATTATTTTTAGGATTTTCTGAAGGAATGGGGATGGGATTCATGATACGATATATCATGTATTGATTAATTTTACGCTCACTTATTTCTCTTTTTTATGAAAAAATAATTATTATATTATAGTTAGAAAAAACGTTTTCTTTTTTGTTTTAAACTATGAATCATGGGTGATTCCCATGAGTTGTTTGATAAAATATTCAAGGAGGATTGTTTTTTGAAAATTATTGATATAAGTAATTGAAATACTTCATGGGTGTTATATAAAATATAAATTGATAGAGATTTTTAAGGTTCATATAGGGGTTCAGTGCCCCCAAATGAATATAGAGGATTATCAGTTATGAAAGACTAGGTGGATGGATGAGTTACTGCTCCTAAGTATTATCACAACCAAGGAACACACATGTGTGTATTTCTGAACATGTAATGGGTATGCCAAGTGGAATAAATTGATAAAATATTTTTAGAACTTTTGTTTAATTTAATTAATATGGTTAAATATTTTGGATTTTCTTTTTTATTGTCTCTAATGTTTTAAACTACGACCTAACTTTCTCTTATCTTAGTGAAATTTTTGGGACGATTTTAGTGGATTTGATACTGAGTTTTTATATTGAACCTTGTATATACACCTTGGTTCATATGTTATTCATTACTAGTAAATTAAATGTATCTTATTTCTCTAGTATATCATCATGATGTTACATTCTAAGGATCATGGTTAGATAATGGAAATGTTCATCTTGAGTGCCTAGAGTGTTTCAACATCAGTGTTTCTATGTTAAGTTATTTTTTTAATTTGTTTTCTTATTCCAATTTTTTCCCAAACTGATATAGTATAGTTTTTGATTTTTAGTTTTATTTCCTACATTTCATGTATTATATAATTTTGGATTGTTTGTTTTCTTATTATTGTCTTGATTGGTTGTTTAGGTTTAAAGGGAAAATAACACCCAAATGATTTAGCAATCCATTGGAATTTATTACCTGCCTTTGTTTTCTAGGGGATTTCATCTATGGTTATTGGAAAATCATATATTTCTCAGCTAATAGATAGATTCAGGATGTTAAAAATGATATCATATTGGTGGGTCAGTCATATTGGGATGGTAGTAAGGTGATACAACATGTCAAAACATGAAATTTTTAGCATAATTATATATATAACCTATTTTTACTAATACATAGCTACTATGGTGGTCTAGGTGTAAAAATATTCTTTTATAAACCTATGAGAATATTTTCACCTCATCATTAGGGGGTTTGATGAAGATTCTATTTTATCATGCATTAGTAATGATACATCCCACTAGGACTAGATTTACCATATTATGTTTGTTGATACAAGGAAAAAAGTTATAATTTTTTTTCTTCTTATTATTTGGAATATCTTTTTCCTTTAGTATAAATGTTAAGTGGTGAATTAGTGTTTTTTTCTGGGTATAGAGAAATGAAACTGGTTAAAAAACCTTGAAACATGCAAGAAGAGGATGAAGAAAAAGTTTTTGTACCTTAACCACTTGTGAAACAATAAATTATTCAAATAATTGTACAAACATTTAATGTTATTGATAAAAGGAATGGAAAACAAAAAACAAAAAATGAAGACTATTTTAAGTAGTTTTACAAATTGAATCCAAATGTTTTTGGGAGGATTCATAAAGTGAAAAGATTGAAGTATGTATTAATCAAATGAATCAGATCTATGATTTCTATTGAACATAGAAAAACATAAAGGAAAATTTATCAGTATACATTCTGGAGGACAACACTCACAAATTGTGGTATTTAGTTTTCTATGATAAATTTGACCATTATCTTATGTTGGAGGTATTAAAAAAAAATTCAATACAAAATGATATTGATACACCATTAAGATAGATAAAGTGGTTAATTTATTTAATCTTATGTAAAAAAATATATTAGTAACAGAATATGAACTTATGTTTTTGATTTTTTTCCATTTTTCTCCTGAAGTGGCTACTTGGGAGAACTTCAGGGAATATATATTCGAGTCTTCATGGTGATTCAAAATTTTTTATATGATACTTATTCTCAGTATTGATGATTATAAATACATGATTAATAGTGAAATAATGGATAAAATGGTTCTAATTTGGAATCCTATGGGATAAATCACATTTTTCTATTTAGGTATAAGTGAGAGCTCTATTAAAATGAATAAAAAAAGGGATTCCTACTTCATGGGAGGTATAACATCAGAGAATCAATCCAATGGATAAGTTTCTTTTCCTCCATTCCCTAATAAAAATATAGTATTTTTATTTTGTGATTTTTTGGAGAAACGATGTGTCATTTCATGAAACCACCCTTATAATGTAACAACTATAATTATATGGGACATATTTTGTATTATTTCCTAGCACTCCAAAGATAGTTTCGAAAAATTAATCTCATCTATATTGGAAATCTTAAGCTCTAACTAAGATATCAAATACAAGTAGTTCTTATCCTAAAAACTAAGTGAGACATAGTGATTATAAAAAATACCCCAACTCCTCAGACAATAAAACTACAATAAGGATTCATGCAACATGGAGTAATGAGTAATAATTTACATAAGGCTATGTAGATGATCACTGTGGATCAATTAGGTCCTTAGACAGTATGTGGTACCATTATTCTTAACACAAAACCGTTGAATTTTATGTTTGATATAGGATTATCAATCTATTTTATTAGTTATCATTTCATTAGTTAAACAAGGTTACATATGGAGATGATTCCAAAAGTGATTAGTATCTAGAAACCTCTCATATTGAGGGAGTGAAAAGGAATTAAGGGTTTATATTAATCTATAACCACCAATAGAGTCTAGTTTTTCAGTGGAATTTATATTCTGTAAATGGGTATGTTTTATTTTATCCTTGAAATAAATTAGTTAATTTCTCCAAATACTCACATTGGGTTTTATATACAATGATTGCATTTTTATTCTCTTGATGGAATTGTAAATCCCATTAAAGAAAATTAGGATTCAAATCCCAGAGACTAAGACCTCTAGTATTGATGGTTGAAATTAGTAATTATCAATTAGAAGCATTAACATTGGGAGATAATTAAATAATTGATTCAAGATATTTTCCTAAATTTTATATTTGAATCTTGATGCATCTCTCAAAAAAATTCACTAGTTTTTCAAAAGAAGTGGAAAAGTAATTTTCAATTGATATACTTCCTAGGAAAAATCATATTTCAATTCCATCACTTGAAATGTCACCAACAGAATTGAAATAATTTAAAATCTTAATAGAGGGAATTTAAAGCAATTGTTCTATATGAATAGGTATATCATATTAGGCTTCCCCAATTCCATTTTTAAATAAGGAAAATAGATCTCTATAACTCGATGTCAATTTTTGGTAACTGATTCAAGATACAATAATTAATAGATATCCTCTTCCATGAATTCATGATCTTTTTGACCATTTTATGGATCCCTATGGCTCTCTTATATTAATATATGTTCTAAGTATAACTGACTCTAAGTTAATAAAGAGGATATTCTAAATTCATCTTTTAGAATTCACTACATTCATTATGAATATATCGTCCATCCTTTTTTCAAAGAAATGAACCATTTTTTTCATGTAATCAGAAAATCATAACCATCAGAGGTAAATTGAGTCCTTTATTTGTAAATTTTTATTGATTATATCTTGGTTTATTCATATATTTAAAGTGACCATGAATAATATTGGTAGATAGTGTTGAGTAATCTATGGGAACATCGGATTTATGTTAAATTCTCAATGTGTGACTTCTGGATATATAATGTATTCTTCCTTGTGTATGTATTTTCTAATAAATGCATATTAGTAGACCTTGAAAACATTTATTCTATCATCACTTGGAAAATTTTTATGATCATCTCGGAGATAGACATCTTTTATGCATAAAAATTCATCATCACTATTTTATTCATGATTTGTAACATATCACATATCCTAGGATAGTGACAATAAGAAGGGTCATTCAATTATATTGGAGTGACGATTTTCATCATTCCTTTTTTTTGAAATTATGTTTTTCTCTCTTCAACATGATTCTTATCTCTCCTTAACTAGGTAAATGTTTTGTTATCTATTATGATTAGTTTGGTTTTGGAGTTATCTTTTTTTATCATACAAGGTGTTCATTTTATAGTTTATGGATCATGAATGCTTTTTAATTCCAGATAATAATTATATAACCCCTGGGTTTGAATTCATTATGGTCATTCATGCTTTGAAAACATGTCATCATTATCTCTATGGTTATAATTTCAATATTTTAATACATCATAAATTCTTGAAAAACAGATATTCTCAAAGGGATTTTAACATGAGTCAATGTCAATGGAAGAAATATCTCCAAATTTCAATAGTTGAATTGGTTCATAAACATGTTAAAATACATTAAATAGATATTTATTTAAGTCAAATATCATATAACCAAATATCCATATAAGATCACGGTAAGTGGAAATTTATAAGTGTGATTGCTGATAAGATTTTGTATTTCATTCAATAGGATAAAGCTGGAGTCTTATTTATCATGAATCTTATTTCAAATTTAGTTTAGTGTGTCAATTATGACCAAATATAAAATCCGGATTAATTTTCAATTATTTCAAATCCTAATACTGAAGAGACCAATGAATACTTATTTTTATCATCTCCAAAAAAGATATTTGATTTATCTGTTGGTTTTCATGATCTTTCAAGGAATATTTGGGTGCCAAGTTGACCATCTGGAAATCATTTAATCATAAAATAGATTGATAACCAAAAAAATAAATACATGTAAAAAAATACATAGATCTCATGTAATATAATTCCATGTAATGTAGGAGGATTATTTTCCCATAGTGAATATTTCTTATAAAAATAGTTGTTTGACCAAAATATATGTAGATACATTCAATTAATTGAATAAGGGTTTATATTGATCTCTAATTTTTTTCCCCAAAATAAGAAAAACATCTATTATTATACCTTTCCTTATTCATAAAACAACTGAGAAGATTTAGGTAATCTAGAAACAAATAGTTTCAACCCAAATCCATTGGAAAAATTATGTGGATCATCATTATTTCCCATTATCCATTTTAGCGGGAGAACATATATTATTGAATGTCTCTCCATGGATTGGGAATCATCAAATGGGTAAGAATTGAAATTTGTCTCCATGGTATGTTGTACCTTTTGAGATACTTGAATGAATTGATGATGATACTTTTTCAGTGGGATTTACCACCATGGTTCAGTTTGGTTCATAATTCCTTTAATGTATCTCAATAGAAGGAACACCGGCCTTCTCTAGTCCATGTGATTGAATGGGATCATGTTGATTTTGAACCAGATACAACATTTATTTGTGCACTAATTCATATATTGGACATACATGATAAATTCCTTTTAGGAAAATGTATTACTTTGGTTGTTCAAGTGTTGTGTTAACAAGGATAACATCAAGAGGAGACATAGGAATTAGAAAAAGATATTCTAGATCAATGTATATGTGTCTTCAAAATCACCACCATTATCCAAAATTTTGGTGATGGAAATCGCAATATTGGGGAGAATGTAACATCCCCGGTTTGTGGTATGTATTACTATTTTTCCCTTATTAATATATTTATTGATTGATATTTGTTTAAGGAGTTTTCTTAGAGGTTTTGGTGAGTATTGAATATATTTAATAGGTTTAACGGTCAGTTCATGGTTAAGGGAAACCATGATGATTCCCTATTTAACCTCAAAACAACATGATAGGGCACAAAAGTAAGTGTATTATTGTCACATAGTTAGATTAAATAGTTAATATTCCCATGGTAACCGTGATACATGGGAAATATGTGTTTGACATGGTTAACACATGATTTGTCAAACTATGCATCCAAACAATTTGACATTTGGGTTTGAAGATTGTGGTTCCCACACATTTGGCACAAAGTTTGGTAAATCATGTGACTTAACCCTGTAATGTAAGAAATTAAATTTTGAAGACTTATTTTAACTCCAATACTCTCAAAAAATATCTCATTTTTCCTTCCTTGTCCTAGTATCATGATCACCATCCTTTCATTAAGTGATTTTGGAGACACACCTCCCACAGGATCCCAATTTCAAAAGATCAAATAGTGTTGGATCTAGTAGGTTCATGTTAATATCCTTATACTCTCTTTTCTCTTCATTTATTTATAGATATACTAATTTCACTTTTAATGGAACCATATATATGGTTTTTTTAGTCCTATATCTGTTGGGTTATTCCCATTTTTATTTTTTAAGAATGTTTTAATGAATGAGATCGTGATTTCTGATCATCTAGATCATGTATTGATACATAATTTTTTATAATACCCTTTTCAAGGTAGTTGGATTATCTATTTCTCTCCACACAACATATAAGTTGGAGGATTACATTTCTAAATATTTTTCTTATGATTTTCTATGGAATATTTTTTTATATTATTGTTAGAAAAAATGTTTTATTTTGTGTTTAAATTAAGAATCATGGTTTACATATATAAGGTTTTTGATAAAATGGTAAAAGGGGGGTTTTTTTAAGAGAAATATTCAAATTAGGTAATGTATTACATGGGATTTTCAAGTCCATATTTCACTAGATAATTCCTTGTTGGTTTAAAGCATGGAGTTGGTGCCACTAGGGGCATATAGAGGATTATCATCGATGAATGACTTGGTAGATGGGTGAGTTAACAATCATAAGTATTGGTATTTTCATGGAATATATATATATATATATCTGTGTGTGTGTGTGTGTGAGTGTGTGTGTGTGGGTGTTTGAGTTTGTGTATGAACATGAAATGGGTATTCAAAATGGAATAAATGGATGAACTATTTCTGCTGTATAATTTTAATTTAATTAATTTGTTAAACTATTTTTGATTTCATCTTGATTATCTTATTTATAGTTCAAACTATGATCTAAATTATTCTTTTCTTGGTGGAATTCATGTGTTTATTTTAGTGTATTTACAAATATTTTTTTATAATAATCCCCTACATATAATTCTTGGTGTATATGAAAATGTTGATTATTTTAAAAAATGTAAACGAAAAGACTCATGAATTTATGTTGGAGAAAAATTACACTACATTATCATGATGGTGGTTGTATCATGGAGATGTTCATGTGGAGTGGTTGGAGTGATTACAAATCGATTCTATTGCATCGTGATGTCTTTTAGTTTTTGGGGGGTCTTGTTCAATGTTTTTATTATACTATGATAATTTATAGTTTTTCTCATTTTGAGTTGTGTAATTTACATTTAATGAAATATATTGTCTTGGTTTGGTTGTTTTTTTATTTTTATGAAAGGTTTTGTATATTTTAAAGAAAAATTCATCCCCCAATGATTTAATAAGCCCTTGAAATTTATTTCCAACCATTGGTTTTTAGGGGACATCACAGAATTATAGTAGCACCTTGGATCTTTTTAAGGAAATGATCATGGTTAGGATTTTAAAAATGTTAACAGATCTTTAGTAATATAGCATGTACATACTTGAGGGAGAAAATGTTTGACTTTATATCATTGAAGAATAAGTCAAATAGTTTTTCCAAAGTGGAGTTAATAAGAAACCTTAAAAAACTATCAGGGGTAGTATAAAGATTCCATTGAGAAGTGGCAATGATTTTCTCAATAGATAGATTCCATATTGAATGATCCATTGTAAGGAACCCAACATGAGGTTACTATTTTTATCAATTGTATAATAGACATTTTAGGAGCTTTTTTAATGGGTACATTGAGATATTATCTATTAAGAATTATTGTATATTATTTTAAACAATATTCACATCTGTCACAGGGGAGAAATGAAGACTTCTATAATCCAGACGTAGGAAAGAGTATAATTTTAATATCGAACCTCATAAAGCATTGTGTATTGTTCCTTTGACATTATTAATATTTAATTAAGGATTTAAGACTACAAGAGGAGTGAAAAAATAATTACTTAGCTAAATTGGTTGAATTAATAATGAATACTCATAAAACAATAAGGGATCACTCATTCAACACCACCCCTCTTAGATATATGACAAGAACTGGGAAATTTTTGATCAATAGATAAAATTGTATGTCATTATTCATTTATTTATTCAAAAAATCATGAATTCAATGTGCATAATATTTAGATATGTTTTGGTTGATGTTTTATTGTCATTTTGATAAATTTTACCCTACAAAACCATTTATATTCATCTTTTAAGAACAAGGTGATACAACAATAGTAGGCCACAAGTAGTAGTCATTTGGGAAAACCTATATTTTTTTAATACCCTAATTCCGTGGGTAATTTTTTTTGAGTTTCAAAACTAGAATTTGGAAGGGCATTTCCTTTTGTAAGTTTCCCTTTCAAAATTTTATGTTATTTAGTATGACTTTTTTCACTCTAACCATTTCATTATTTTATGTTGAAAAATCACAATACTAATAATTACACACTAAAGTTTGTATAACCTTGGAATAATGGTTTTTTTTGTATCTATAAAATACTTAAATGGTCATTGTTTTTAATGGTTTCAACCCTCACATCATGAATTAAATTATAAATATAGTATTCTATCTCATATTGAAAATATTACTCAATGTTAGATCTTACATTCCATGTTTTTCACCTTTCCAGATCAAAAAACTATAATTTAGATTAAAATGTATAAAAAAATGTTCTTTAATTTTTATAGACCATAATTTTATCATATTAAAAAACCTCTCATATAGATAATAAAACATGTCCCAGTTTTCAACAACTATTTTAGAAAATTCAAATAAATCGTAACCCAATTTCTAAATCCACTACTTGTTCTAAGAAATTTATCCTATTATGATTCATTAATTATATAAAAACATAAACAAAAAAAAAAATAATATAAAGATATAAATTTGAAACATAAAGATATAAACTTTTAAAACTAAAACATAAAAATATAAATTTAAAACAAATAGATATATAAATTAAAAACACACACACATATATATTAATATATATAAATTTAAAACACAATCATATATACAAACTAATATATATATATATATATTTGTATATAGTGTATTTTATATAAACATATATATAAACAAACCCAAAAAAACAACTAAAACATTTACCAACATATATAAATATATAAACAAAAAAAATTTATATAGGTTTAAATATATATGAATAAACTTATAAATATATATATAAACTTATAGGAATAGAATCATATATATCTAAATATATAAACATATACATTTAGATTATATGTTTTCATGTATATATTTTATGTATATGTTTATATACATATTTTTATTCATGTATATAAATTTTATTCAATAATTAAAATTTCAACTTATATATCATTTAATTTTAACATTAAATATAAGAAATCAAAAAAATATTATCAAAATCCTAATATACAGAAAACATTAACTAAATATAATTTTAAAATTCATTTTTATTCAAAATTAAAATAATAATATTGTTTGAAATATTAAATACAGTAATTTGTTAAGATAATTTAGTATTATATAATATATATTTTCTAAAAATAAACACATCTAAAAATAAAATAAAATCAATAAACACTTAAAAATATCAATTTATGTGAGTGGAAAAATTCCTAAATATTAAAGGTAGAGTGACTAGCTAGCAAGGAAGGAAGATGCAGACAATAAAAAGTGATAGAAGCTAATGATGTGATGTTAGAGAAAAGATGGAGTACATACTTGATTCATAGTGAAAAAGGTTTCAAAATTGAGAATCTTAATAAATAAGGGGTAAACAAAGATAAGTGTGTTTTAATTTTTTTAAAGACTTAAGTGTCAATTGTTACTAATAAAGATGTTAAAAAATAACTTATATCTGGAACAAACTAAAACATTTTCCTCTAACATCGGCAATAGGAAATCCTTTTCATAAATCTCTGTAAATGACTCTCCATACTACAACTAGAACTGGTGATTTAGCTGAGGCGGTTTTTCTATAAGAGATCCCATCCCACCCATAAATAAAATTCAATATTTATCACCATAAACATCCATAACCAATGTTTGTGAATCATTAGTTCTTATTCTCACTTAAATATTCTTTGTAAATGAAAAATAATTTTATAATTTTAGAGATTTATTTACATTTACTTTTTATCTATGCTAATATACCAAATAATTCTTATCCTTGTTATCATATATTTTTACAAAATTATTTAACTATGTGAGTGAAATATATAAAATAAGACCAACACACATCATATTTTTAATCAATTGACTAACCTGTATCCCCTCCCTATAAAACATGGAATGTGACAACACCCTACTAAAATTAAAGGACAATGTGTCACCTTTTATGGTATTCCATATCCCATTAATAGAAATAATTTCCACATTTTAAATTTCTCTACAAGTTCTTTATGAATATGGATCAAATGATAATTCAACATTGTCATAAATATCATAAACTACAATGTATGCCACTCTATCATTAGAATCAAGACATTTAGTTTTAGGATGACGATCAACTGGAGTTAGATCACTCAGTGTAGAATCATTATGAATCTTCATGAAATAAAAATTCAATATAATATTAAATTTATGATGATTTTTATGGAAAAGTGTCAACATAAACTTCTTTAGCATTCTAATAATTAAAATAATAGTTTAATAAATCATGGCCAACATCCATATTGGAAGAAAAATATTGGGGGGGGGGGGGTTTATGAAGAACTCTTTTGGATACCTCAATTTTTCATTCAGTACCATGTTTTAAGGTTCAAGTGATTCAAAAACATAAACTTCAATGATTATATGAGAGAAAAGAGGATGAGTACCAAAAAAGATTATTATACCCACCTTAATTTGCATACCAACTATATTAATAAATAATATTGTAGTGTTTTCTTCCTAGAAATGGAAAAAATATTGTGAAATAGAGTCCTAAAAACAGAATAGGGTAAAAAAATTAATGGTTGAAGGCTATAGAATATTTCAAATCATTCTTGGGGTATCTAGAAAATAATTGAATTTTACATATAAAACAATGATAAAAATTATCTTCTGAATTAAAATGAATAAATACATGTGACCTGAATCTAATAGTGTATAGGGCTTTATGAATCACCACAAGATTGGTATGGACAATAAAAAACATACTCATATGATTAAATTTGAATATCGTAGCTGAATAACTCACCTCTTCTTCCTAAAGGGCAATAAAGTTCATCTATTTTTAATATTATTGTTTGTTTGAGGGTGGAAAGTGGTGGAGGGAAGAATAAATAGGTGAATTGTACTTACACATAATAAAATAATCATATAAAAATGGTTTTGTCAGTTCATAATCATAGGTGATAGGGATTAATATGGTGTTATCAAGAGAAGATTCTATGATATCATAATAGTTATAATTAGAATAAATAAATGAATATAATTTTTGAATATTATATAGAATTTTTTGTAATAAATTAAATTATTTATATGTATATATATTACTATATGGAAGAATAATTTTATTTTTACAGTATGGTATAAGATTTAAAATATTTGTATAAAAAATGTTCATTATTTTCCATCAAATTAATTACCCAGATATTGTGATTGCCCACCAAATTTATTTCATTTCCTTGATTAATCATGATTCCATACAAATTAAGTGGATGGGGCACACTATTTTTTGGATTGTATTTTTTGTGAAAGTGTGCATGTGGGTATTAATTTATTAATATTGATTCAAATTATATTATATCATTAATGATTTATATTTTTCCACAGAAATATGAATTAGGTATGATTGGAAAAAAGAAGATTACTAAACAATGTTTGAGAGATCAATAAACACAATAAGACCAGAGTGGAGATGGGAAGTCAATTGGTAATAAAGGATAAGATCTATGATGGATTCCTAATATACTTTAATAATGATGATTAACTAGTCCTAACGGAAGTGAAGGTGTAGTATTTTCACTATATTCACATCATCTCATCTTCCTCGGATATTTATAGATTTTATTATAAAAGAAAAAAAACATCCTGTCTTAATATTGATCTTATAAAAACTATATCTCATGTTTTGAGAATATACAACTATGGGAAAACACATTTTTAGTTTTAAAAATTTATTTTCAGATTACTTTCAAACTATTGATGTTTCATCTACTAAGAAAAATATACTCCTCTTATAAATTCTAAAAAGAGCCAATAAAGGGTGATTTTATAAATGATAACTACTAATTGATATAAATCAATCTTTATTAGAACTATTTAGGGATCTTAAAAACATACCTTTTTATGTATTTATTGATGGATGAGGTCAGGAATTTTTATAAAAGAAGAGATTTTTATATTTGTTCAGATAATATGATGTGATTTTAAAACATAAAGATTGTTATAATTTATAATATGTAGTTTAGATTATTGTTATAAAAGAATATGATGGATTTATCTTATTTTTTTCTAAAAATATACAAAAAAATCACCAAAAATTATAATTATTTTTTTGTGGAAATACAATCTAATTTGGTGATTAAGATCACTTGAAACTTATTTAGTGAAAATAAAAATTATTTATAATTATAATAATTCACATTGTATTATTCTGGGAAAATAACATTTTGGATTGAAAAACCATTTATTTGATTAGTTCATACAAGAATTGAATGATGTTTGCATAATTTTTTTCAAAAATACGTGTTCGTTTTCCTAATTTTGCTAATTGGACACATGATTATTAAACATAAAAGACTTTTAATTATACAAATAACCTTTTATAATATTTTGAAAATCTATTGGTTGACTGACAAGATGTTTTTTCTGACAAATTGTAATTGAATCAATGATTGGTTTCAAAAATCGTTTCAGAAATACGAGTTAGTTTTCTTAGTTTTTATCAATTGATGAAAGTTTAGAAAACATCAAATATATTTAATTATTCAAATAAAAATTGTATCATTTAGGATTCATTATATGTTAAATTTGTGTGCGGTCCACTTGTACATGTAAAAATGTAATTGAATATATATTTTAATTTTTTTAGAAAAATAAATTCTTGTTTACATATTTTGGATCATTTTACAAAAGTTTGTAGAACAAAAAAGATTTTAATTATAAAAATAATGAACATATAATTGTATTCACATCACATTTCAGATTGATGCAGAAATTTTTTTATTAAATTATGAAATGAATCAATGATCATTGTCCAAAATATTCGTAAAAATCCAAAATCATTTTTTTATTTTTATCACTTGACGCATGTTTATAGAAATAAATAATTGAACTTACAATAATAATGGGAAAATGTCATGTTATATTGATTTTTGGATTTTCCATAAATGTTAAAAATGAATTAAAATTATTTTTTTAAACAAATTTTGATAATTAAATGTGTTTATTATTATTATCATTGTATTCCCATTTATTAACCTAAAAAATTTATAAATAAAAAAACATTGAATTACTATACACAAATCAAACCTCTTATTGACATGGAATTTATTCATAAAGGTTAATAATTATTTGATGATGATTATTCTAAATGTTTTAGAATAATATAACATTTTTTTCTTAGTGATGGTCATTAAATACATGTTTATAGAACATAAATTATATTAATTATAAAAATACAATTTTTATTTTCCTTAAATAATCAAATGTTTGATTAAATTGATACTTATTACTACATGTCAAAGATAAACTGATGATTTCATTCTAAATTATTTGGGACAAATTCGGGAAATTTTAAGTTTTGATCATTTTTTTTGCATATATAGATCATAAAATATTTTTCATTTGAGAAATTATCAATGGATCATTTTTGACACATATTATATCAGATTAATGTCGAGTTTATTACTATAGGTGAAAAATTAATCATTGATTATTTCATAATATTTGTGTGAAAAAACTGATCTTGTTTACTTGATTTTCATAATTTGTGGCTTGTTTATACAATTATAATGATTATTACTTTTTAAAAATTAATATTGTTTTATTTTTTGGAAAATTTAACGTTGGATTGATGTGGTGTTTTCTATTACATGTCATGAATGAATCAATGAATTCCTACCAATATTTTATGATAATTTGAGTTGGTTTTCCTACTTTTGATCATTTAGAATATTTTTATAACACCTAAATATTCACTATAAATCATTTTTGTCAAATATTATTTCTTATTGATGAGTTATTTTTTTTCCAACATGTGCAAAAAACATTGATGATATTTGTTAAATATTTTTTTGATGATCCTTAATTATTTTCATGGATTTGACTATATTCTACATTATTATAGAAATAAAAATGTTTTTAATTTTAAAATATTTTTTTTATTCTAATCACATAACATGTTATTTTTTTACGGTCTGTTCCTACACATCAAAAATAAATCAACCATCATTTCAATAAATTTTTAGAGAAAAAGTGGCTATTTTTCTACATTTTTTTATCATATGGTACATATTTTATAAATTATAAACCACTAATATTCCGAAAAAGAAAATTTCAATGAGAAAAATAAAATATATTTAAAATTGAAATAGAAAAATTACATGAAATTATGTTAAAATTTAAAAACTATTACATAAATGACAGTGTTCAGAAATATTATGACTCCATATAAGTTTAACAATTCCTCCAAAATGAATATATTTCAGTTTTTGAATATATTTTAGTATTAGTTATCATATAATTTTGATAATAAATACATATTTAAATGGGTTTTTTATAAATATAGTATGATGTCCTTAGTTTTAGAGACTTTTATTTGAATGGTTATTCGATAGGCTTTACATTATGTGTCTATGGGGGGGATACCTTAAATTTTTGAAGGGTTATCATAGAGGTCTTACAATTGAAGGATAGATCCAATGTATTAAATATTAAGGGGTATCTGAAAGACATAACTCATAATTTTTTTCTTCTAGGGTTTAAACCCCATATCTAAATTTCGAATAGACTCTTCCACAATTTTAATACCAATATCAATATTGGGAAACATTTTTTATCTCATAACTCATTAATAACCTGAATCTCAACTCTCACATGATCATGTCATAATTATTTGTTATAGGTTAAAATATTGAATATAATACACCACAACTCTTAAAATAAGGTGGTGAGTGGTTGTTGATATATATAAATTATAATCTATTTATGAATGAAATATTTTGAAACAATAGAATTAATAATTACCATTTTTTGAAAAATACTAAAAATATTTGGAAATAAAGAATACCTTATGTAGGATTAGAATTTTAGAGGATTTACCAAACAATAAACTATGTGTGTGTGGATCTATATAATGTTATTTTTTGGATAATTAATTATTTATAATGATCCTATTAAAGGAAAATTGGAAATGAGTTATTTTACCTATTTACATTTCCTACCAAGTTATAATTTAATCATTTAAATATACGATAATATTATGAAAATATGTCCACAATCATACAACCCCAATTTAATATATTGAAAAGACTCCAAAACATACCCTTATAAAATATTAATACATTTCGAAACCCTTTAAAACCACTATAATTATATCTAATTCAACCATAATAGTTGACCCATCTTGTGTATAAATGACATTAAAAAAATGGAAGAAAGATGTAATTATTTTGTTTTAATAGATTAAATTAAAATAAATTATGGTTATTACTTACTTAAACATGATTTTATACATTTTATATTATTTTTCATAATATTTTTATTTTTTTGAAATTTCTTCCTTTGCACATTAAATTGGATAAATGAAGTAGAATAATTTTATTGATCAATTTTTATAACAAAATGTAAGGATTAATAATTTTTATTTTATGTGGCATGAAATTTTTATTATAAAATTTAAAGCATATGAATTCTTTTCTAATGTGTATCATAAAACATCCCTGATATCTGGTTGGGGGTATGATAGTTTGTTTGACTTTTCATATTTTATTTAAACCTTTCTTATTTCATGAAATAAAATTTATGAAACAATGTACTGAGTACAATATCACGTAAAATAAATTAAAATTAGTTAAAATATACCACTAATATCTCCTCATTAGATGGGAAACACAATATTCCTATGTTTATTGGTTTATGATGCTTATCTACATAGCTAATGGGTGAGTATTGATATTCCCCTCTACAATTCTATGATTTTTTAGAATGTGTTTTTTAAATTCTATATGAATCATTCAAAAAACCCTCATTATGTATCCAATTATGATGTATTTTAGCGTAAATTAATTATTCAAGGAAATATAAGAAACAATAATTTTTTAATACGATTTTTAGGAAAAATATAGAAAGTGTACAAACATGTGACCATAATGTATTCTCAACTAGTTTTCCTCATTATAGGAATGAATTTTCTTCCAAAATTCAACGAAAAATAGAATGTTTATTCAAGAACTAAACCTAGTATAAGTAATGAAAATTTATTTTTTTGAATAAATAGGTTAAACAATGGGATTATATATAAACTAATTTTTTGACCTATTACTATTACTTTAGTTGGTTTTGTTAAAACTATAATGGGATTATTACCATGTCATTATTTTGTTTGAAAACATTTTAATGTTTCCCAATTTGGTATTATTTCCCACATTTAACCCACGAGTCACTTTCAAGACCACTGTTATAATTTCTATTATGATGTATTGTGTTATTACTAGGACAAGTTTAACTATATTTGAGTTTTGAGGACTTTATTTATTTATTTATTGTTTTTTATGACTTTTTAATGAATTATTTTATGTTTATTTTCGGGGAAAAGGATGAAATAAGGAGATGGGAAGGATTTTTATGTTGGTTTAAATTTTAATTCAATAGAAGTAACTATTGGGTACTAAATGGAGGATTTGTGATAGATAATAAAAAGTGTACCAAAAAACCCTTTAAGAGTTTTTTAATGATGGGGTTTTATTAATTATTATATCATGTGATTTTTGTTAAACCTTGGTTTTCCTATTATCGGGGGAGGTTCCTAAGAACTTCTGTCACCCAAATGTCTCTCTTTATCTCCATATCTTGAATAAATGGTTTCACTATTATTTCTATTAATAATAATGATATTTTGGTGATGATGGATTCCCCTCATGAAAAAGAGAGAAGAAAAAAATATTTTTGTGAGTAGGTATCAAGGTTTGATTACATCCAATTTCTAATTATCTATATTTTCTTACAGATTGATGATTTTTTTTGGATTCCTTATATTCTAGAATATTAATCATTATATGTTGGTGTGTAATTTTATTTGTGTTTTTGGTAAGTGACCATTTTCAATTTATGTGTTTAATTGAGTGATTCTATATAAATTATGCACTAATTTTTTGATTTAATAATTAAAATAAACTAGGTTACATGATAAATAAGTTCTAATGAATTAGAGTAATTTATCACGATTTGTTATGCGTTGTGAATAATTTATAAATATGATTCAAAGATGATATTATATAATTTCCTGTATAATGTGATTACATAATGATTAAAATAATAAATAAAATTATGAGATTGATGTAATTATTAATGGTATAATTATTGATAATAATTTAAGGGATGAAATTGTTGATTTTAAATTAAATTAATGTTCTAAATCATTGATCACTTTTATTTAAATTAAATTCATAAAAGAATAAATTTCAATAAATTATTCTAGTTTTTAATGAAGTTATGTGAATTTTAATTTTGTTTAATAGATATATACAAGGGATGAAATAACATATTAAATTAGATGTTTTAACAATATGTTTGGTTATTTTTGTTTTGAAAATTATTGGGTGTGAAGTGATCCATTATTTAATGAAATTACATTTTCAATGTGGTTTGAAATTAATAAATTATATAATTGATTATTTATTATAGGATTGATTTTAAAATTAGTTTAAGTGGAAGAAAATGTCAATTTTATAGTGAATATTTGATATTGGAAATATTTTTCAAAATTATGTAATTTTCATTTAATTTAAGGTTGTTTTCATGTATTTTAAGAAAGTGAATAATTTATTGTTATGAGATAACTAAGGGATGAATTATGATAAGTTAGGAAACAAAGAGAGAGGATATATTAGTCAAGCAATTAATTATTAAAATGATAATAAATAATAATAATTATTATAGTGGATTCTATGTTTTATTAATGGAATTTTTTTTCCAAAAAATATAAGTGTACGATCGACCATAATTTACCATTGATTGGACGCACATTTCAATTTTTTTGAAAACCAAAGACATAGATCACCTATATTCGAAAAATTTATAAATTATTCAATCGAAAATATGTATAGTGGATTGATCATGAATTGATATGGACTAGAAGCATGTGTATCAGATTGAACTCACATTGTAGATGAATAATTATTGAAAAGACATTTGAAATTTTTATTTTTGTAGAAGATACAAAATTATGAAAAAAATAACCACATTATTAATATTTAATTAAAAATTCATGTATAACAATTTTAGATAAAATTTTATGACATCTGGTATCAACTAACAAGCTGTTAAAATCGACCACACACTGACCAACCACACAATTAAGCAACCAAATGTGGAATGTATCCATTGATCATATGTATGATTCACCAAAGGAGGTGAATTAAAGACATACCATTCTATTTATTGACCATAAGATTAAATAAATTGATCACATGTCAGAGAAACTTACCAGAATTAATGTATGGTGCTGACCTTCTATTCATAAGTTCCAATGAATATATTTTAACATTTAATTAATGTATTAGATTAGTGGAATGTTTTCATTCTGTGGATATCCAAATAATTATCTTCCAATAAATAATTATCGAAGTTTATATTTAAAATACATGGAAGCATCAGATGTGAAAATTCTATGGGAATTTTACATTTTTCTTAACTTCTCTAATAATTCCATGATACTCTTTTTTTAATAATATCAGAAAACATAGTGGAAGCTTCGTTTCCCACTTAATTTTATGTTAGAAAATTTGGAAGATCAAACAAGGGAAATATAACATTGATGATAAACCAAATTTTATTAGAGATAAAGTTTCAAAAAATATTTATCAGACCTTTATCTCCTTTTGTGTTTTTATTAAATTTTAGATTTTCAAATTATTTTAATTTTTTTTATCAATTCTCATACTTTGTAAATAAGTGTACAAAAACCGGATTTCCCTCATTATCTTTAATATTATCTCCCTTGTGTAACTATTTAAGAGGGTTGGTCTAGCTTTGACTAGCTATATGTCTTTGTCTGTCTATAACTCGATCTAGATTGTGGATCAAAACACCAATTCCATGTCATGGATCAATTTATTAGTTTTTACACTCTATTTTATCTGGTGATCTCAAATTTTTTTTTATAACAATTCATTACGCATTGTATTTTCTCTAAAAATATTTGGAATATTATTATATTATAATAGAAAGTTTTTTATGAAGAAAATTCAGTTACAGATAGAGTTGTACTACATATTCATTTCAATTTTTCCTCTTTCCATCTTTTCATTACATTTGAGTTTTCATTATAGTTTTTTGAAAATATGTTTAACACTATCCATAATTTTTCAAGAAGAGTTCTTAGATATTCTTTCCCTCTATAACAACACTTTTATATCCCATAAATAACCGAGATAGAGAATTGATCTATCTTACACCACTAATGTGTGCTTTTATAATTCTAACCGATTCAATGTTACAAATCAATACACCTAATCCCGGTTTTGGGTCCTTTAATTTTTTTTAATAAATGTTTACAGAGATTTTTTAATATTAAGTGGAGAGGTCTATGTTCCATCTTAAAACTAACATCTTTTTTTATTCCACTATGTTTTTTTATTTTTGGTTTCACTACATTATTATTTTAATTAGATTTATAAAACAATGATTTATAAATAAAATTTGAGACTTTTAATTAAAATTTGATATATATATATATATATATATTATTATTTATATTAGTAGTTTATTATTCAAATTTAAAAAAATAACATTTTTAATCTAATAATTTATCATTACTTTTGACATTTTTTTAAAAAGATATCAAATTATATATTCCTACAGTATTGTTTAACAGGTAAATTTTTAAATTAAATTGATTTTAAATATATAATTTTCAAAAAAGAAATATTTTTTTGGAAGCTCAAGTCAACAATGTCATGATCATTCTACTTAGACCAATTTTTGGCACCAATTCAATTTATTCCAAGATCTCAATTTTTTACTTGTTTACCATATTAATTAGTTTAGAAATTAATGAAGACATAAGGGAAAGATCTTAATTTATGATTATTTTTCTATCATTATGGATTTTAAACCTACATCCTATGATTCCAATTTAATTCATTTCATTATTCATGGAACTTTTTATCAATAATATAATAAAATGAAAATTTATCTTAAAATAATTGGCTTTGACATGTGAGGTATAATTAAAGATACAAATGAAACACCCAAAGAACATATAAATGATTATAAAAAAAAACTAATTTATGTACAATTATAATTTTAAATATATAAATTCATTATTTTATACTTTATAAGGGAATTAATTTAATCCTATTTCAGCATAAGCTACTAATTTTGTAATCTATGTTACTCATGACCTGTATCATGAAGAAACCTCAAATATTATAGAAATTCACTTAAATATACAAAAAAATATGATAGTTTTAAAATGAAACATGATGATTCTATTTATAAAATATACCACAGGTTCAATGAGATCACAAAAACTATGAATCCATGTGTAAAACCAATGGATGATAAAAAAAGATGTGATACTACACTTGTTATGTCTACCCAATAGATAGAGAATAAAAAATCACTACATCATAGAATAATGTAACATCAGTTAGATGAAATTAAAGGAACTAACTTGAAAAATGATAGTTTATAATGATTAATATAAAATAGTAAATAATGATAATGAACAAAAAGAACAAATTTTTAGCTTTAATGATATTTTATCCTAAATTAAATGATGTAATAATAGAGGATTAAAGTGGTAGTGATTCTTATTATTAGATTGATGAAGAGAATTATCACTTAGTCATCTGATTCAATAATTTCTATGAGAAGATTTTTTTTCATGAGATCAATATATAATTTAAAATTTTACAAAAAAGGAAATTAAAAAAAGGATTACCCACCATGATTAATTACATGATATTAATGTAAAAGAAAAGGCCACTTAAAGGTGGAATATTCATAGATTAATTAAAATAATAAATATGATGATGTAGAAAAGTAACCAAAGAAGGTGATGATGGAAAAACTGAGTGGTTCAAATGATAGATATAGTGATTCAGATATAGATGATGCAAGTGAAAACACTAATATTTGTTTCATGGACACTGTATATAAGGTAAACTATACTACCACTCCTTAAAATAATGATTCTCATGTTGAATCAATAATTACTAGTGAATAATTAGAAGATAAATTTTTTATTCTTGAGGAAACAATGAATGAACCAAAAGATAAATATAAATATTTGATAAAATTGAATACATTATCAACTATTTGTAATATATATATTCTTTTCAAAAACAAAATAACACCATATTTATTAAAGAAAACAATGAGATGAAATTGACTAATGAAAAACTAAAAAAGGATCTAGAAAATTTTACCAATTGAAAAAATACATAGAACAAGATGTTGGAATAAAAAACCAACTAAATTTTATGATGGTATAAGATATAAATATCATTATCAATGTAAGTTTATGTTTTTTCAAATTTATAAAAATAAGACACTAATCCTTAATTCTATAGGATATTATAAACATGGGGAAACCAAATATTTATATGGAAAGCGCACATGAGCCTCAACCTAGTTGGGGAGGACTCAAAAATTGAATCCAAGAGACCTGAGATCAAATCTGTTTGTGGATATATTTCCAGGTTATTGTAGAAGTTCTGTAATAGGTACTGTTAGGTACTTTAGCAACTAGAACTATTCTTCCATCTAGGCCTCTAGGCCACTGGTTTGGTCCTTGGGTCCTAAAAGGCTTTCGGCCACCCATGGCCTTTGGGCCAGTTGACTCTCAAGGCCTTTGGGCCACCTTAATGCCTTAGGGTCACTCTAAGGACTTTGGGACACATGATTATGTAGATGTAACAGTCAGAATACAAGGGACAATTCTTCTGATGATGATTTAGAGAAATAACATTCACAAGAGAAGATATTACTGGAATTGGATGAACAAGAGGGTAATGCATTTCCATCGGTACCAGGCCAACGTATCTTTTCATAGGATAACTATTTGACCTTCCCTGAAAATGTGGAGTGCTAATATCATGACATATTCTAGGGAGTAGTAGTTCCAAGTTGTCTTGTCTCGGTGATTCTCTCTAATAACTACATGTCATAAAATTTCCTCTAAGACTTCGGGCCTTGTAAGTATTCCACCTCACCCCTTAAAAAGTGTAATATCGAAATTAATAACAAATGAAGGCTATTGGGAAATTACAACCAAAAATTAAAAGTAATTTTTCTAGAAAACTATTAAGCTTGTTGTTGAAAATATGGTGAATAAAATTTGGATGCTAAAAGCATCATTTGATAATTTTTTGGACCCGAGAATTTTTTGGTACTAATATAATTTATTGAATAAATTGTTATATGTAAAATACATAATTATCTATAGAAAATATTATGGTTTTTGGATTGTGGATGTTCTAGAAATATGATTGGAAAGCACTCATGTTTAAACAAAATGTAATATTTGATGGTGGATATGTCACATTTAGTGATAATTCTAAAGGAAAAATAATAATTCTTGAAAACATTTGTAACTCTAAAACCACTTTAATTTATGTAGTTTTATTTTTTGATGTTTTAAAATATAACCCGATTAGTATTCCTCAATGATGAAATAATGGTTATCATAATTATTTTTAGAATAATTCTTATATGAATTATGATTCTAATCTTGGATTTGTTTTGACAACTTTTATAAATAATAATGTCTATGCTTTAAATTTAGATTATTTATTATCTCAAATTTTTTCTTACTTTAGTGATTTTCATAATGAATCCACGCCACACATAGGACACTAGGTCACTAAAATTTTCACTAAATTAGATATATAACTTTAAATGGATTAGTCAAGGATCTACCCAAACTTGAATTTGAAAAATATGTTGTCTGAAATCCATATAGTAAAGGAAATAATTAAAAAATTTATATCAAACCAACGAAAGATGTGTCTACTTGTCAACCCCTTGAACAAGTTGAAATGGACTTGTTTGTACCTTCTATAATTTCTAGTCTAGATGGAAATCATTATTCTTATTTAATTGTTGATTAATTTACAAGATTAATATAGCTATTTTTCAAAGATCACAAAATCAAATATTTTTCTTATTTATTAAAGTATGAAAAAAATATGGAGACCGATAGTGGAATTACCATTAAGACCATGAGAGGTGATCCTGACCAAGAATTTTAAAATCCAGAACAAGATACTTTTTTCCATAAGAATCATATAGTCATAATTTATCTTCCTCAAACACCTCAATAAAATGAGGTTATAGAAAGGAGAAATATAGTTATGAATAGAGATTTCATGGACCATTCTTAGTGAGTGACAATTACCAATTTATTTTTTGACCGAAGCTGTGAATACAAGTTGTTTTTTAATAAATAGGGTTTTTATAAATCCACTTTTAAATAAGATACCTTTTGAGTTATGAAATTGTAGAAATCCAAAGTTAAATTAAATTATTTTTTTCGGTTGTAAAATATTTATTCTAAATACCAAAGTGAATCTATTCAAATTTTAAAAAAGAATAACATAAGAATTTTTTTATGTTATTAGACATATAGTAATGATTATAAAGCCTTTAATAAAAATCTAATCTTATGGACGAATCTATTCATGTAAGTTTTTATAAGACAAATATACATGAGCTCAAAACATTATTTCAAAAAATATTAGGATTATATATATGATTTGAATATTAATAGTACCTCTATATTACGAATTTACATGTCAAATCTCCTAGGAAATACCAAACAAAACATCATTTATTTGCAGATGATTTGGAAGACTCAAGAACTTCCATTACATGAACTATTATTACCCATAATAACCATATCATAGATTATGTTATAGTTGATATCGATAGAGGTACACAATATAGAGAATCACATGGAATGTAGGCTGAAAATCAATATTACTTGTCAAAATAATAATCTTTGAACGTCAAAAATCCAATTAATGATGAACAGTTGGTAGTGGTTATATAAGAAGAATTGAATATTTTTGAATTAAAAAATTGCTAGGAATTAGTTGAGAGACCTGAAAAATATTTTAATTTTGTAACTATATAGTTATTTTGAAATAAATTTAATGAATCCATAAATATTTAAAAAAAAGATAGATTGGTTGGATAATGTTCTAATAAAGAAGATGTAATCGATTATGAGGGGACCTGTGTACTAGTTTCTATTCTTGAATCCATTATAATACTAATTATATATGTAGCTCACTATAATTTAAAACTATATAAAATATATGTTAAGAGTTCATTAATTAATTGATATATTACTAAAGATTCTTTCTTCGATAACCAATTAGAATTTTTGAATCCTCATTTACCAAATCATGGTTTAGAACTTCCAAAAGACATTGTTAGTTTAAAAATGTCTCCTATTAGTTATTATGATAAGCTTAAATCATTCCTAATTTCATATTATTTTTCATAATTTATAGTTAAAGGTACATTATTTATAAATATAATTACAAAATATATTTTTTATTTTCAAATATATGTGGATGATATTATTTTTCGTTCATCTAAAAACTCTTTGTGTATTGTTTTTTCTAAACTTATACAAAATGAATTTGAAATTACATTAAAGGGTTACTAAAAAAATATCTTAGATTTTTATTTTTAATACCATTAGGGAATTATTTTAAATAAAGTTAAATATACGAGGGATATTTTGAAATATTTTGGTTTGGGTAAACCGAAAGGTTGTGATACTCTATTGAGTAGTGCATGTAAATTAGGTTTTCATGAAAATATGAAACTAGTTTCCAAACTATTTATAGATTTATTATTAGGAGTTTACTATAAAAAATTTATTGTCAACCCATTTTTATATTATTTTATTATGTGTTATCATTTACAATAAAACCATATGGAATCTCATTTAAATACTATTAGAATAATATTAAAATACCTCAAGATTAAAAATAATTTTTTATGTTTTACTACAGAAGAAATTAATTTGAATTTTTTTTATTCATATATGGATTTTTAGGTTCTATGTTAGATTGAAAACAACCTCTAGAACATGTACCTTTTTGGGAATGTGTAACATAATGTGTTTAAAAACAATAAATGACTTTGTTCAATATTGTATTAGATAAACCACATCAAGCTTAAACGAACAACAAAATGTTATATTTTTAATATTACCTTTATAACCTTGATATTAGAAAGGAATAACTGAATAGTATAAATAATTTTTCAAAATATGGTTTACCAATTTATATATAATTAATTATTTTTTTATCTATTAATTATAAATGAATATAAAACCCTTTTTAAATAAAAGGAAATATTTTTTGCAAAAAATATTTTAATATGCACAAGTTTTTTTATAAATATAATTAAAAAAATCACTCTGGTTTGATTATATTAATTAAATATATATAATATATTCAATATAATATTTAAAATTTATGTTTTTTATTTTTTATACATGATATAAGAACAAATCCAATTTTACATTTAAAAGCAGTATTTTTCTAAAAATACAGTTTTCCAAATTTTCATGGAACACTTGTTTTAAATAGTGTTTTTAAAAATTATATAAATTTAATTTAAAAAAATAACCTTATTCATTTAAATATTAATCTAAAAATATATTTTGGTTCATCTTTGGGTAATTTTCTTATAAGTTTCATATTTTGATAGATAGTGAAAAAATATGACATTTTAATTGAAAACATCTTTTTTATGTAATTAATTTATAATGATAAATTATATTTTTAATTTATTTTAAATTATAATTAAGTTAATATTTTATCATTTAATCCAATTTAGTTAATTGGAATAAATTTATAATTGAATTTTATTATCAAAACATTTCAATATTTTGATTTTTTTTCTTTAAAGCCATGTTTTCTCATTATGTTAAGGTGATTGATTTTAAATTAATTTTAGAAATTTACGTTTTTTGAATTTGGAAATATGGATTTCATATTTATAATCTTGATTTCATGTTTTTTAAAATGTAACCATTTTTTTGGAAAATATATATTGTATATTTGGTAATTTTTATTACCACTCTTAAGGGTAAATCGAGTAATTAAGTGTAAAAATAACATTACAAATATTATAAAATCTTCCTAACACTTGTCCTAATTATATTGGATGACTAATTATCGACCAAAGGAGTCTTAGGTCTTATTATTTGATCTCTTGGAGCCACATGGATTAATTTAATTCATTTATTATATTTTATTCAATAAAGAGAAAATTTTGTCATACATTTGTTTTTAACGAGTGAAATATTTTTATTATGTGGTTATATTGCAGATATGTTAAAATATTAAAAGAATTTTTAAATATGAAGTATTTAACTTCATAATTATAATTTATTTTTAGTTTCTATTTATGAACTAAGTAAATTAAAGGTATTCACAATGATGAAGCAATAATTGTTTAGTTAATTGAAGTATATAATAAATTTTCTTAAAAATATGAAAATAAATATAATTTGACATAATTAATGTCATGAAATATTTTTATTGAAAAATTTTACTTGTTAGTTTTGTGTTAGATTAAATGGGTTTAGGATATCATATTTTTATCATATTTTTTAAAAGTCATGAAATGAATAGTGTCAAAATTTATATTAATGATATTTTAAAATAAATAATATCATATTAAATGATATAAAATTCATAAAATTTTTAAATTCGTAGAAATTATTTGTATAATGTAGTTAATGTTATATATTATCTATTCATAGTTATTTTTTTCATTTAATAGTAACTATTTTAACCTTTAAAGTGTAAAAACACATGTTGTCATGATATGAATTTAAGAGGTTAAGTAATGGTTAAAAAAAGATAAGGATTTAAAAATAGTCAAAACAAACCTAATTTTCATTGTATGAATTTATTTAGATCCCAAATAATCATATTTTCTATAAAAAGTACTTCAGAGGCATTTTTTGTTGAAATTTAATTTATATTAATTTAATATTTTGAAGTATTCTAGTAGTGCAACTCCCCTCTCTTATAAAAGGGTCCCTCTTTTTCTTTATTCATCACAGAAAAAACCTTTTTGGTTTTCAAAAATATCATAAAAAATAACTTACTATAATCCCGCCTAAAATTATAAATCTCTTATTGTAGCCATAACACCATCCATAGTGGTCTTAAGGTGTTAAGAAAAGGAGGTGGTCTGAAGAAGTAATATCATTTTTAAAAAAGTATTTCTATTTTATATTCTTCATCCTATTCCCTAGAATTCTTTTCAACCATTATGAAATAATAAAATTATTATATTAAATATTCTTAGATGTTATTATTTTAATATCTTATCCCATATTCATCTCCACTTCCATCAAATGGGAAAAGAATTAATTGTTCGTGTGTGTGATAGACCACCACCTCACGAAGCGATATAATTCATTTTCCATCACCATATCTCAAGGCTAGTTATAATGATGGAATTAATATTTATATATGATATTAATGAAATATTTATAAATATTATATAATAATATATCATTTATGTTCTTACTTTTCCATGCACATAAAAATTATAACATCGGTCATGAGTACATGCTGACTATCATCTCCTCAAAGTGATGTGATTCATTTTTAATTCACCACATCACATGAATTTTATATATATAAATGATTAATATGATATTAATAATATTTTTATCATTAAGTAATGATAAAACAATAATTACATTTTTTAATAATTATCACTGAAAAATGGAAACATTACTCATGCATACAGATGACTTACTATCTCTATGATTATAAAATAGTTCATTTATTTATATCCATATTTCATGGAAGGGTTTAAAATAATAATTTATTTATAAATGTAATTATTATGTCTATATTTCATTTAGTTATATCCATATTTCAATTTTTGCAGGTTTTTTGGTATTGAAAATGTTTTCTAAAAGAAAAGTTTATTCTTTATTATTCTGTTATTTATATGGGATTAAAAGATTTTTTAAAGGGTTTTAAGTTGAAATATTTTTATTCATGAAATTTTACATGATAACTATATGATATAGGTGAGATCTATGAAACTTGTACAAAGGGTTGAGGGCCATTACATATCACAGGTGAGCACAATATTGATTATTTGTGGGATTGAACCCTATTATTGATAATGATAAAAAATTGAGACTGATATATCATATATGAAGGTTAGAGCCCCATTATATCTCGTAGTTGAGCCTAATATAGCTTATAAGATGTTTTATCCTAATTATAGATCCCGAATGCATTGGGTAATACCCATATTGTATGTCAGCCGAATTGTTATTAAAATTTAAAGGGTTTGGAAAGGGTTTTATATATATGATTCTCTAAGCCACATAAAGAAGTTTTGAACTCATTTCTATTAGTTTAATGTTTTTTTCATAAAAAAGAATATTTGTTTTTATTGTGAAATTGTTTCGTTTCTTTCTCATAAAAAACATTAAACGAGTTTTCATGTTTTTCACTAGAATAATTATACTCAGTGTTTTTATGTCCCTTACTGATCTTTTTTTGCTCATACCAAGTTTTAAAATGTTTTTAATAGAATTAATGTATGATTAGGGACATAGATAAGGACACTATTTAATTTTTGATGATATATCTTTCAAAGAAACCATGGTTTTTTATAATTTTTCATTTTTTGGGAAAAAATGGATACTGAATAAAAGTTTCCACAGTTAATTCATTGGTCTACATTATATGAGTTTATCATAATTATGATAATCACTAAAGAAAAAACATCCTTGAATGTGAATTAATGATAAAAAACATTGTAATATGTAATGTTTGAGGGTAGACCCTTACAGTTGGTATCGAATGATGGTTTAGATAGCTCTATAGATTAGGATGTTTTATTAAGAGTTATGGATATCATTATATATTTATAATATTATGGCTTAAAATCAATTAAGTGTCTTAGAAATCCCTTTTTCGGCTTTATGTAATGAAATTTTGAGGCCACTGATGGTATTTTTGGAGACATTCATTTTTCTCATAATTAAGGGTAATTTCATTTTAAGATGAAAAATGAAAGGTGTAAGATAAAAATTGTGGATGAATGATGATATTTTTTGAGGATTTTATCATATTTTTTAAATTTTATATGAATTATACAGTTCTATTAAAAGTAAAATATATAGGATGGGTAACAACCTGTCTCCTCCGGCAAGACCGTGAGAATCGAACCCACAACTGATTGGTGACAAGGGCACATCACCTTCCATTCGTTTACATGAAGTCCAATTTAGTAAAAAAAAATAATTTTAGTTAAACGATTTGATTGATTAAGAATAATTTGATTTTGGGAATAGATATTTTATCGAATACTTAAAAAATGGATTGTAAAATGATTTGGTGATTAAGTGATTAATGTAATTTTAGAGGAAGTTCACTATTTTTGAAACGTTTTATTATTAAATTAAAAATCATAATATGTGATCTTAATTGACAAGTAAATGATGAATTATATTTTGGAAGCCAATATATTATTATTTTCTATTATGGCGTTTATTAATAGAAATTCTTTGAGTATCCTGAAAATTATTAGGGTGATTAATTTATGTGTGGGACTTGAAGAGTAATTTTTTTTATTTGGATATTATTATTAAACATTGTCTTGGAATATTATGTGATAAAATAATTATAATTTTTTTATTTTAATTTTAGTTATAATATTTTTAGAAATTTTATATATAGTTATTTTTGAATGGTCTATGTTGAACTTTGAGTATTATTATTGAAATTTTGGAGATTAAATATAGATTTTCTTCACACAAAATATTATCAATTTTTGGAAATTATATTATATTATCCTAATCACATTTTTTGTTAATATTTCATGATCAGTGGAATATATATTTACAATTTTGTGAATTTTTTAATCAATCAAATTTTATTCTAATGCTTTAACAATGAAAAATTCTTCGAAAAATAATAATTGTTTGGAGAAAAATATTTTTTATAGTGGAAATTGATTAAAGGGTGAAACTATACATGTAAATTAAGTGTATTTCCATATATTTTTTTTCTAGTTAGTAAAATAATTCCAAAAATACATTAAAATTATTAAAAAAAATGTTATTTATTTACTTTTCATTCTAAGAATTCATGGACCTTTAAAGCATCAGAGGCTTGTAGTTTTGTGATGGTTAAATTTATAATGACCAAGTCCTCTATAAACATCTATAATAACATGATAGTTAGTTTTATCATCAATTTCCAGGTCTTATAATATAGAACACTTGTATGTGTTATATGAGGTAACCTTCATATATCACATTCCTTTTATGAAAGTTTATGTTTCATTGACCCTTATTCTGATGAGAGATTCCAATAAAGGTATTTTGAAAAGTAAAAAATTTGTTACCAGGATTACATTAAAAATTATAAGAATGAAATTTCCAATGGGTAGTGGAGAGTATAAAATCTTGAGTTTTCAGAATAGAAATACTATGTTTGATAGCATACAAGATAAAACACATCGAGCGTTAATAAACATCTAAATATTATTTTTTAAATGTTACCTTTACAAGATAGAGGTTAGAATACATGAAATGAAATGTATTAATATAATTATGATAATATTCTTTAGATATTTATATATAAATAATTATTTGGTTCCCAATTAGTTATAAATGAAATAAAACCATTTTTTAATATAAAAAGGATTTTGTTTCTAAAAAACTATTTTATTATGAAAGAGTTTGTTTTATACAAATGAGAAAAAAAACTAATCCTTTTTGGATTAAATTAATGTAATATATAGATAATATATAGAATCTAATGTTTACAAATAATCTTATATATTTTCTATACATGATTTAAGAATAGATCAAATTTTATTCATAAAAGATACATTTTTTTTTGAAAAGTCAGCTTTTCTTCCTTTTAATTGTGGAATTGTTTTAAATATATTTTGTGACCCCTTAATAAATTCTATTTGAAAAAAATAAACATATTATTTTAATAATAAATTTAAAAATTTACTTTTTTTGAATTTTTGTTATTTTTCTAATAAGTTTCATGTTTTGATAAATAGTGGAACAATATTTATTTTTTATTGAAAAAGATTTTTTAAAAATAATTTATAGTGAAAAATTATATTTTTTATCTATTTTAAAGTGTAAATAGATAATTTTTTTATCATTTAATCCAATTTATGTTATTATAATCAATTTCACATTGAATTTTTTATGAGAAAATTTCTATCCTTGAAATGTTTTTACATTAAAACAACATTTTCCCATTCTGTCAACATGATTAATTTTAAACTAATATTAATATATTATATGTTTTTAACTTTGAAATATGGAGTACAAATTTGGAATAATATGGTCTAATTTTATTAAATCTTTCCATTTTTATTTTTGGAAAATATGAATATTAACTTAGGTAAATATCTTTACCACGATTAAGGGTAAATATGATAATTAAGGGTAAAAATAATATTATATATATTTTTATATTACTATAAAATTTTTCATAATATTATTTTATTAGTGATTTTTTCCTAAAATAATCATTGGGATTATTTTTTGAGCTCTTGGATCCACTTGGAGGATTTTACGACATATATAGTTTTTATTCAAAGAGTACTCAATCTTATCATACTTTTGTTCTTAAAAAGTGAAATATTTTTAACGTGGGGTTATATAGGGGATATGTTTGAATATAAATAATATTTTTAATGATAATATATTTATATTCATCGTGATGACTTATTTTTAAATATTATGGAAGAATAATTAAATTAAATGCATTCATAATGATTAAGTAGTAATTGTTCAATTTATATAAATATCAAATAAATATTCATAAAAATTATAAATTAAATATAATTTGATATAATTAAGGCCATAAAATTTTTTATGGAATAATTTACCATGTCCTAGTTGTTTTAGATAAGTAGTGTCTAACGTATCATGTTTTTGTGATATTTCTAAAAGGTTAAGTAATGAATAATGTACAAAATGACATTTAAGATATTTTAAAATAAATAATATTTTTTAAATGATATAAAATTCATAAAATAGTAAAATTTCCCAAAACATTTTTGGATTAGTTTTAAAATATCATTAATGATACATTTTCGGTTCTTTTTTCATTTTATAGTGACTATATTTTCCTTCGAATAGTTAAAATATATGTTTTCACTCTATGATTTAAAGAGGTAAAATAATGATTAAAACAAAAACATAAGGATATAAAAATAGTGAAAACATTTAAATTTTTTATTTTATTAATTTATATTGACCCAAAATCATCCTATATTTTATATAAATTAGTTTGGATCCATTTGGAATAGAAAATTAATTTATATTATCTTAAGGAATAATTCTAAGAGCATCCATCCACTCTCTTATAAAAGGAAACCTATTATTATATTTTATTCCAAAAACATTTTTTTTATCCAATTTCTAAAATCTTATCTTTCTATAATCACTCCACACATTATAGAGCTCTTATATTAGACAAAAAACCATCCATAGTGGTATTAAGGTGTTATGAAAAGGAGGTGGTTCAAGGAAGATGTATCATTTTTAATCAGGTATTTATGTTTTATTTCTACTTCCACACCTTCAAATTTTATTCAACCATGATGATATAATAAATTAATTATACTAAATATACATATAATGTTTTATGATAATATCATCACCCAAATCCATCTCAACTTCCATCAATACGTAAAAGAATTAATCATTCGTGTGTATAACAGACTAACACCTCGCGAACCGATACAATAAATTTTGTATCAAGGTATCTCAAGACTAGTTATAATGATTGAATTAATATATATATACAAAAATAATGAAATATTTATCATTATGAAATAATAATATATCATTTAATTTCATACGTTTCCATGCACATAAAAATGATAACTTCGTCTGTGCGTACGTGTGAACTATCACTTCCACAGAGCGATGTGATACATTTTTCATCACAAAATCACACGAATGATATAAATAACTATAAATTATAAATATATTTTTCAGTTATTTTTTTTATAATTCCTAAAATATAATAGAGTGCATACCCTCTTTCAATAATGATCATTGAAAAATTGAAACCTTACTCATGTGTACCTATGGATTACCGTCTCCATGAATGTAATATAGTTCATCTATTTATATCCATATTTTATGGATTTATTTAAAAGTATACACAATGCATAAAATTTATTATATTTAATGAAAATTATTCTAGAGATTATGGTACAATGACCATTATGACTATAAACGTCATACCAAAGTCATTTTGGACTCAAGTGCTGAATATCTTCGAAACATATGGATGGAACATAAATAATTAACTAATTATTATAGAATTATAATAAGTTATATAAAAGGAATAATATACTTGAATATTTTCCTCCTAAAATAAAATAATTATCATATGTTTATTATTCAGGAAGATAAATTTTGTATGTGACCAGTCAGACTCAAGGTAAGAGATTTCTTCACAATCTACTTTAATTGAGAAATTTATTGTTAATATGCTCCTTTAATTTTTTATGAGGTGTATATACAAACACCTATGAAATATAATAACATTAATTTATTCATTATCATGTTATTTAGTGTTTTTTTAAATTTTTTTCTTTCATAGGGCTTAAGATTTAAATGTTCAAAGTGGTATCTGTCACTTTAAATGATTAAATATTTAATTAAAAAACTTCTTCTCCATGTAAATATTATTGATATTATTTATATTTATATAAAAGGATTATAAAATAATTATCATGTCTATTTTTAATTTCATTATTTTTTTCAGAAGGAATATTTTAAAATGATTTATATGAAACATTTTGAAAAATTAAAAATGTTATGTTTTATTCTTAATATACATAGTGAAAATTTATTATCCACCCCCATGAATTTAATTTGATTTATAGATTACATTTTATAATTACATGTTTTCTTAGATATAAACACCTATTTCATTATTTTTTCATTTTTTTGGTATTTAATTTTTTTAAAAAGAAAAGTGTATTTTTATAAGAAAGTGTTATTCAAATGGGATTAAAAGTGTTTTTAAACGGGTTTTATTATGATAATGTTTATTTCAAGAAACATTCCTTGATAATTATATAAAATTGGGGAGACAGATAAATCTTGTATAAAGGGTTGAGCCCCATTATTTGTCATGAGAAATGGGAGTGCCCGATATAGCGTATACGAAGTGTTTAACCCCATTGTAGCTCATGGGTGATCCTAATATAACCTACATAAAGGGTGATACCCTTTATAGATCTCCAATTCATTGGTGAATAAATTATTTACAAATAAGTTGTATGGTTCTTCCAATAGAATGTGTTCTAAAGGGGTTTTATGTAAATGATTCTCTAGGTCACCTAAATGAGTTTTTGGATTTATTTCTATTAGTTCTAATTATTTTTATTTGAGAAAATCATATGTGTGTTTTTTAATGTGAAAATGATTTTTTTCTCTCTCAAAGAATAATAAATGAGTTTTTAGGTTTTTTGACGGACAAATTTTGTTTTTTCTTTTTATGTACCTTACTGAGTTTTTTTTGTTCACATATCAAGTTTTAAAATGATTTTCACATGGTGAAAGGACGTTTAGGGATACAGATGTAGAAGATATTAAAGTAGTGATGTTATGTCATGGAAGGAAACCTAGTTTTTTAGAATGTTTTTTTGGTGGGAAAAAATGGATACTAAGATAATGTTTCCACTTATATTTTATGGGTTACATTGTAAGAGTTTGTCTGAATTCCTTTAAAAACTAAACTAAAAAGACCCCAAAATGTTAATTCTAGTTCAAAAGAGTAAAATATGTAATGATTGAGGTAGTAGAATTACATCATGCCTCTAGTACCATGGTGTAATATGAAGAAGAGTCTAATTACATTTTATACAATAGAAGATGAGTATATAGCACCATGTAGCTGTTGGTCATAGATTTTATGGATGAAAAACACATTTTAATAATATGGTTATCAATTTCAAAATGTTTCTATAAATTGTGATTGTAAAAGTAATTTTAGAATATCTAAAAATATTCACTATATCTCTAGGGCTAACAATATTGATATAAGAAATCACCTTTTTAGAGTTAGTTTTAAAAAAAATAATATCACTCTTGAATTTAGTAGTACTTAACTGTAAAATATGGATATTTTCAAAAAAAATCTGGTGAATAAAGAGAGATTTTTTTATATCAGACATGAATTTGGAATGATAAGATTTTGTTAATTTAAAATTTATCTTTAATATTAAAACTATGATAATTTAGTCGCTATTTTCATAATTAATCATAAGGCCTAAGATTCCGTGAGGAATTTTTATTTTTTAGGTCAATTTATAATGACTTCCCAAGATTCCATGATGATTTGGCATGAATTAGTTCAACCTCCCATGACTCTCTTAAGAGAATGTACAACAAGTCACATTCTTAATAAAACTACTAAGAAAAATATTATATAATCCTTCAAAATTCATGACATGTTACTTTAATTGTTTTCCATTGATTTATTTTATTTCCTTAATTCGGCATCTTAATTAATTTAAAATCACCCAATTCAAAATAAAATTTTCTTTTCCTAAAATACAAATCCCTAGAAAACATTGATCCTCTCATTTTCCGAACACGCACTTTCCTAAAAGCCTCTTGAAGCTCTTTAATAATGGAGTTCACAATGTGAACTTCGTATTTCACTCCATCTAAAGAGTATCCATATATAAGGAATGATAAATATAGCTCTAGTTCATTTGGAAAACCAAACAACTACCATTTTAATAGAATTGTATTAAGAGTGAGGGAAGTGGATATTGTGTGGTTAAAATAATGAAAATTTATTTCCTCAAAAATGATATAGCTATAATGATGGAGTGAATTGAATAATAAGAATATAAAACCATCCTATTTAATATTGGATTAGTATTTTTATCAGAATACTGATTTTAAGGATGGTTAGAATAAGGATTTCATTCAAACCATTGTCAATGGAGAAGAATTGGTGTTTTCATCGAAGTAGTGGAAAAAATGTTTGGTGGTTCCATATGAAATTAAATTTGAGGTTTTAAAAAGTTACAATATGACTAGTCATTCATGTATTACATATAAAATCTCCTAAGGAGATAATTATAAATAAAACCCAAGGAAACCAAATTATATAGATCTTGATGAAGAATACATACTATTGATACAGTTTATTATACGTAACATCTTCCCAAGAAAAAGATATTTTTTTCTCTAATGAACTAATGCTTATTAATTCTAGATATGTATAAGAATAGTGTGAAAATCAGTTTGAATATATTTCTGATAAAGAACATAGAATAAATATGTAAGCCCTCATTTAGATTTAATTCAATTTCATACCACAATCTGGTTAATTCGTTTCCTAAATCAAAGGGAAATGTTTTCGAGGGTGAGGATAAGTGTCACAACCCCCACCCCACAAGGTGTACTCCTCTAGGGCTAGAAATGCGAGGAAGTAGATAGTGACCCTGATTCCTGCCTTCAGTAGGCCCTGGGTTGGAGACTAGCACCGAGGGTATAGTAAACAAAAAAAGGGAGGAATTTCCCTCTAAGAGAACACCTACAAAATAGGGAGATAAGACATACACCAACAAACTCCAACTTAGACTACATTATAAAAATAAATACCAAGAACACATATGTGGTGTCATGCATGAACTATTACAACTGAAAGGAAAAAATGCAAGTACCAAAGGATTGTAAAACCAACAGAAACCATGAAGCCTGCACAACTCCTGCAACCCCAAGCTAGTAGTAACCAACCAGATATCCAACCTGCACCAATTTACATGAAAACATTTTATATATATGTTGTGTGAGTATAACAATATACTCAATAGGATCCTCCCCGGAGTCTATTGTGAAAATGTAAATAAATCATGCTAAATCACAGTGAACAACAAGTGAAATTAACTCATCACTTAAATAGGTATACTATGTTCCCAAGATCACCATGGATACTCTCACCTTGTATCTCATATAATTGTATATAATATAATATAGAATAGGAATGGTACCCTGCTACTACTTCCCCACTGGTTTTCCGCTTTCCCCAACATCACATGTCCTAAGCATCTCTCTCCAAAAAGGCTTACCCGCAGACACCTGGGTGAAGCACCACAACATGCACCTTGTGAAACACAACCACCACATTTACATATCCAAAGTAACTAGGTTGTTTCCAAGAGCCACCATATCTTGAAAATTGTGTATCATACGTCAATTATTATACCTCAATCCATTACATCCCATACACCTAGTATGGATCCTCAATCCATCACAACCTATACACACTACGACTATAGTATTCTATAGGAATATATGACCATAATATATGTGTTTGAATAATCAAAAGCCATTACAAACCACTAAACACATATATGGGGAAAACTATCCATTGTGCCTACTAGAAAAAGTAACTACCAAGAGAAGAGAGTGGAGCCAAAGGGGGTTGTCATCCATCCATCCTCCCACTAGAATGTTGGGGAAAACACCCCTAGGGCTCATAATCCCTGGGGCATCTGATGCCCTAACTGATGGGGTTGAGTAGCGCATAGAAACACAAAAATTATAGAATATAGTATTCCCCACAACTACACTATATGAATAACATTGTATTAGACTCATGTGTAGATGACGTCTCTTGGACTCCCGGCTGCCACTGCTAAGACTAGGTATCCTATAAGCATGCAACTAAGTAACAAGATTAATGTATTACTTCTTTCCCTTTTAATCCATTTCACTTTTCATTAATTAATTATTTAAACATTAATTTACCATTAACAATTAAACATTATATTTCATTAGCATCACACCCAAAGTCCACTGTTCCTTTTAAATTTTAACCTCAGAATTGCGACCCAAGAAGCATCAACCCCATGGGTTAATCCTCAATCCTTAAATTTGTTATTAGTAGAATTATTAAATTCACATATTACCAGTAATTCTAGAAAAAAATTCTAAGCTACCAAGAATAAGGGTCTCAATATGGTGAGTAGGTGAACTAGACGTCAAGTCTTTTCCACTTATAGAAAAAGCGTAGGACCATCCTCTCCAGAGAAGATAAATACGGAAAGCACTTGGAAAACCCCAAGCATCTTCTATCCTTTTTAGAAAGAGAGTAAGAAAGATGATATACCTTGAGTAGTGTAGAATGTAAAGTAAATAAACAACCAACAAAATCCATAAATCATACAATCATTCACATCCATTAAAATTCATCATCTCCGGTGTCCACCCCTACACCCACATACATAAACTGATGCATCTCGCCACTCTAGGTGTCAACTGCTTCCCCAAACAATGGGCCTCCCTACCCACACACATGACTACAACCATTTAGGCTCACATATCAACAAAAATAGTTAGAAAACGACAATCATATCAATTGGGATATTTTCCTTTAAAAAAGTCATTCTTTATTTACACACAAAAAACTCTCACAGATCCAAGCATAAAAATCTTATCCATTACAAGCAAGCGGGTAACTCGGAACCCAATGGGGATTTATATTTTATCAAATAACCAGTTCTTTAATACATATTGAATTAATTGGTTTATTAATATTAGTTTCTAACTATGGGAAACCAAAAAAAAATCTATCATAGCTATCACAAATTTATACATGCATACTGCACCAATTTGACTAACATCAAATTACAACAACAAAAATCATATTCATCTACCTACCTCTTTATCTTTGAAAAATAATTAAAAATTAATCCCATTATATTTTATTTAAAAATTTCCATCAAGAATGACATGCTAAACAAGGAAAAAATAGATATCACACTATCTATAAAAGCAAGGGGAAAAAACAAATGATCGATACCCATTTATTTACCCAGTTCAAATATTTTTTATGTAAATTCCATTGTGGTCTAGTGGAAAAATCATAATAACCCTACGGTTTCATGTAAAATAATAGATAAGTAATGAATCTTATACATCAAAAGGTTCTTGATGTTTTCAATATGAGAACGATCCGCACAATGGTTTACGATCTCCTCCCCCTTGATAATTGTATCAACCTATGTATGTTGTGGCACGTCTGCACCAACCGACAGCCAACAAAATTCCATTAAAAGTATAAATATCATATTCCATAAGATGGGATGGATAAAAAAGGGTAAAAAGGATCTATGAAAACACAATAAAGGAGGTATATCATACCTTTTGTCGATGACGGATAGACACTTGCTGCTTACACCGAAACAAGGGGTGTACATGCAGTGGGAAGAATCTTTAATGGGAAATGATCCAAGGATTATAGTTCTATTACACCAATCCTATGGGAAGAAATAAATGTTCGAGCATCTCGAACTGGGGAACAAGTAGGTAGAACAAGGGAGGAAGATATCTCATCCCTTTAGAATATTTACAGAGCATCAGTTTAAGATATGCTAGATTTTACATTAAAAGAGGATCATATTAAACCACGCATTTTGACCATGTAAATGATTCATGAGCCATAAAAAACTAATATAGGAGTTATGGGATTTGAATCAGCCTTAAATCCCATATTAAAAGTCCTTGAATGAATTTTATGTCAAATAAAACATAAAAGTGGAGAAATTGTAAGAAGCAAGAAACACTATACACCTACTGATGCTGGAAACACTGTTTATATAATGAATCATTAATACCGATGACACTATTCACAGAATGGCTCATCGATACCGAAGGCACTATTCAAAAAATGACTCACCGATACAATTGGTACAATTCACAGATTGAATCACTGATACAGATGACACTGTTCACAGAATTACAAATTTGGAAAAGTATTGGGGATAAGTCACCTTAGCATCGCATAACATCTCAGACACTATATTTCAGCAATGTAATGGACCTAAGAGGTCCGATCCATTACTTCAGATACCTTTCCAAACATTATTGTCCTCACAAATTCAAAACCAACCTAATAGGAAACATAAAACGGGTCTGAACAACCACCCATTGAGATAACTCTCAAAAGTGAGAAAGCCCTAAATCCTAAAAAAATAAAGCCTTCTCATAAACATGAAAGGTATACAACCAAAAAGTGAATATCATTACATGAAATGAGTTAAACATCAAACAAATATATGTAATAAGAATTTATATGTGACCCACATTCCCATGTACTCTCCTCCATGACACTGTGTCACCATAAGACACGAACTAAGGGGATAACATGCCCATGTAGCACCTTATCTTCGCGGTCCTAGACCTCTATAGGCCACTCCTTAAAGGTTGAATCATCATCAAAATCGATCTCTCCCTAGTCAATGATGAGAAAGTCATCATGAAGATAACTAAAGAGCTGTGATACATGAAAAACATTGTGTATTAGGATCGTCTATGGGGGATGTTCTACTCTATATTTCATGACTCAAACACGATCGAACACCTCAAAAAGACCAAAAAACTAGGGATAAAGCCTACTCCCCTGAAGAATCCTTTACTTCCCACGATGGGGAGTCACCTTCAGAAAGACTTGATCCCCAATATCAAACTCCAAAGATCTCCTACTTTGATCAAAATATGATTTATGATGATCTTTCCCTATCTTCATCCTCTCATGAATCACCAGAACCATCTTAGTTGTATTCTGAAATAGTTTTGGTAAAAGAATTTCTGACTCTCTGACCCCAATCTAGCACAACAAAGAATGGAATGGTTGGATATACAAGGCTTCAAATTCTACCACACTGATGGGGAAGTGAAGACTATTTTTGTATGTAAACTCCACTAAGGGTAAGTTCCTTATCCATTAACCTCCAAAATCTAGGACACAAGAGAGAAACATTTCTTAAAGTTTCTGGATGGTCATCTCTATTTCACCATCCATTTTTGGATGACAAGAAGTGCTAAGGCATGTTTGAGAACCAAAATCTTACTGGAGACCTCTCCACACCCTAGAGGTAAAACAAGGATCTCTATCGGGAATGATCATCCTAGAGACTCCGTGGAGTCTCACCACCTCCTCTAGATACTGCATCAACAAAACCTCCACTGAGCTACACTCCTTGATCATTATGAAGTGGGATGATTTCATTAAATGTTCAAATACCACCCAAATAGAATCATCTCCCCCTGGTCTCGAGGTAAAAAAATAACAATGTTTATTGAGATGTCCTCCCCCTTCAAGTTAGGAAATTATAATGGCTGGAGAAAACCACCATGGACACGGTTCTTAGCCTTCACCTTCTGGAAGACCAAACATCGAGACACAAACTCAGCAACTACATGCATTAACCCAGGCTACCAAAACAGACTCCTCAAGGCTTGGTACATCATTGTCATTCTAGGATGCATTGCTAAAGTAGAACATTGGAACTCTTTGAGAACCATCTCATGCATCTCCAATCAAACAAAAAGTCTTCCCTAATACAAAACTCGATATTGTTCATCCTTAGTCCAACCATTTGGGGTCTCAACACAAATAATTCGGTGTCTCTAGGACTCCATCTCTAGACCCCCCTACTGGAAATCTTCCACCTCCTACACCTGATAGGACTGCATAGTCATCTAAAAAAGATAACCTCTTCCCAAACATCTCCCATATTGAGATGTAATGTGGAATGTTCTTCCATCACTCTCCAGGAATCACCGTATTCACACACTACATCACTACTTGACTTCCTACTCAGTGAATCATCTACAACATTCCCCTTTCCTAGTGTATACAATATTTCTAATTCGTATTCCCGTAATATCTCTATCCAACAAAACTATGTAAAGTACAATTCACATTGGGATAAAACATACCTAAGGATCTTATGATCGTAGAAAACCACAAATCACTCTCCGAGGAGATAATGTCTACAAAACATATAGGAAAAAACCACTATTTATAACTCAAGATCATGGGTGGAATAGTTTTATTCATTGGAACGCAAGTACCGAGACCAATGAGAAACAACTAATCTTTGCTACAATAGAACATAGCCTAACCCCCAATGTGAATCATCGCATAAAACATCAAATTTAACTCCCTCTGCAGAATGATAAAGAACAAGAGCACTTACCAACTTCTTCTACAGATACTCAAAAGCTACCTGACACTGATCAGTCCACACGAATGCATGATACATCCTTGTAAAGGATATTATAGGATTAACAACCAAAGAGAAATTGGCTATGAACCTCCTATAGTATCCCACGAGACCAAGAAAACATCACACCTCCACCAATGTCTTGGGGGATTCCCAAGACACAACCACTTCTATTATCAATGGATCCATAGCTACCCCCTGTTGGGAGACCACATTCCCCAAGAAACTACCTTTTCGATCCCAAAACCCACACTAAGAAAACATCCCAAATAGATTCTGTTAATGAAGAAATACCAAAACCACATACCGATGCTCTTCATTCTCTTTATCAGATGCGGGGTACAAAAGCATGCCATAATGAAAATGACCAAGAATGTATCCAATAACTCACAGAACATGGTGTTCATCAATCCGATGAACATTTATGGAGAATTAATCACACCGAACGGAATTAAAATGAACTCGTAATGAACATGATGACAATAGAAAGCAATGTTTAGGATATCCTCATCCTTCACATGCATTTGATAATTTCCTGACCACAAGTCGATCATTGGGAATCAACTTGCACCCTTCATTGGATCGAATAAATCATCAATCTACATAAGAGGATAGTGATTATTCAATGTCACTTTTTTAAGAGATGATAATCAATACCCACCTGAAAACTTCCATCAGCCTTCTTCAAGAACAAAAATGGTGCGCCCCACGATGACACACTCATCCAAACAAAACCGAATTGTAACATACCATCAAACTATGCATGTAGCTCTCGTAAATCTTAAGGGGCCATCCTATATGGAGACAGAGATATATGATACACTCTTGGATATAGCTTAATATCTCATTGAGGGTTTAATGCAACAAATTCTTATAGAAATATATCTTTGTAGTTTTTTATGACCCTAGGAAATACCATCTAATGAACCTCTCATGAACTCAACATCAGCTCATCCATTAAGGATGAAATGGATAAAACATTACTCTGACCCATATGAGGGTATCACTTGCCCAAAACACCACTGTCTATCCAACAACATCAAATAAGGCCACCTTACTCCTGAAGAAATCCATGATAGCCTACACCGAATACAACCAATCCAAGCTAATTTTGACATCATATGGTTTTATCTATAAACATAGAAAATCTCCATAAGAGCGGTGCTACCCCAAAAATAACTCACAGTCTCTAAATTCCTCAAACAAGTCAGCTCGACCTTCGACTAGCATAGTCAACTCCAAGGGCTTTAGAAGCCTCTCTACCTCAAGTCTCAAATCATTGACAACAGAAGGTGTTATGAAGGAGTGAATTTATCATGAATCAAACAAGGCATAAAACAAAGTAGAAAAAAATCCAAGGGTACCTCGAATGGAATTTGACTCAACTGGAATTGGAAATGCTAAAGAATGGAGCCGAACATGACCTCCTCTAAAGACTCTCTGACTCCAATGACGACCACCACCATGGCCACACTCTACCCTCAGAGGACGGGGATTATCATAGGTTTGTCCTCTTCCTACCCCATCTGCACTCTGCTGATCCAAAGTAGGTGCAACCTACTACTACTTCCTTAGATGGAACTTCCTCAATAGAGGAACCTGGACGAGAACACCTGGTTCATGATGAATTTTCTAAAATGTCAGGAACTCTCACTGCTGATGACCATGACCTCAACAATAAAAACAATCACATTATCCCTTTTTATAGTCCTAAGAGATGAAACCCATAGATAAACGAGATGCAGAGGGATGAGATCTACTCCTAGCTGAATGGAAACTCTTCTACCCTGAAGAATGTGATCCCCAGACCACATATATACGTTATGTGGAATCATGATAACTCCCCTCACATGACGATCTAGTTCTATACAATTCCCTCTTGATGACCTCTTCCCATTACAGAACCTCAAGATATGTCTTTAGCATAAATGGGTTGAACTAGCATGAGATCTATGGATGCAAAGACTCCTCAAAATGCCTCTTCCTGGCCTCCTAAAAAGACAAAAATCCTGAAAAATATTGTAAAAGATTCTTGCAATGAATTCCAAAACACTTTCACACTAGTGATCCTCTATCGAAGGGCAAGAAGCTCTTGGAGAATAATTCATTCGCAGTCGAAGAAAGAAACAAGACTCTGAACTTGTCTCGAAATGCTTCCCATGAGATCACTGACTACTCCTGATCCATGAAGAACAAGAACTACTACTTCCTCACTAATCCACATAAAATACTCACAACCAGATACACCCAATGGTCCTTTTGAGAATGGATCTAACTGAAGGGAATATGATCCTCCTCCAACTAGTCTTCTGCGACTGCATCTGAAGTAGAGCCCTCATAATTCTATAGACTCTTGCACTGAAACTCATGGAGTTTCCCCTTCCATGTGTCTTTGTCATCAATGTCTACCTTGTAGTGATCTACTATCATAGCTTGCAAGACATATTCTGCACGAACCTGATGAGGATGTCGACCTGGAGCCATACCTAAGAAATAACAAAAAGTTAGAGCTCCTAAACCTAGAATATGGAAGTATCAATGTTAATTAATTAATTTTATTTCTTTTTTTCATTTTAGGTTAACCTATCCCAAGGTCAACCCATTCCAACACAGGAACAAAGCAGAAGGATTCATGATACTTTCCTAGGTGTCTACCATCAAACCAGTATCATGTAATTTAGTAGTCGTTATAAACTTAATGGTCCATGCATCAAATAATGGGGGGGACCTAAACTCCTATGTCTTAGTCGATCTTTAATGTTTACATCACTTGATAAAAAAACTAACACTATTTCCTTACCAACCCATGTAACCTCACCTATTCCTTACACCAAACTCCATCATATCCCTCAACCAGATCTTGGATACCACTCTTTCATGACCCCCTTCCCACAAGGTGTACCCCCTAGGTCAGAAATGTGAGAAGGGAGATAGTGACCCTTGAGTTCGCCTCCAGTAGGCCCCAGGATGTGGACTTGAATTGAGGGTATAGTAAACACACAAATGGGAGGCATTACCCTCTAAGGGAACACTTGATAAAGAGAGAGATAAGACAAGTGAAAACCAAATCCAACACTAAATGCAATATAAAAAATTAATCACAGGTATACATATGTAATCTTAGGCAATAACTATTACAACTGAAATAAAAAATATCAAGTACCAATGGAATGTAAAAGCATCTGCAACCGCGAAGCCCGAACAGATCTTGTAACCACAAGCTAGTAGTAAAAAACTTGATCTTAAACTTACTCCAAGTGACCTAAAAAACAATTTATATATATGTAGGGTGAGAATAATAATACACTCAGTAGGATCCTCCCAAGATCCTCAAGTAAAAAAGTAATGAATTAATTCTAAATTAGATTAAACAATAAGTGAAACAAACTTTTCACCTAAATAAGTATACTATGTTCCCAACCACACCACGATTACTCTAAAAAATGTATTTCATACAAGAGTATATAATATAATAAAAAATATCATGGTTATCCCACTACTGCTTCCCCACAAGATTTGTTCTTTTCCCCAATGTCGCACATCCCAAGCCTCTCTCCCTCTCTAAAAAGGATTTCCTACAGAAACCTTGGAGAAACACCACAACCTGAACCTCGTACAATACAAATACCACATCCACATAAGAAAATTGATGATGTAGTTTTCGAGAGCCACCATAACATGTATCATATGTCAAACATTATACCTCAATCTATTACATCCAGTACACAAAGTAAGGATCCTCAATCCTTCATACCCTAGACACGTTATACCTACAGTAGTCCACAGGAAACAATATCCATAATATATGTGTGTGAATAACCATAATCCATTACAACCATCAACACACATATTTGGGGAAAACTAACTGTTATGCCAACCGACACAAGTAACTATGAAGATAAGAGAGCATGGGCTAAGGGGGTAGTCAACCATCCATCCTCCCACTGGAATGTTAGGGAAAAACCCCCTAGGGCTCATAATCCCCATGTTTTTAGCTTCCCCAACTGAAGGGGTGGAGTAGCATATAAGAACATAAAAAACACAGAATATACTATATCTCCTAACCACACTATGAGAATAACCTCATCTTATACTCAACTGTAGATAATGTCTCTCAGACTCCCAAAATCCACTACTAATACTAGGTATCCTATAAGCACACAACCATTTAAGGAGATTTATATATTACTTCATTACATTTTTATTATTTTCACTTTATATGAATTAATTATTTAAACAATAACTAACCATTAAAAACTCCACATTATATTTGATTAGAATCACACCCAAAGTCCACAATTCCATTAAATTTCCACCTCAAAATTGCATCCCGACAAGCTTCGACCCCATGGGTTAATCATCAATAATTCAATAATTTATTATCAGAATTATTACTTTCCCATATTCCCATGAATTCTAGGAAAATATTCTATGCTACTAAGAAAAAGGGGATCAATATAGTGAGTAGGTGAAGTAAACGTCAATTATTTTCCACCTATTATAATAGTGTAGACCCATCCTCCCTCTAGAAGATAAATAGGAAAAGCATGTGGCATACCCCACACATCTTTTCCCCTTTTTCGGAATGAGAGTAAGAAAGACCATTTTCCTTGACTTGTGGAGAAAGTTATTAAGATAAAAAACAAACAAGATTTAGAAAGAATCTAATCATTCATATCCACCCCATTTCATCCTCTCTGGTGTCCTCCCTGGCACCCACATGTATAAAATGTCGCATCTCGCCACTATAGGCGTCATCTTCTGCCACAGCCAATGGGCCTCCCTACCGCCACACATCACAACAACCATCCCTTATCACATCTCAACACAAACAGCAAGAAAACAACCATCATATCAACTATGCTCTTGGCCCTTAAACAAGGCATTCTTCATTCACACACAATGAGATCTCACATCTCCAAGAATAAGGATCATGGACATTACAAGAAAGAGGGTAACTCAAAACCCTATGAGGAAATATATTTTATCAAAAAACCAATTATTTAATAAATCTTGAATTAACAGGATAATTAATAGAATGTTACAACTATGGGAACCCTAAATAGAAAGCTATCGTAGCTATAAAATATTTATACATGCTTACTGCACCAATTTGATTAACATCTAATTACAATAACAACAGTAACCAGATTATTTTACATGTCTCTTTATCTTTAACAATTAATTAATATTCATCCCAATTTATGTTCTTTACCAATTTCCATCAAGAATGATATTCTAAACAATGCAAAAATAGATATCACAGTATCTATCAAAAAAAGAGGTAATAATATATGATAAATACCAATTTCTTTATCGAGTTCAAATATTTATTATGCCAATTCCATTGTGGTATAGTGGATACAATATACTAACTCTATGATTTCATGTAAAGTAGTAGAGAAGAAATGAATCCCCTAACTCCAAAGGTTTTTGACGTTCTTCATACAAGAAGGATCTAGACAAAAGATTACAATCTCCTCCCCCGTGACAACTGCATCCACTCGAGGATGACGCAACACAACCTCACCAATCGAACCCAAAAAAATCTTCTAGAAACATGGAGATCACATTCCATAACATTTAAAGGAGAAAACATGAGAAAATGACCAAAGAAAACCCAATAACAGAGGTAAATCAAACCTTTTATCGATGACGGATCGACACTTGCTTCTTGCACGAAAACAAGAGGTGCACATGTAGTAGGAAAAACATAATAAGGAAATGATACATGTATTAAATTTATATCACACCGCTCCAATAGGTAAAATAAAAAGTTCAAGCATCTCGCACTAGGGAACAAAATATTAGAATAAGGGACGAAGATATCTTGTACCTTTAGAAGATTTATGTAACATTGGTTTAAGAAACACTGAATTTTCCAATAAAAGAGGATTGTACTAAACCAAGAGGATTAACCAAGAAATGGAATACCTAGGCTTAAGAAAACTAATATAGGATTTATGGGATTTGAATCAGCCATATATCCCTTAGAACAAGGCCTTGAATGAGTTTTAAATCAATGAAAATATCAAAGGAGAAAATTGTAGGATATTGGAAACACTATACACCTATCGATGCTGGACACACTACACACCTACTGTTGCTGGAAAAAATGTACACCTACCGATACTGAAAAAATAGTACACCTACTTATTTTGGAAACACTGTACACCTACTGATGTTAGAAACACTATTCATAGATCCCGATGGCACTATTCATATCTCTATCACTAATGAAACTATTCACATTTGACTCACCGATACTGATGTAACTATTCAAAAAATGACTCACCAATACTGATGATACTGTTCACAAAATGACTCACCGATACTAATGACAAATAACATAGAATGAATCACCCATATTGATGGAATTGTTCAAAAAATGAATAACTGATACCGATGGAACTGTTCATAGAACGACTCACTGATACTGATGAAATTGTTCACAAAACTAGAAATTTGGAAAAGTGCTAGGGATAAGTCATATTAACATCCCAGAATACCTTAGGCACAATATTTTAGTAGAGTAATAGACCATATAGGTACCTACAATTACAATAGGTTTGTATCATCAAATGATATATGTATAAAACAGAATCTTTGTAAAAGGGAGAAATTAAATTTGAATCATTAAATAAATATGTGGACAATATAAAGTGAAAATGTGAATGAAAAGTGTAATTCTGTGAAGAACCATGTGAGACCCCACCAAAAATCTGACCCTGGTCTAGAACTTGATAATGATTAAGAGTATTATATTGAGGAATTAATGGTTTTTTATATGTGTAATTAGCTGTAGAATATACATAAGAAATGTATTTTGATCATGTAGATGTAGTAATATCATTAGTTGGAAAGATTACTACTCCACAATTAGTCTAAATGAGTTTTCATCATATCAATATAAATGTCTATAAACCCACAACAATTCAAGTCTCTATATATAGATCAATTTTTTTATAGACCAATTGAGTCTCCAGGATCTCTACTTTCAGGAGAAGAAGATTATGATTCTAATTTTGAAGAAACTAAACTTTCTACGAATGTACTGTTGGATGATTATTTTTTGATTTATAATAAATTTAATCTAATGAGGATGTGGTTCCTTCAGTGGATGAGAGTGAGAAAGAGACCCCATTAGTGGATGAGATAAGGGATAACCTATATTTTATACATCACTCTTTGGGGAGGTTGATATGGCCTTTATATCTTCTCTATTATGTATTCATTACCAAATGTACGATCATGATAGTGATCATGATAGTAGAGGTAGTCCACCTAAGTAGGGATGATCTTTGATCATAGTTTCACCTAAACCCGTTAAAGGGTATTTGGTTGATCGGATTGATCTAGAGTAATGGATTAAGGTACCTTCTACAATATCTAGATGAATTAATAATGAAGAAGTGGTGTTGGGTCAATCTATTGATCAAGTTCTCAATTATATGTTTAAAAAAACTCCTATAAATCCTATTGACATAATACAAATTAAATCTTTAAACAAGGAATTATTAGACCACTATTTTATTCATTAATGAAAATAGAAACAATACCTTTATTATAAGAAGTTTAATACCATGATATTATAATTCACTCCTTTATTTTTTGTACTATCACATTCACCTAGTACTTATTCAACTCTTATTTCATAAGGTGACATGAAAGAGTTCAATGTTGATTTGCTGAAAATGATAAATAATTTGTTTTTTGATTTCAGAACAACATCTAATATAGCTACACATAAAGAGATATCATTGGAAATACCCACTATTGTGTAGTAAATCCAACCAATATGGTTTTATAAGATGTTCCTTGTGGATAAATAACATCACTATATAAATAAAAAATAGTATTTCTTCAATAATATTTTCATGATTTAATGACTGATCAAGCTCCCAAAGATCTCATCATGTTTTCCTAGGACACTCAATCGAGAGATCCTTTTGTTTCCTCAAAGTATTTGGTATCTACATCTCATGTTATTATATTATTTTATGAATAATTTATAAGGACTATTGTAAATGATTTTTAAAAAAACAATTTATGGTTTTTTAGAAACCTAAACCATGATGAAACATACCTAGGAAACCGAGGAAGAAAAGTTTTTAATTTTGTAAGGTATAATTATGAAATTGTTTTTAAGGATAGATAAACCATCAATGAGGCCATTAAGTAATATTTGTAAAGGCTTTTCACTAAGGATAACATGAAGTTATTATTTTATAACATGTCAAGTGATCTTAAATGGCACCCAATAACTAGATCCTATAAGAATCAACTTGACTTGTTGAAAGTGCAAGAAACTATATGTTATAGATTTTTCTAATGGAAAAGAAGTAGTTTTTTAGCTAATGGATCATGGATATTGAGATTTATGTTATTTCACAAGGTTTATGAATGCCTACTTATATATGGAATATACTTATATGGGGATACATTTTTCAATTTCTATCAGACTGCATGCTCATTCTTCATTTTTAGTTTCATTAACACCTACACAAGAAATGCCTAACTTATCACCATTCAACTATTCACCTTCTTAGATAGTATAAAAACTAAAAAAAGTTCCTAGATTATAATTATTTTATATGTTAATGATCTTGTTCCCATGATAACTCTCGAGCCTTCCAAATAAAATGATAAAGAACATGTAGATCCCCAATACATGAGAGAGGGTAATTTTGATTTAGATTCAAGTTTATCATGGGGAATATTATATTTTTAATCATAATGTACTTTTTGAATGAATTTATTCTCTATTTCTATATTCAACCAATTATCAAATATTTAAACATAATAATTAGATTTTATAGAAAATATTATCCATATTATAGTTATCTATAATATTTCATTACCTTTTTTATAATCCTAATAGTGGGAGAATAATCATTTAAGTTACCACATTCATGGATGTATAGTAGTTTAATATGTGAATAACGGATTTTATAGTAATTTATTATTTTTAATTGATTAAAATTTTTCACACCATGGGATTTTATATGCTTAGTCAATAAATTTTTTATTCTAAAGATCCCAAATCATGATTATTATTATTATAGTGATTTTTTTCTATAATGAAACTATTTTCATAAAAAAAATAAATTTTGGATTGACTAAAATTTATAGTGCATTGACTATGGGTCACACTAGTTCGAGCACATGAATAGATAATTAACATCAAGAGTAAAATTTCCCAAGTATTCAATAGACCTCATTAATAATGTACAAACCATGATTTGTAATTGATTTAACACATTTTCATCATATTTACCACATGTAACATCCCTCCCAAAACCCATTGACTTGGGATGAGGTAGAGGTGGTACTGACCCTAAGTAACATCCCTTGGACACAAAAGTTTGATAATAAATTCCAAGGGTGTACAATATCCTTGGGAAAGATTTTCTATTTCAAAAAACAACGTAGAAAATAACATTGTATTAAAAACAATGTAACTAAATGATTTATTAGATTAATCATAAAAAATATAAATCTAAGTGAAAAAATAAAAATTATAGTAATAACAGAAAGTAAGAAACAATATCGCTCAAAACCATAAATATTTCCTGAAACAATGAAACCAATGTGGAACCACTAAAAATATCCAAACTGAACATCTCCAAGATCCACCCTCCATTACCAAACCCATGTCCTTATGATTCTATACAAGTGAAATACAAATCCTTGAACATAGTTGTATCATGAAATAAAATTTCTACATTCACACCAAAGTTGTTATATTGGGGGTGAGTATATTGACTATTTATAAAATCATCTAGTTGCTTCCCACACATTGAACTAAGAACAATGTAATTTATAAATATTTATTTTAAAAAATACAAGTAACAAAATAGTTATCAATAGCGTTTCAAACCATATATGAATGCATTCTATATGACATGCTCAAATACTTAGGAATTATAATTTATCTTTGATTGCAGGTTATCACCTAGTCATTTACCTTCATGCCACAACTGGCACACAAAGAGAAGTTTGAATGCAACATGGACCCTTATACGAAGTCCAGAACACACATCGATCCATGCGTGCTGATGTACTTCCAAAAAAACTTTATTTAAAAATATATCTTTTAATAATTTAATCAAACATGTACTATGAATCATTATAATCCCATCATTTTAAAACCTTAAAACAAGACCACTTTCAAAAATATTTTAACAAGAGTTTTTTGATGAACGAATATAAGAGTTTATAAATCTGAAGCCTTCACATTATAAAATAAGTATAGAGGGAAGATACCTATATAAAAATGGAAATGGTCACTAGGGAAAACACAATAAAAAATTTAGATCCATTTTTTCTCCTTCCACTCAATTATGAATTCCTAACAAAACTACATCCAATCATGTCATGTCCCATAGATCATGAAAAAAATTATAATATAAGATCATTTACATAATTAAATGAAGATATCTATAAGGATAAAGGATAAATAGAGACCAAACGTTGATTCTCTATATCTAACACACTAGGATCCATTGTAATTAGCCCCAGACCAAATTTAATTTCCAATAAATCTCTGCGAGTCATCTATTTCAAGACACTAGGAAAATAGTGTAAGAATGTGGGTTTCAAGTGATTTTTTCTATTAAATATCATACTGTTGATATTTTTTTCTTACATTCATTAATTATATTTTATATATTTATATTAATTTTAAAAATATTAGAAATGTTTTTGGTTAGAATTAAAAATCATTATTTTAACAAAATGTGTTTTTGTAAATTACATGGTTTCATTTCAAAATTTTTTTCCGAAATATATAATTTTAATAAAAGAAAATGATATTACTTTTTTGAATAATTCATGTAAAAATTATCATTGGATTTTTTGAAAACTTTCTACAAATATTGATTTTCTAATAAATAGTGAAAGATAATGATTTTATTAATAATTGAATCTTTTTTATTTGTGAAGATAAAGTTTAATATAGATTATTTTTAAAATCCCCCCTCTCGATCTAATTTCTCATGAAAGATTCATTTCTCACACCTAGGAGGTTCAAATCACATCGATTTGTCTCTCTTTTCACGAGGATATCCAAAAAACAAGCATGCTCTTGTCGCGGACTATCAAAGTGCTGGAATTCCTAATGGGAAAATCCATATTCAATAAACTTAATGAAAATTACAAGGGATTTCATTTCTGGATTCTCTAAAAGGCACAACATTGGGTAATAATAACGCAAAGAAAATTAATCCCTTCAAAAAGCCAGATGATGGAGGTTACCTAGTGGAAGTGGACCCGACCACACTGATACATCACACAAAGTTGTGTCAATATTTTGTAATGGGCCGCGTTTCATACCTCAAAGGTGATCATCCTTGAACTCTTACTGATTTACATTTGCACGTCACAAATTCTTGGAATTTCATGAATTAGAAGTTGATACCAATAGGAAAAGGATATTATCAAATTTTATTAAGCACACAACAAGATCTTGATAATGTATGGAAAACTGGTAATCTTAATCTAAATCCAAGATTAATCAGATTATCTGATTGGGACTTTGCCTTCAATGTACATAAATCTTTTAATATAATGGAACAAGCATGAATTAGTTTTCATGGAATTAATTGGGGTTTTTGGCACCCTAAAATTTTAAATGTCATCGTATCCCGTATAGGAACCCTATTAAAAATATACCATATAACCCTACATGTTGACTTAGGTCTTTTTGTAAGAGCAATTTTTGAAATAAATCTTAATTAAAAGCTACCCAAAAATATCACTTTCAATGCTAACAAATAAAAAACTGATGTCAGGATTGAATATGAGAGAAATCCCCCCTTTCGTGAGCTTCGTAAGATTATTGGTCACAACTGTTCTAATTGTAGGGTGGTTGGGAAGGAAGTTAATTTTACAATTGAAAATTAAAGGAAGAAGCATTAAGAAATATGAAAGATAAATCCCCCATGATAGAGTTTCTAGAAAAAATGAAAACTCATATTTTAAATTTTATATCATGTAATTATATATTATCATTGTAATTAAATTTTTATAATGTTATTACTTCATTGGTATTATGAATAAAATTTTTTCAAGAAGATAATGTAATTTTTATTAATACAAATCCTCTTTTAATATTTTCCTTCCAACTATTTCTTTTCCATTATCATGTTCTTAAACATATTTAATAAATTTTTTATATTGAAATAATATATTTATAAATTATATTTCTTGTCTATTTATAATTTATTTTAAAATGATTTCAAAAGGATTCTTTTTACATGTTTTATACAGAACATTTTGACAAATGAAAAAATGATTGCTCTTTATTTAACATGCCTAGTGGAAATGATTTTTTCCAATATCATAAATATTATATGATTTCTAGATTCATTTTTAATATTTAATATTTTCTTTAATGAAAAACCTTTTTTAGTTTTTTTGTGTATTTTGGTATTACATAAAAATTTTATTTTTATATCTATAATTTATTTGCATATAATTTTAAAATAGTTTTGTTAACGTTATATGATGAAAATGTTAAAGTAAAATTATTTTATTCATGTTGTGGTTATTGATAATTATATATGATGGGTCCACCCATATAGAATTTCATTATCCCCTTATATCATATACCATGGGTGCTCCCAGATAACACTCTAGTGCATTGGGTAATAATTATGTTCTCTAGATAATTATATTAGATGTTGGTTGAATTGTTATTCCAACATGTAAGGGTTTTGTAAGGGTTATATAAGGGTTATATGTGATTATTTCCCAAGGAAAATACTAGAATTTTCAATTATTTTTAATAAGTTTTCACAGAAATAATTTTTTTAAAATAATATATAAATGATATTTTTAAAGGAATGGTAATTCCAATTCTGGGTAAAGCCTTACATATTTAAGAAATATTTTTTTCATTTGTTTTTGTATATTTCTTGGTACTAATAGTTTTATTCTTATTTTTTATCTTATAGGGATTTTTTAGATCTTACAACATTATAATTTTTTTTTCACATGATTTAATGATGATCAATGGAAAAGAAGTGGTCATATTGAAACTCATGAATGGTTGTAATGAAACAAAATAAATTTTTTAAAGTTTTATATAGTGAGAAAATTGGATATTGAATGTAAATGTCCAATTTTTGTTACATGGTTTTTTAGGTATGAGTTATGACCTAATTATTTATTGCTCTAAACTTCAAATGATCCTCAAATGTAAGAGAATGAATTATTTACTTAAAACTCAATATTATATAATGTTTAAGGATGGGTCCTTATTTTTGTATTATATGATGGATTATATAGCTATAAAGGTTAGGATAACATTAATATACACCCCTTGAATGATTTATGTTAATGATAAGTTAAAATGATATGAAATTTTAAGACAAACATGTTTCTTTATCTAATACATGTCTATTCTGAATGGGATTTCTTAGAGTAAATAGGGAATAATTAGTGGGAATTCATCATGAGGAAAATATTTTTTAAAATTAATATCCTCACATTATTGGAATTGAAAGGTACTAGTTTTTTATAGTGATGGATCAGTTTAAACGAGCTTTAAATGGTGGTAGTATCAATTCTAGAGAGGCACACGATATACCGTGAAGGAAAACGATTATCCTAGATAATTTCATGAGGAAACATCTCCCATCATTTATTGAATCATATAACCCTATGATTGTTTAAGGATTAATCAATTCTCTAGAGAATACATTTTAAGTCATGGGATTTCAAGAATGAAAAAGTTAACTCTTTCTATTTATCATTTAAAAGGTGATATTGATTGATGGTGGAATTTGGTTAAGAATACTTGAGAGAATGATGATCGTAATTCCATGGATTGGGAAACAATTAAGTATATTTTCGTTATTAAATATTTCCCTATGTTTTTTGACATTGGATGGAAACAAATACCTATAATTGAGGAAAAAATATAAATATTCTATAGCCCCATATAAAGCCAATTTTATAGTATTGGTTTGGCATGTACTAATTTTTTTGTTCATTTAAAATTAAATTAAAATATTTTAATCAATATTGAATCCAATTATATAAAGGTATTTGGACGAATGATAATTTAAAAACAATAAGAAATTTTTTTGTTTGGCCAAAAATTTTGAGACGAAGTTTTTTGAAATTTATATGGCTTATGATAATAAATTTAAGAAGTAGTCATGATTGATAGTGATGGATAAAATAAAATAAGAAAATATGAAAGTAAGAAAAATAATTTCCAATCTTGTGGTAAGTGTGGTAAAAATGACCCCAGATAATGTCTTATGAAATCAGGGGAGAGTTACCGATGTGGAAAGTTTAGCAATATGGCTTGTGATTGCAATGAAAAAATCCTGAAGAATCAATGAATGGGGAAAGCGATAGTCATCCAATGGTGACATGTTTTAGATGAATTGGGTTGGGAAAATATTCTAATGTGTGAATAAATATAGTAAGTCATGCTAGAAATTATCAAGATTAATGGAAAAAGGGTGTGGGAAAATATTTTTTTTACTATTATGGTTGATTTTGGGCCATCAAATGAAATGACGATACAAATATTACTTGTGTATTAAAATTATTCCAATAACATATCACACTCTCTATCTTTGTATGATTACATTTTTGATAAATTTTAAAGTAAACTAGGAATATAATCGCATAAAAATATGATATAACAATAGGGGAAAACTCTTAGTGGAAGAATTAAAGAAAAGAAGATTTATAGGAATCCTCTTATTATTATCAGTGGAATGGTTTTTCTAAAAATTGTTTTGAACTGGCCAAAATGTAGTTTGATATCATTATATATATCGACTGAATTTTAGATAATAATTTTAAGTTAGATAATAGAGCCAGGAAATATTTTTTCAATGATTTCATTCCTTAGATAACATACCAAGAAGATACAAAATTGATTAGAGATGGAAGAGAAAGCTAACTACCTCATATTGTTGAAAATAAATAAATTATTCAAATTATTGATGTTTCAGAATGGAATTACTACATGGATGTTTTCCAAATAGTTCTCTATGTTTTATTCCTTATCGGGAGATTGAGTTTACTACTGAATTAGTGCCTGATGCTAATCTAATTTCTAAACCACCTCATTTAATGTATCAAGTAGAGATTTTATAATTAAAAATTAGTTGTAGTAATGGTTATACGACAGTTTAATTTGACATAGCACTTCACCATGGGTGGGGGGAACCAATTTTTTTGTCTAAAAATTTTGGTTCAATTTTAAATTTCTTTGACTACTGAGTGTTGAATACCATCACTATTAAGAAAAAATATATAATTTTACTTATATCAACTATTTTTTAATCAACGACATGGATAATAGTAATTTCTGAAGGCTAAAAAGTGGTAATGGTAACATTTTATAAAGTTTAATGAGGATTAAATTTAAAAGTCTCAACTATGGGTTAGATATGGGAACTATGAGTCTGTAGTTATGCCTTTTGGGTTGTCCAGGGCACTAATTGTATTATAGAACTTATAAATATTTTTATCAAGATTTATTTTACATGTTTATAGTTATTTATATTGATTAAAATTTTGAATATTTTAAAATTTAGGAGGAATATGGAAGAAATATATGTATTATTTCTCAAATATTGAATAAAAAAACAATATGAGAAATTTAGTAAGTTTGAATTTTGGTTGAAATAAATTTATTTCCATGGAAATATTGTTTTTAAAGATGGAAGAACTATTGATGGTGCTGATAAAGATGTTATTGAATAATGGTTATATCACAAAAATATCACATAGATTCATAAATTTTTTGGAATAGTAGGTTAATATCATATATTTTCTTGAACAAATTCCTCTATTGTCTATTATAAAGAGTAAGATAGCTCTAAAAGTGTTTAAATTAATATGAAATAATGAATGTGATGATTGTTTTCAAGAACTAAAATGAATATTTTGGAATTCTCTATTTTTTTTCACTACCTTCTAGAAAGGGATAATTTTGTATCGATAGTTATGATTCGTTGATAGGAATTGGTTGTGTACTAATGCATAATGAATAAGAAATTAATTATGATTCACATTAGTTGAAACCTCAAAATTTAAATTTACCAAAACATGAAAAATTATTAATTTTTGTGCTTTATGATTTAAATATTTAGAGTCATCAGCTATATGGAGTAATCTGTATAATATATACTGATCACAAATGATAGAAGTGTATATTAGATCAGAAAGAATTAAACATGAGATATAGTGTATGGATAGAAATGATCAAGGATTATAATTTCATGATTCACTAGCATCATGAAAAATTAATAATGTTATATGATTATTTGATTATCAAAATCTGACATTAACCATGTTAAATTTGGAATATGACCCTTTGGTTAATGATTTGATAAATACCATCCAAGAAGATGTTGATGTAAGGATATCCTCTATTTTTGTTTTCAGGTTTCAGTACAGTAAACATTGTTATAAATAATTATTCAATCTCAAAAAGAGGATATATATTTCCAAGAAAATATAGAATCCATTAATAAGGTAATATTTATATATTTTTGGATTTGGAAAAAATACACATGTATTGTGATTACTAGTTGTATAATGAGTTGTTGAGTGAAACTTATAGTTATCCATTTTCAATTTTTCTATAATGAAATAACATTTAAAAATAAATCTAGGAGTATTACTAGTGGGATGGAATGAAAATAGATATTTCATACATTTCCATGAAGTTTTTAACTTGTAATAATGTTAATGGATATTGATAGTTACTAAAGGGAATGCTTCATCCTTTTCCAGTTCAAGATTAGAAATTGGAAAATATATTAATTTATTTTATGTAAGGATTGATAAAGAATTCCCGATGTAATAATTTTATTTGTGTTATTATTTATCAATAAAATAAATCTTCACATTTTTTTCCCTTCCATTATACAGTGTCTCTAAATCATATTTCTAGACTATATATTAATGATATATTCAGGTTACATGTAGCTTCTCTCTCTATTTTATCAAATTATAACCACGAGATCTCATCAAATCTGTGGGAAGTACTTCACAAGATGAAGGGTACTAAATTAATTTTTATTGAATATTTTCATTCTAAAAATGATGGATAATAGGATTGAACAATTTTGAGCATGGAATTTATGATCCATTATTGTTCAATGGATTAATAATAAATTTCGGATCAACATCTTCCATTGGATAAATTTTCATACAAAATCAATTTTCATTCCAATATACAGATGGATCCATTTGAGGCATTATATGGAAATCGGTGTTGGATGCCATATTTGTGGGATTATTTAGGGTAAATTAATTTTATGGGACCATAGTTTTAGATTAAATGGATGATAATGTATAGTTTATTTAGTAATATATGATGATGTCCCAGAGAATATAATCAAGATATATAGATTAATAGAGGAAAGATCTATATTTCTAAGTAGGTGATCATGTATTTTTCAAGGTATCTCCATGGAAATGTGTTGTGCGTTTTAGTAATAAGGAAAACATCTTTCCACGGATCATTAGACCGTATGAAATTACATATAATGATAGATTAGTTTCTTATGGAGTGGATTTTACGATTAGTTTATCCTGGGTACAAAACATATTTCATTTTTTGATGTTAAGAAAATATGTGTTGGATTTATCTCATTTAGGGAGCCCAGAAGTAGTTCAGTTGCAAGAGAATATCAATACTACAAATTTTAGCTTTATAAATGGTTTAAAACCATTGGTAAAGACTAGAAAACTATTGGTATAAACTATACCAATGGTTGTCCAAACTGTTGGGTCTTGAGCTGTAGGGATAGACATATCCCAACGCTTCTATGAGAACCATTGGGATATGTCTGAATTAATCAGTATATTCCAACAGTTACAGTAAACTATTGGTATATATGTTTACCAACAGTTTTAAACCGTGAGTATTATCATGAAGAATCTCTATACCAACAGTTCTGTAAACTATTGGTATATATTTTTACCAATGGTTTGTGGAAAACTGTTGGTAAAGCTCATGTAAAATTATCTAAGATAATGATTTACAAACTGTTGGAATATAATTGTACCAATGGTTTTATGTAAACCGTTGGTATAAGTTATGGTTTTACATATATACCAATAGAATTGAATTGTTGGAATAACTTTTTTATACCTACAGCAGCAAGCCAGCATTCTGGCCTCCCCTATCTAGATACATCAATTCCACCAGCAGGCCCCCTATAGAGCTGCATCAATTACACCAGTAGTCCTGAAAAATTCTTAGACAACAGAATATCTACATAATACATACACACACTACAGGTATCACAATACACCGTTAACAACTATACCTGCATAATACATATAGAATTATGAATGAATTCATATTTAATTCTGTATAAATTCGTACATATTTCTGTATGAATTCATACAGAATTCATCCAATACATAATTAAACCATAAATATGATTACCTCTAATTTTTATTTAATTACCCTTTACACACATACCAAATTAACACAGAATTCATAAGCTAATTACAAAAAGTATACACATTCAACAAGTATACCCATACACTATTAACACAGAATTCATATGTTAATTAAATACTTAAAGAATTCAATTCAGAATTTAGGGGGTTGGGGGAGGGGGATATTCTAGGGTCTGGGGTGGTTGTCCAAGGGGGTTGGGGTGTCGAAAGGGGTGGGGGTGTCTGGGGGGATGGGGGTGTTCGGGGGTTGGGGGTTGGGGGGTCTATCTAGGGCGGTTGTTGGGGGGGGGGGTGTCCAGGTGGGTGGGGTGGGGGGGGGGGGGGTGTTTGAAGGGGGATGTCCATGGGGGTGCCTAGGTGGTGGGGTGGGGTGGTGTCCAGGGGGTTGGGGGGGGGGGCTTTCTGGGGGTGGCAGGGTGTCCAGGGGGTGGGGTGGTGTCCAGGGGGTGGGGGTGCCATCCAGGGGGTACGGGGTGCCATCCAAGGGCAGTGGGGGCTATCCCGGGGGTGGGGGTGGGGGAACACGGGGGTGGCGGGGCTGTCCAAAGGTTAGGGGGTGTCCAGGGGGGTGGACGGGGCTGTCCACGAGGGGGATGGGGGCTATCCAGGGGGGTAGGGGTGTCCACAGGGGTGGGTGGGCTTATCCAGGGGGTACGATGTGTCCAATGGGGTTGTAATATTTTCCATGGGGGGGGGGGGGGGTAGGGGTGTCAAGGGGGGTGGGCGGGGCTATCTAGGGGGTGGTGGGGCTGTCCACGGGTGTGGGGGGATATCCAAGGGGGTGGGAGGGGCTATCTAGGGGGTGGGTGGGGCTGCCCATGGGGGTGGGCAGGGTTGTCAAGGGGGGTATGGGGTGTCAAGGGGGTGGGTGGGGCTGTCTAGGGGGGTAAATGGTGTCAAGGGGGTGGGGAGGATGTCCATAGGAGGAGGGGCTATCCAGGGGGTGGGCGGGCTGTCCACGGGGGTGGCAAAGCTGTCTAGGGGGTATGTGTGTGTGGGGGGGGTGTCCATGGAGGTGGGTAGGTGGGGTGGGGTGTCCAGGGGGTGGGGGCTGTCTATCAGGGTGGGGGGGGGGTGTTCATGGTGGTGGGGTGGTGTCCGAGGGGGGGGGGGGGTGGTGTCTGGGGGTTGGGGTGGGTAGTGGGGGGGGGGGGGGGGTTCCATGGGGTAGGGTGGTGTCCGAGGGGGGGGGGGGTTAAAGGGGTGGGGTGGGGTGGTGTCCTGGGGGTTGGGTGGTGTCCAGGGGGTGGGGTGGTGTCCTGGGGGATCGGGGGGGGGGGGCTTTCCATCAGGTGGGGGTGTCTAGGGGGTGGGGTCATGTCCTGAGGGTGCGGGTTTCCAGGGGGGCGGGCTGTCCACAACGGTGAATGGGTTGTCTAGGGGGGTAGGTGGTGTCTTGGGGGTGGGCAGGCTATCCACGAGTGTAAATAATATTTTCGAGAGTTATCAAAAGTGAAAGTTCAAAAAATAAGAGTAACATGTTTTTGAATAAATTGGTGAAAGGTTCTTAACTTGTTACATAGACATTTATAACACCATTTTTCTATAATAATCACATGCATTGATGTTTTTATCCTAGAGATACATAACTATACGTGTATATCAAAATTTCTTTGATCCACACTAATGGATTTTTTTCTTGTGGATTGTATGGTATTGAATTATTTACAAACCATAACATGGATGTAACTATTAATGTAGAGTAGTGAACCATTTAAATAATTTAGTTCATGTGAAAGTGTTATTTTTTTTTGTTTTTAAAAAAGTGGTAATTCTTTAACATGAGGAAAAGCTTATTTCGGTAGAAACGATAATTAAAAGAAAAACATATCATAGATCCCCCCCACTGTCAGTGTGTAAGATCCTGACCTTATCATGGGTTGTCTAGGGGGTTGGGTGGGCTATCCACGGGGGTGGGTGGGAAGTCCAGAGGGGGTGGGATGCCTATCCAAGGGGGTTGGGGGGTTCAGGGGGGTGGGTGGGCTATCTAAAGGGTGGGTGGGATGGAAATGGCGGGTAGGGGTGTCTAGGGGTGGTGGGAAGGTTTTCCATGGGGGTGTGTGGGCTTTCCATGGGGGGATGGGGTGTCCAGGGGGTGGGCTGGTTGTCCATAGGGGTGGTCGGGCTATCCAGGGGGTAGGGGGTGTCCAGGTGGTGGGAGATCTTTCCACGGGGTGGGTTGGGCTGTCCAGGGGAGTACGAGGTGTCCAGGGGGTGGACGGGCTGTCCACGGGGGTGGCTAGGCTATCCAGGGGATAGGGGGTGTCCAAGGGGGTGGGTGGCTGTCCAAGGGGGTGGGAAGGGATGTCCTGGGGGTATGGGGTGTCTACAGGGGGCTGTCCATAGGGGGAGGGGCCGTCCTGGGGGTGGGTGTGCAATCCATGGGGCTGGCAGGGCTTTCCAGGGGTACGAGGTGTCCATGGTGGGGGGGGGGGTCTAGGGGAGGGGTGAATTAGTCAAAAAAAATTATCAAGTCACGTTTTATTATTGATAGATAAAAAATAAAGATAATGTGACTTACCAAATCACACATATATTCAGTTACAACAAATCAATAAACCCCAAAGGTTTTTAATATCAGTAAAAAATGTAACGGATCAATCTGTCCCTCATAACCGTCACTATCATCACCATCATCATCACCCTCGCCCTCATCCTTATCATCATCCCCATCACCGTCTTCTCCCTCTTCCTCACCCTCATACTCATCCTCTTCCTCCTCATCACCCTCCTACTCAGCCTCATGCTCCTCCTCTCCCTACTCATAGGAGTATGAGACTTTTTATATCATTAGGTGATATGGTGTTGTACAAATGTAAAATTTATATGAGCACAATATGGACAGTGGATAAGAAACTGAGTGAGATTTCTTTTCAGAAACCACTTATTCTTGGAAGGGTAAGAGTTGGTGTTGGTATGGAACTTCAAGAAAAGTATTAACATGTGAAAGCAACTATACATTGGTTATATTTGATTCCTATTTTTTGTTGAGTGTCATAGTGGACTACCCACCCCCTCCCTGGATAGGCCACACCCCCACACCCATGAAACCCCCTACACCCCTACCCCCTGCACAAACACCTAGATATCCCCCACCCCACCTAGACAACCCCTAAAACACCTGGACAGCCAACCCATCCTCCCTAGACAACGAACACTGCATCCCCCACTTGAAAAACACACCCCAACCCCCCTTGGACAGCCCACCCACCCTTTATAGCCCCACACCCCTCCCCCACCTAGATATCCCACCCACCACCACCCCTGGACAACCCACCCCTCCTTGGATTTCCCACACCCTCTCCCCTACATCCCCACCCCCTCGACATCCCCCAATGATATCCCACCCCCTCCTTAGACTACTCATACCCCTCCCCCACCTGGATATCCCCCCCTCCCTGGATAGCCCACACCCCTCCCTTGTAGCCCTCCCCGCACCTGGACAACACCCCCCCCCCCACACCTTGACATCCCACCCCACCCCCACCTAGATAACCCACCCCCACCCCCACCTGGACACCAGCCCACCAAGAGAGACAGCACCCCACCTGGACAACCACGACCCACCTGGACATCCCCCACCCCACCTGGACAGCCCCCCCCCCCCCCACCTAGACATCCCCCCTTTCTAGACACCCCACTCCCCCTCCCTCCCTGGACAGCAAACCTTGACCCCCTAGATAACCCACCCCTTCTTGGGGCTGCCTATACGCCCTCCCCCACATGCCTTCAGTCCCCCTACCCCTATAGCACCCCTACTCCCTAGACAACTCACCGCCTTGACAACCCACCCCCCTGGACAACACCCACACCTGGACAACCCCCTACCCCTCCTACAACCACCCTTAGGTTCTTTTTATTTAAAATCATTTTATTTATTAAGAAATCCAAAATATCATGAATTTTACATTTTATTCCCAAAAAACCATTCAATTTATCATAAAATGACAATTTCAATTTATCAAAACATGAAAAATTCAATTTATAAGGCTCTATGGGTCACATGAAAATTGTCATTAAAAAAAGGGTAAATCAACTACATTTTTAATTCAAATTTTAAAATTGGTTCAACAACTTAGGAGGTGCTGTGGTGTCTAGGAGGTGTGGTGGTGTCCAGGGGGGCTGTCTAGGGGGGGGGGTGTCCAAGGGTGTGAAGGGCGTCCATGGGGTGGGGGTGTCTAGGAGTAGTGTGGGTGTCTAGAGGTGGTGGAGGTGGTGGTGGGGTGGTGTCCATGGGGGTGAGGGGTGACTAGGGAGGGTGGGGGTTGAGGTGTCCAGGTGGGTGGGGTTGTCCACAGGGGGAGGGGGCTGTCTAAAGGGTGGGGGTGTCTAGGGGGCAGGAGGGGGGTTGTCTAGGGGTGGGGGTGGGTGTCCAATGGGGTGGGATGTCCTTGGGAGGTGAGGGGGGTCTAGAAAGGGTGGGGTGGAGGTGTCCGGGGGGGGGGGGGGGTGGGGGGATGCCCATGGGGATGGGAGGTGTCCAGGGGGTAGGGGTGGTGGGTGTTTACTATTCCAATCCATCATCCAACCAAAGCCAAAACCCAAATCCAATTTTCAACTAAACTAATGTTCAAAAAACATAAAACAAACCCTCTGCCCCTTCTCTAAACTAAACCCACTAAACAAACCCTTTACCATGTTTGAAGTGTAGAACAAAAAACATAAAACAAACCAAAGGTTTAAATACTCCAAAGACATCAATAACAATAATTTAGCCAAAGTAAAAATAGAAAACAGAAAAAATATGAATAACACTAAAACTAAGGTAACACATAGTAATTTAATGTTTTTAAATAAAAATTTGTTCGATTGAAGTAGGATCTAAGACAGGAAGGAGTTTCACAGATGAGGAGACATCAGGAGGAGCTCTAGATTAGGTCTATAATCGGGCCGAGTGGGAGCTGGGGTGCTGAATATTTGGGGGAAAACATTCCTAACAGTTTTTAAAAACCATTGGGAAAGCCTTTCTTTAATAATAGTTTAATATAACTTTTGGTATATTTCAGAGAAACTAATGCATTCCCACCGGGTTTTTCAAACTGTTGAGAAATGATAACTATATTAACTCATTTTCCAATGGTTTTAGAAAACAGTTGGTAAAGGTGGCATTTTTTACAGTATACCAACAGTTTCTTCAAATAATTGGTATAAATCCGTTTGGAAAACCCCCATTTCCAGTAGTGTATTACTAATATATAATATCCAATTAATATTATTAGACATATGCATCATTTTTTACTGAATAAGAAGATTAACTAAGATAATGCTTTGTGGAAAAACCATACAGTTGAAGTGGAAACATTGGAATCTAAAAATACTACGAGGGAATGATATCAACACTTTTTTAATAATTGAATAAAATTTAGAGGAAACAATTTCTAAAATGGAGGAAAAAAGTAAAAAAACCATATAATTATTCAATTGATCATTTTAATATTTATTAATATTAATTATATAGTTTTATTATTTATAAAAATATTAGGTTATTTTTATATCGAAAAAGAAATAGCTCTAACTAAATTATTTAAATTTACGGTTTTAGTTAAAAGTTTAACTTATAAATTATAAAATTTTAGTTTAAAAAATATTAATATTGTTTCATAAATTCAAATATAAAAATTTATATATTCCATTTTTTAATTTTTGGGAAAATATTGGTTTTTCAGTAAATATTCGAAATCACTAATTGTTGTTAAAACATTAATTTTATTTAAACAATTAAATTTCCATTAATGATAAAATATGTTTTGAAAATGATTTAAAGTAACGTATTCATTATTTTGTTACATTTAATTTTCTTAGATACATTGGAATAAACTTAATAATGGATTTTAGTATAAGTTATTCTATTGGAATACAAACAATAATTTTCTAAAAACATTTTAAAGTGAATAATGATTATCCTTTTCCATTAATTTAAAAAACCCCAATTTGGAATTAGTAAAATTAAATGAATATATTATATATCAATAAATATTAAGTTATATTCATACAATTATTATTATTATCCATTTATTTAATATAAATTAATCTTTTTATAGAAAAATACAATTCTTAAAAACCCTTTTTATTGTCGCATTGGCGGGTGTAATTATAAATTAAATGTATCAAATTATTTGAATTAGATTTGTTATTTTTTAATATTTATAATCATAAAAATTTATATTATTTAATATGTTAAACTTAAATTATGACCATAATGAATAGTGAAAATAGTAATTTTAAATTACTACTATTAAAGTGATAACTCTTTTACTAGGGCATTAAAGTAAAGAGTTAAAGGCTAAAATAACCTAAAACCCTATCTAAAATTTATTATTTGTAAATATTTAAACCATAAAATTTATAATACTCAATAATATTAAATTTTGAAACTCTATCATGCGAAAAACATGGGTATACTTTTTTCTTTTTAATATTTACATGTTTCCCCTAACCTCACTTAAAAAAGTCCACCCACAGTACTCTCCTCTTCACCCCTTAAAATCCATTTGGTTCCACAAATACCTGAGCAAATAAAATTCATAATTACATAATCTCATCCTATATTCCCTTTTTGGTCAAAAATACACCCTAATATTCCCTTTTATGAAAACCAATAAAAGTTACAATGAGAAGAGGTAATGTTATTCAATGAAAATTTTTATTTTATTTCATCCCCAAATAGCTTCAATTATTCTTAAAAAATTATTTTATAATAACATAATTATCCTAAATATACATAGATTTTATTATTGAAATGTAATAACATAAAATTTTATCCTCTCCCATCAAATGGGCTATGAAATCATCATTCAAATTTACGGAGGAAAATCACATAACAAATAGGTCTCATTCATTTTTCTGTTACCAAATATAATGGTTTGGAATGATATAGAGATAATGTATATATATTATATTTATACTATAATTATACATATTAAGTAATTATATCATATATTCCTTTTTACCCACATTCTGTAGGGGATATGATAACATTGCTCGGGTGTACAACATATTAATACCTCTTGAAGAGACATAATTAATTTTTCACTAAATCAATAAATTGAAGGTAATAATGTAATCATAAAAAATATAGGTGATATATATGAAATAATTATTTTATTCATGACATATTTATTATTGTGAAAATATAATATATCATTTTATTTCTTTCATTTTCACACATTGTAAAATGATAATGTTATTTGTGACCATGTGAAATACCACCTTTATGAAGCGATGTGACTATCTTTTCTCACCGCACCACATAGATTTTATATATAATTATATTTTAATAATTAATATGTTATTTATAATTATCTGATATTATTATCATTTTGAAATGAAAAAATATTTCTTACCTCTTTTCCATAATGATTGTTAAAAATGGAAATTTCACTCGTGCGTATGTACGACCTACAATCTCCATTATTGTAATATACTTAATCTCTTAAAAAAATTATTATTTATTGATCATAAAAGTATAATTTAGAAATAAATATTTTAATTACCTCATGATTATTATTCTATATAGGCTTATATAATTACCTCTATGATCATAGTCAACCTACCAAGGTAATTTTGACACCTAAAAAATATATCATCAAAATATTCAATGCCAAATTAACTGATTATGTAGTCATATATAACATGGTAATAATTGAAAATAAAATAGTGAGAAACATGAAAAATATTATTCTGTATGTAAATAATTAGAATAACTTTATTATTTATTAATATGAAGAATGTATGTGACGAGTTAGACTCAAAGTGAGGGACTTAATCTCAATTTTACTTCATTGAGGCATATTTTGATGTTATGCACCTATATTTTTTATGAGGTGAATATACAAACTATTTTTCATTTTATATAATTAATTTCTATATTTTAATGTTTTTTATTATTTTTAAACTTTATTCTTTCTTGGGGCTTGTGTTTCAAATATTTCTAAGGTGAAAAGGGACATTTCTTTTACAAATCCTCCTTTAATATTTTACTTCCAAATATTTTTTTTCCATGTTCAGGTTTTTAAAATTATTTTATGAATGTTTTCATATGGAAATATAATATTTACAATATATATTTTATGTCTCTTTTTTACTTTATTTTCAATGGTTTCCAAAAAAGAATATTTTTACATGTTTTATATGTAATATTTTGACTAACAAAAAAAGGAATGTTCTATTATTATTATACATTGTGATAACTAATTTTTTCACTTCCATGAAATTAAAATTATTTGTGTATTACATTTCAATATTTCATGTTTTCTTCAATGAAATACCTCTTTCATTTTATGGTATTTCAGATTTGAAATTTGGGTTTGAAAATAAAATTTAATTTTGATAGAGAAAAGTGATTATAATACAAGTTTAAAAATAGTGTTTCCAATGTTTTATTATAAAAAAGTAAAATCCTAAAATGTTTTTTTTATCATTTTGAGTTTATTATAAATTAAATATTATGTGTAATACTAGGTAACACTAGGTGATCCATTAATATATTATATGATTTGTGTGCATAGTTAATAGTATAATGCATTTGGTAATAATTATGTTCTATAAAAAATTATATTGGATGTTTGTCCTAGGGTTATTCCAATTTGTAAGGGTTATATATGGGTTCTATGAGATGATGTACCAAGGTACCTAGATTTATTTTCTATGTGTGATAATTATTTTACCAATTGTTTTCCTTAAGGAAATATATATGATATTTTTAATTAATGAAAATTGAGTTTCCTAGTAAATTATTATTATTTAAAGAAAATACATTTCATTAGTTTTAATTTTTCTCACAAAACTAATTATTTTCATCTTTTTTGTACCTTACTAAGCTATTTGTTCCTATCCCATATTTTGAAAAACAATTCATAGGATTTAAGGAAGGTTAATGTAAAATAAGTGGTTATGTTGAAATTTGTGAGAAGTTTTCATGAGATGAAATCGTGTTTTTTAAAAGTTCCATATATTGGAAAAAATTGATACTAAACGAAAGTGTACAATTTGTATTATATGGTTTTCTTATATAAGTGTAAATAACTGATTATTTAAAAATATAAACCTAAAAATATCCTCAAATATAATAGAACTAATTCTTTTCCTAAAACTAAATATTATTTCATATTGATATTTGGGTCCTTGTACTCCTTCATTCCATAATGATCATGAAAAAATGGAAATTTAATTCATGTGTGCAAACGACCTACCATATACATGAATTGAAACATATGTCATTTTTCAAAACCATATTTAATTATTATATTTATAAGAATAATTAATTAATAAAAATAATTATTATGACATGATTATAATACTAGATATTATAAAATAATTACCTATTTCATGATTTTCAATTTACTGATGCCATTTGGGACTTATGAAAAGAATATCATGAAAGCATCTGATGTGAATTTAATTGATTAAATAATTAAATATTTCATGCTAAAAGGTAAAATAAAAGGAATAACAAACTAGAAATTTTTCTTAACAAAGAATATAATTAACCAAATATTATTATTCATGAATAGAAATAACGTACACGATGAGTTAAACTTAAGGTAATAGATTTGTTTTAAAAAATACCATTTTAATGTTTCCCTTCAGAATCACTTATTCGTCATTGTAAATATTTTTAAAATACCTTTTTTTTTGAAGTCTATTATGAAAATATTTAGATATAGGTTTTGATTTCTTAGGATGGAAAATGATTATTTTTATCCAAAATCATATACTATAAATGAATAATTTAAATCATTATTCATGGTATATCCATTTATTTATTTATTTTTATATCCATCATTAATCTTTTTTTGGCTATTTATATGTTTTAAAATGGTTTTTATAGGATTATTAGTGGAAAGGATGAAGTCAATATGAAAATTGTGAAGATTTTTCTAGAAAGGAAATATTTTTCTTTTTAAATTTTTTATTTTATGTCAAAAATTGATATTGATTTAAAGGGCCCACCTTATAATAATCTAGGTACACTATGTAATATTTATTCCAAAATAATCTAAAACTCTAAAACTAAAATATATGTTTGGAATGAGTGAATGTTAATTCTAGACTAAAAATAATAGAATATGTAATATATAAAGATTGGACATTAAATTTGTTATTAGAGAAAGGATTAGATAAATTTAAGGGATTGGATAATATTAAAACAATACCATTAAAATATTATAATTTATGGTTAAGTTTAAAAAATATATAATTTGAATATTTCCATGTTTGTTCTTCTAAACTATATTTTCCCAGATTGTTTTCCACAGAGGAAACATTGGAGCTGATGTAAGGAGGAACTAAGGGGATGATATAATTCAGAATCAACAACCTATAATCAATAACTATATTCATCTAATGTTTGGAAGATGAAAAGTAAATTCTTTAGATTTTCAATTATGAAGGTGAATCCGAATAGTAGTGGTAAATAGTCATGTATATCCAGATAATATGACAGAATAATGCCAAGAAAGGGGAAGGAATTAATAATACTTTCCATGATAAATATTTTCTTAAGTTGTTAAAAATATAATGGAAAAATAACTTATTTGAATTTATGAAAAGGTATAATTATTCAATGGTCACATATGAAGAATACTTCACCCGATTCTAAAGGTACAAACCACATTTTATCTAGGATATTGATAGAAAAATCAACCGGTTTTACTCAAGATTGAATCCAAAATATCAAAGCAAATTAAGTTCATGTGAATTAAAAAGTTTTGAGAATATTATATGATTCTCCAAAACGATTTAAATGAATATTGTCGATAATTATATACACCTAAAAAACTAGAAAAAATTGGTCCAGGGGGAAGGAATATGGGATTAATGTATCAATGAAATTTAATGGTAAAAAATCAGGTTTTTAGTTTGTGAAAGATGGGGGAAAAGTAAATTAGGGAATTAATTATGATTCTAGGAATGTTATTATGATGTGTTACGTTTGGGAATACGATACATAATATCAATTAAAAATATCTTGTTAATGGTAAGACTAATTATGAGATTAGGGAGTAAAGTGTTTTAAATATAATGGGATTGTTCATTATGAACGAGAATATCTAAATATGAACCCAAATAATGAGAAGAATCAAAAATATAAGAAGAAATATGGGGTGAAATAATTTTCAACTACTTCACTATATTCTAGGACATAAAACGAAGTGGAATCAGGTATATTGATTGTATATTTTTATTATTCATATGTATTTCTTGATTTGAGATCTACACATTTTTTCCTTTTCTGAGAAATTTCATTGTAAATTCAGAATTATATCTCAAGACATAATCCCAAAACATATGGTAAAAATTCTTGTGGGAATTATTAAAAAAAAGTTATAAAAATTAGAGTTATATATTGTTGAAAGAATTTACATACATACCTTTTTTCATACCCCTAGTTGAGTTTGATGTTATTTTGGTAATGGAATAGCTCTCCATTTACCATGATAAGATAGATTATAGAGAAAAAGATATTTTTTTCCAAAAAAAATCTGAATTCTATACAATAATGAACCCATACCTTTGATAAAATATCAAAAAGTCATGAAACAATTAAAAAATGAAAATAAATTTCATATACCACATATTGTTAAAAATGGGGACTATTTAAATTAATGATGTTCCAGTAGTAATAAATGGATGGTTTTCTTGATGATTTTATTGGTGATATAACTGACTAGGAGGAAAAATTTACTATGTATTTAGTAGTTATTACTAAGATAAATTCTAAACACCCTTATCTAAAGGCTCAATTAGAACATTTAGAATTGAAAAATAAGTTACATATGTTTATTGTTAAAAGTTTCATTCTTCATAGAACTTAATATTATGGTGCTCCAATTTTTTTTTAAAAATGAATTTGTTTTCATGAGTATTTTGTTTGATTATATAGCTTTGAATATGATGAAAATTAAGAAAAATCATATTTTCACTAATATCAGTGGTTTGTTTGAGGAGATACCAGGGTCTTAATATATTTAATTGCTTGAACTAATGTTCTAGTATAGTCAGGTAAAGGTGAGGGTGGATGATATTACAAAAATAGATTTTTAGGCTACATATGAGTAGAACCAGTTTTTTTATTCCCTTTGGGTTGAAAATTGATCACCTATATTTGGGGATATTATGAGTATAGTGTTCCCTGAATATTTGAAAAAATATATGGATATTTTTTATCGATAACACCGAGATTTAGTGCAAAATCTATAAATATGTTGAAAAAATATAATTATTTCTTTATCAACCCATTGAAATTAAGTTATATAGAAAATTTTAAAAATGTGAGTTTTGGTTATATTAATTTTTTTTTCCTCGGAAGCATCTTAAATAATGAAGGGATAACAATTGAACCTGATATAACTAAAGTTGTTAATCAATGAAAATACTAATAAATGATAATATGATTTCTAGTTTTCTTGGATTAGTTGGAAATTACCAATGGTTTGTTAAAATATTTTTCTGGTTATCTAGAACACTGACTATGTTAACTAGAAAAAATAGATTAATTCATCATGATAAATAAATGTAATGATATTTTCTAGAAAATAACGAGAATATGGGTGAATGATTTAGTTTTGGATCTTCCCTAAAAATGGCGAATTTATCATCTACATTGATGATTCATTAAAAATAATTGGTTTTGAATTAATACTAAAAGATTAGATAATTTATAATTCTTCACATCATTTAAAACCATATGAGAAAAATTATCCCACACATGAACTTGTATTGGAATTTATTTTGATTTATAAAAAAATTTGGATACAACATTTATATGTAACAAAGTGTGAAATATATACTGATCATAAAATTTTGAAGTATAAATTTACTCAGAAATAGTTGGACAAGAGACATAGTAAATGGATGGAATTTATAATGTAATATGACCACATGATTCAGTATCATTATGGAAAACAAAACATAGTAGAAGTATTTTTTATAAAAGTATTTCTACACTACCCATGATACAATTATAAAAGATCCAATTTGTTAACTATTTGATAAATTTTAGTATAGATGTTTTTTATTCATGGTATACAACTATTTTTTATTAGGTATCGGTATACTTGTATCTTTTAGAAGAGATTAAGAAAGAAGAAAAGGAAGATCAAATGTTACATGAAATGGTAGTGCCCATTAAGAAGGATTAGTTTCATGAAATTTACATTGATATAGATTTCATTATTATAATTGGAAAATGATTATATTCGTTTTTGGAATCCTAGTTAAAGAGATAATTGTTAAGTGAAGCTCATTGTTCCCATTTTATATTTACCCTAGAAACATAGTGATTTATAGAGACTATCAGAAGTATTACTAAAGGGATGTAAAGATAAGATATATTTCTGATTTTACTATGAAATGTTCAAATTTTAAAAAGGTTAAATAAGAATAATAAATAACAAATGGGATAAATTATCCTTTTCCAGTTCAAGAGTGGAAATGGGAAACTATATTCGTAGTTTTTTTTATCAGATTTCAAAATGAATATAGTGTTAGTAAATTGATTAGGGTTATGTTTGGTCAATTAAAAAAATTTACACATTTACTTAACATTTGATATACTCCATATTTAGATCAACTTTTTTTGACAATATATTAATGATATATTTATTTTACAAGGAGCTTCACACTCTATTATATCTTACATGATCCCAGGTTTACTAAATATTTTTTAAATTACTTTAGAAGCTATTGTGCACTGAATTACTTTATAGTAACGATTTTAACCATTAATCTGATGGAATGTTAGAGTGAAAGATTCATATATTATAATAAATGATTTGTTATACTATTATCTGGATTACCAGGGAATTCTGGATCAAAATATTTCATTAGTTGATTATATATAGAGAAAGTGTTTTGATTCTAGAATATAGATGGAACCTTTTAAATATTTATATGGAAATCCATGTTGAATAGAAATTTTTTAAGATGAAGTTGGAGAAATGAAGTTGATAGTCATAGATTTATTCAATGAAATAATAGAGAATGTGAATATGATTTTTCAGTTTATTAGGAAAACTAAAAGTGACCAGAAATTTTATGCTGATAATCAGTGGAATGATCCTTCTTTTGAGGTAAGTGACCTTATTTTTCAATAATCATATCCATCAGAACGTTTTATGAATTTTTTTTAAAAGGGGAATTTAAATCCATGGATCATTAGACCATATAAATCCTATAGAAATATGGATCATTTTCATTACCTTTGATTTTATCATATCTATACAACATTTTTAATGTTTCAATGTCAAAAAATATGTACTAGATTCATCTCATGATTTGAGTCGTGAGGTAGTTTAGTTGGAAGATTAAAATTCTTATAAGGAATAACCTTTTTATATTATTTTCTATATAGAAAAATTATTTTTGAAAAATTTAATTTACCTGGTCAAGATTTTGTGGAGATAACATATGGTTGAATAATCAAAGTGAGAATCTTAAAATACTATGAGGAAAATATATCCCAACACATTTAATAAGTAAATTAAATAATGGGGATATAATTTTTAAAAGGGTAAACGAATATAAAATCTCTAGTATTATTTATGTAAATATTTTACGTATATTAATTACATATATTTTATAGATTTATATTCATTATAAAAAAACTATACAATTTTTTAGTAAAAAGGAAAAAAGCTTTATTCCTAACAAAATTGGATTTTATACATTTTAAGGTTTCATTTTAATTACCGATTTCTATATAGAAGAATTATAATTTAAAAAAAACATAATTTTCTAAATCATAATGTCAAAATTATATTAGGATATAATTTTTATAATTTTCTGAAAGGATTTATTTTTTAATGAATAATGAAAAATACTGATTTTATTGAAAATTGTATTTTGTTTTCAATTATTTAAAAATTAAAATTCTATTTTTTATTTGTTTTAAATTTTAAATAGTTTATTTTAATCATTAATAAATAATTAAGGTATTTTTAAAACATTTTATACATGAATTTTTTTTATAAAAACCTTTTTATATGAGAAAATCATTTTATGAAAAAAAAATTTCATAGTGTTTTCTATGATTAATTTTAAATTAAATCCTTGAAATTCCATTTTTTAATTTTTATAAATTATTTTTATATATGGAATTATTCATTCCAATTTTTTATGTTTTTTTCAATTATTTTCAGACATGTTGAATTGAAACTTTAGTAATTTTTATTACCACAGTAAATGGTAAATCAGGTAGTTAAAGATAAAAATAAAATGGTGAGGATTAAAAAAGGCCCAAAAACCTAAATTAATTTTAATGTATAAGAATATCAATTCCATAATCATATATAAGTGTAATATTTTTATTTATTTCTATTTGGACTTGATTTATAACATTAAAATTTCAAAGTAATTACAAATCCTAAAATGCCACACCCTATCTTTTAATAGTTATAATAATTTTAACATAGTGATAAAAAAAGATTTTTTTTGATTAAAAATATCAATATGAACTATAAATTATTTAATTTTATTATGTTAATTTATTTTTAATTTGAAGTATACAAAAAACTTCCATAAAAACATAGAGAATACTAATGTGGTAATTATTGAATTAATGGGAAAAATAAAATTAATGAGTTTAAAATCTTAAAAAATAACCATAGTTGAATATATAAATCAATTACACAATTTCATAATATGAAAATAATATATGAGAGTTTTTTTATAAATTTTATTCAAATTACCTTGTTTTTTATGTTATTAATCTCAATGTAAATAAATTGCCTAAAAATTGAAAGTAATGATTTTTTATAATAAATAATAATTTATTAAATGATTTCAGATTCATAAAATCTTTTTTATTTTGAAAAATTAAATAAATATTGTCAATTAAATAAATTTTATTATATTTAAGAGTCAATTTTCATTTTATATTAACCTTTATAACCCCTAAAAGGAAAAAACGTTAAAATTATAGTAATTATCACAATTCTTAATGAAGGGTTTAAATAAAATGATAAGGGTAAAAATGTGATCCAAACATATACAAAATTTATTTTATAGAATTATTTATACTTATACGTATCTTAACTTTAAATATAATCAATTAGGATCCATTTATATATCAATATTTTTTCATATTAATTTAATACTTTAAGAAATCCTAAGAGGTCCCCTTCCCTCTTATAAAAGGGTACTCCTTCTTCTCATTTATTCACAATTAAAAAGTATTTTTTTCTACCAATACCTTCAAAAACACTTACCAAGAATTTATCCTCTAATTATAAATGAATATTTTATGTATAATACCATCCTTATAAGGAATACGTTATTAAGAAAAGTAGACATTCCAATGAAGAGGTAGTGTTTTTAATTACATGATTTATTTTAATTTATTCTTCCGCCATAAAATATTCTTCAACAAGGATTAAATATTAACACCAGTTTCTAACATATATTTATTTTTAATTTTGTTAATTTAATATCCTATATCCACCTCCATCCTTCATAAAATGAGGCAAAAATTCATTATTCGTGTGTACGGTAGACTACTACCTCGCGAAACGATTTAATTCATTTTCCATCAAAACCACTCATTGATGGTTATGATGATAGATTTAGTGAGTATATATGATATTAATTAGATACTTATCACTATTAAATGATTCAATATCATGTAATTTCATACCCTTATATTCATTGAAAAATCATAACGTCATTCGTGCGTACGTGTGGACTACCTCTTCCATGAAGCAATGCCATTTTCGGATTTTTACCACTTGACATCTAGGATATATAAATTTATAATTAAATAAATAATATTATACTTATGATATTATTGTAATTATTTAATGATAAAATTATAGTTTTCTTCTTTTCATAATTATCATTGAAAAATGGAAATGTTGTGCCCGTGTATGTATGACCCAACGTCTCCATGAATTGTGACACAATTCATTTTTCATAACCAACTTTTATGAATGTATTTAAAATTATAATTGGTATATAAAAATGATAAAAATATCATGATTATTATTATAGAGATGGTGGAATAATGAAAACTATGACCATTGTCAACTTACCAAATCCATTTTAGACTTATGAAACGAATATCATCAAAACATATGATGTGAATTTAATTAATTAAACAATTAAATATATTTTTCTAAGAGATAAAATAAAATTAATAATAAACATGAAAAATTATATTTAGAAAGTAAATAATTGTCATATGTTTATTATTCTGGAATTTAATGGACAAACATGATGATTCAGACTAACAATATAGTACTTTCTTTACAAAAATCAACTTTTAATGTTTCCCTTAAAATAATATTTTCATTCATGCCCATTTTTTTATATTTATTTTATGGATATATTTATATGGAAACATGTTATTAATAAGGTAATTTTTATGTTTCTTTTGAAATTGTTGTAAATGTTTCCAAAAGGAATCTTTTCTGCATAATTATTTAACATTCTTTACAAAATAAAAAAAGGAATGTTCAATTTTAACATATACACCAAAATATAAATTTCTGATTTTTGTAACCATTATTTGATTTTATGATTCCATTATATTTTTTCATGTTTCCTTTAAATAAAAACCCTACTTTTTAATTTTAGTTTTTAATTATGTATTTTAAAGAAATTATATATTTCAATATCCAAAAATGTCTTCTTATTGGTGAAAATAATATTTTTATGTGTGTATTAATGAATTTGTATTTTTTATATATTATTATAATGTTATGGTTCAGGTTAATTGTTTATTGGGATGGGTTATTATGTTATAAAATATTAATGAGTGAGCTGTTATAGATCTCCAATGCATTGGGTAAAGGGAAAAAGTTAACTGATTAGGCTTCTCTTATGTGATTATAGGAATATACTATGATGATTATTATAATTATTGTGATCATGGTTATTTAATTTTTAACCATGATAGTTATTCTATTTTTAAAATTCAAGGTTATCACATATGTAATAATTATATTAAAATTATGTCCCATGTTACCTACATGATTTTTCTATACTTGACATAAGGTTTTTTGTAGAAATATTATGAATTTACAGCGTAAATAAAAGTATATGATAATTCTTATTGTTGAAAAGTATTAATTTTTTAATATTTATTTATTGGGTTTTCATGATTATTTTGAAATATTTTTGATATTTATTTTTTCATTAACATTTCGTAGGATATTTTTTATGAATTTGTTTAAGAAAATAAGTTGATTTATTTGGTAATAAAATTATTATTTTGATCCACATGTTTACTTTTTAAAGGAAAATGTATATATGTATTCATAGACATACAGTTTATTTAATTTTGTGTTCCTGAAAAATCATGTTATGTTCATACAACATATTTACATGTTTTTCATAGGATGAGTATGGAAAATGTTGATTTCAAAAAGAATATTGTGAAGATGGTTCAGAAAAAGATAGCACATTTCTTTTTTTATAAAAATCTATTGAGAAATGTATACTAAATAGAAGTATCTACTTCATAGTATATAGATTTTTTTATGTAAGAGTTATGACCTAACTATATAAAAAGCTATGACTAAAAAATATTTTGGAGTGTAATAAAGTGAAGTTTAGTCTAAAAGAACTCGAATATGTAATTTATAAGGTCTGGACTATTATTTTTTTGTAAAAAATTCCAAATTTTATATTTAATTAATAGTGACCCATTGTTAAACAATAGAATTTATCGAAATCATGCACTAATTGAGCATGAAAAACTTTCTCAAAAATCTCATATCACATGGTTTGACAATATAGTCCATATTTCAACCATTCTAAGGACCTATATCCCATGTCACGTGGTTCCCTAAAAATTCTCATGGTTTCCCTTAACCGAGAATCAACCGTGTGTCTGCTATGGGACTTCCTCATCCTTTCACATTGTTACATAGGGAATTCACATGGATTATGCCAATTATTCACATTTTAAAATCCTTCCAAAACACACTCATTACTCTTAGAAACATATCATGACTAAGTACAAACTAACCATAATTCAGAAACTCATAAATTGTTGTGAATAACTCAATTTATTTTCCATGAAAGGATTTAGGATGTAAGTGTCTCGATAAAATCATAAAACACTAGTCCAGTGTGAAATATTTCTACTTTTGAACTTCCTTGTTGACCAAACTATGCTAATAAAACATTCATAGTAAAGGTATATATTTAACTATAATTTTATTATCTTTATAATCTTTATATATTAATATTAGTGGGATCTAATTAGTATATTTAGCTAAATAGATATATGTACACAACCAATATATAGCTAGAACCCAACTCTAACTTTAACCAAAACATATAAGATAATGAAATGCCCTGCAATAAATTAGGAATAAATCACTACATATTAGACAACCCAATGAAAATGATATAGAATAACAAATGAAACCTAGATTAACTAACTTCTATAGCTTACCTAGGATTCATCTATGTAACCTCTATTATTCCTAAAGAACTCATGATACTTACCTAATAATAATATAAAATAATAAAAACCTCTCTTCAAATACCATTTATAAAAAAAGATTCTATGATAATCTAAATAGTGGAATACAAAGAAACTGTGGATAAATTGAAACAAATAAAATTTTTATGAAGGATAAACAATCCATACCAAAAAAAAAGTTCATCACACACTTCCTACAAGATTAACAATTATTTCAGATAACCATTTTCATAGAAGGTACAATCTTATACCCATAAACAACCCGGATCCCATGGTGAATTCCTAAACAAAAAGAAAAAGAAAAAACATGGAGTTATTAATATATGTGGATAATTATCCCATGATTCATCATAAACAATTCCTAAACAAACCCTACTACCTGAACATGACAGACATTATCCACCAGATAGGAATGAAAATTAATGATTAAAGTGTTAGCCAACTACCACATGGGTGAAATTATTCCTTTAAAGACAATTAGGTAAAAATTTATTGAGATATTAAACTATATTTTCTAAAGTTATAGGTATATTTACCTTAACGGGAACCAGTTGGTGTTTATAGTTCACTACCTTATGTTCCTACCCATCAATTAAAAATAAAACCACTAGAAACTATCTGGACAGATGTATGAACCATAATTGGATTCTGATATAAAAGAGACTGTTATCATTATATGGAAACCCCTTAAAGGATCCCTACCATTAATATTATAACTTCATGATATTAGAATTAAAATTTTACCATTTAACCTCCATGGACAAGTCCATCCATGTGAGGAATGAGAACCAGATGACAGTAAACCCTAACCTCATATTTGTCCATATAAACAAAGTTCTTGTTAAAAACTACTCCCATGAATCATTACTTATATAATATTTCACTAACCCGAGACCTATACAATTTTGGGATAAGACATCCACTACCCAATTAGTAATGAACTGTGAGACCTATTTAGAGTGGTTCTCATTGAAGAAAGACATGAGAAGGCACCTAAAAGGAATAAGAATAACCCCAAAAAAATATATAGGTTAAGATTACATGAGGTATATAAGAGAATATCTGAATCTTTTATAAGGTTAAGAACATGATCATATAGATAAAACTACCTGAAAAACAAGAATATAGATTACTCGACTTGTACTACTCTAGATTACCAACACCTATCCTATACATTTGACCTAGAATGGTTGATAACAAACTGGAATTGGTTTTTAATTGTCTTAGGTACTCCTACCCAATCCAAATATCAACTTCATATAAGAGATGACCTACTAATTTATTTGGTTCCTGTGTTACTCTACATGTTTAGAAGCTAATATAGAATTTAATTCTAGGGACCATGAAATTCCCAGCATTATATAAAACACACTTATAATATTTCTAATTCTACACAAAATATACATTTTCAAATGTAATTGATAACATGGACCAATATAAAATCCAAAATATCTCACTATCCACAATATGTTGTGATTCTCATACCCAGAGAAATTATCCCCATGATTATTTATTTATCATCCAAATATTAAATCTATAAATGAAATATAACAAAAAATGATACCAATAGGATGTTAAGAAACAACATACTCTCATAATCAGAACAACGCACGTAGAAGTTATACCAGCACAAAAGCACCACCATCGTAACCAGTGAAATAAGAACAACTAGAACAGAAAAATAAAATTAACACCAAAACACCACCAAAGTAGTTTGGGATTATAATGTATATGTATATGGGAAATAAAAGAAGTTTGGTGGTGTATTCTAAGTATAAAAACATTCATTTTAATCTTAAAAGGAACTTTTTTGACAAGGATAAACAAATTGTATTCATAAAAATTCTCAGGTATTGAAATGGTAATCATCTGTGGCCCTTAGTTCTGATAAACAATGAATCATAATCATGTAGATTCTGATATTTATTCCATGGGTCATAATAAGAAAATGATTTTATTTTAATAATTTATATAATTGTATTCAATAAGTAGTGGTGACATATTTAGAGTCAAATTATATTCATAGTAGAAATGATTTAATCAGAGTAAACATAATAAAAATCATGATCACCATGGTTACCATAAATGAGAATATTAAAAAATTAGTGATTCTATATTAAATCATATTGAATCATCATTGTATTAAATCATATTCAAAATGTAATATAGGTAGAAAAACTGAATCATAATCAAATATATCATGATAAACAAGATAGAAATAGAAAGACAAATAAAAAAATCAATTTCTATGAAAATTTTAGTGGAAATAAAAGAATTGAAAAAAATAAGTAATGAAAATGAATACAATCCTTTTAATTCAAAGAGTATGGTATCTTTATAGCTAGGATAAAGATCCCTTATTTTTTATATAAACCAAATTATTTCTTTTTCTTACTCGGAAAAGACATCAATATGTTGATCAGCCTATGTCACTGTCTCTATGAGCCCACGTTATGAGGATCAGATTCTCTGTCTTGCTATCCATGTGAGCCCTCGATACTGTGATCAGATTCTCTATATTTTTATATATTCTATTTGTAGTGTTAAAAATATTTATTATAATAGATTTAAGATTTCTTTGGGTTTCAGAAAGTCATTATGAAAAATTCATTGATTCTATGTATGATAATGCTAAGTATGATAAATATGAGTATGATTATTATTGTATCCAGTCTTATTATAATAAACATATTGTATCTAGTCTCATTACGATAAAAATATCATATCCATTATTATTATGATAATCATAACGAAAATATATTTGATTAACTATTTAAATATAATTAAATGTAATAAAACATATTATGTTTCCTTATAATAACATTATAAAATAATTTGGAAATGAAAGAGTTGGTAATTAAGTATTTAAGAAAGAGTTTTTGATTTAAAAAAATTAAATGAATAGTAATGTCAAAATAAACATTTAACTCAACAAGTAGTATCCAAAAAAATCTTATCAAGTTACTATACCTCTATACTGCTGATCTGAGTAGGAAACCATATAGATAACATTCATCAATTCAATATAATATAATAGTCCAAAAAATTGATAATTTTTTTTCAAATTCAAAATACATTGAAAAGTATTCTATAAAAACATTTTTATTTTAGAAACAATTTAAATAATGCAACTCTTTAAATACTCCAAAGAGTTGGAAAACAGTAATAATTATTTTGAAATACTTTTTTAAAGGTATTTATAAATCCAACATTGAATAATGATACATTCTAAATAAAAATTCATAAAAACCATACAATTTTAGATTTGAAGCAATAAACGGATCTCTTTGAGAATTCTTTTTCACTTCGGATATATTTAAATAAGGGTTTCTATTATTAGTCTTTATTGAATATTTTTTTTTCATTTTAAATAACTAAAAATTTTCATTAAATGGTTTAGAAAACATTCTTATAATGATTATTTTAAATCTTGTAATCATTTTAAAAGTAAAACATGAACATTAAATTATTCATTATAAAAACCAATTTTTCATCAGAACATTTCCCATCAAACCATAGAACATAAATATTAACAATAAAATCATCCAATAACCAAGAAGAAAAACTTGATAAATACTTATGGTTCATTTCATATACACAAAAAAGTTACTAAATATCTCATCGTAACATGAATAATAAACCAATTATAGAAAGAGGCTAGTTATAACAATTCTTAAAAATCATAACCATGTAAATATATTTCCATAAAAGAAGAAAATATTTCATTACGATTAATTATCTATTTTCATATTTATTTCCATTGTTTTCCTTATTTTAAAATTTTAGTGATTTTAACTAAATAGTAATTCTCAATTAATGCATAATTTTAAAAAAAAAAAATTAATATAATAATAATTTAAAATTTAGAAGATTTCATGAAAAAGTAATTTTTTTTTCAGAACAAAAATTTCAAAAATTTCAAATCATTAAATTTAAATTAACAAATATAATTTCATGAAAACATAAAATGTTCGTATTAAAAATAACTCAATCATGTGTAATTGTTTTCTATAATATAATAATGAAAAAATTGTTAATAATTAAAGAAATTAATTATTTAATTATGCATTCGAGTATGTATTATAAAATAATTAAAATCCTCTTAAAAAATAGACTATAAATACCATTTAAAAATTTACTAAAAATTAGAGTGATTACAAGTTTAGGTTTTATTTCCATTCCATTTCCACGTTATTTTAAATAATAAAACACAAGAGAAATACCAAATAAATGATAAAAAAAATAAGTTATATAAAAAATTAACAGACAACACAAATCCAGACCATATTTTTACCTAGTTAGAAATCAATTTCATAGAATATATTGGTTTAATCTCTATGAACTAGAAACTAATTTTAGTATACAGAGTGATCATGCTTCCATTTACCAAATAAAAACAAAAAACATATAACATGGGTAATCCAATCTTATTGGGATGTCACTTTGAAAATTCTTGATAGATAATTACTATTTCCCCATCCCCTGAAGATGATATGTTGTCACACATAAAAGCGATTAATATCATTTTTCATAAGAGAACCCCCTTATAAGTTAAATATCAAAAAAAGTTTCGATATACATTTTAAACTCTTAATTTAATGATTTGAAACATGGTATATTTATACCTACCAACCATCTACCAGTCTGTATGAAAATGATATCATTTGTAACATCATGAAGCTAATCAATTAAATTGGAAATAAGAGGAGGTGATACTGACCTTAGGAGATGTCCCACTGGTAAAAAATTCCAGAAATAAATTCAATTTGATTACTAAATAATTTATGTATTATTATCCCTTTAAAATTCACAAAAAAATATGACAAAAAATATTAAAAATTATGATACAAAATTATATATGAGAGTAATAAAAAACTCAAAATCTATGACAAAAAAATCAAATTATCTGTAGACTGTAAGATGCAATATCCCTCAAAATAGACTAGATCCCATAATGAAATAATTCTAATGTTGAAACACTCTAAACAGAAAACATGAAAATATTAAAGAACCACCGACCATCACCATGACCAAAACATCCTGTTGATCCACTTGAGAAATTGAAAACCTTCCCCTTACCAGTATCATGAAAAAAACTTCATCTGTATGTGACGAAAAATGAATATCTTGGGGTTAGAATATTGAATCATTAGGAAATATGATAAATGATTCCCACATCCACTAAAAATACCAGAAAAAGTTAGAATGATATATTTAGAAGAAGTAATATTATGAAAATATTTATTAATATCATTTCATATAAATATGAAAAGAGGTATATCAAAAAAGTTTATATCAGAATGAAAGTTTATAATGATTTATAAGGAAAAATAGATTCCTAAAAATTGATTTTAATTAATAGTATATCTATTCTTTCCAATTCACATATGAATTTTACATACTCTCTCACACATAGGAATCCGCGATTACATTCCTAAAACTCATCAGTGGTAACTCGGATTTTGTACTATGTTTCCACATGGTCGTGCACCCGCATGCCCTAATTGGAAAAAACAACCATGTTCAAACCAAACGATGACCCTAATAATGTAATCATGAACACACACAAACCTATGTATTCGAAATTCTTTCCAAAACGTACATTCTTTAAATAATTTCCCTTTTAATAATTTCAAAAAACAATGTGTGTCTATCTTTCAAAAACTACGATTTTAAAACCATATAATAAAGGTATTTTATATAATCATTCATTAATGATTTTATAATTAAAATATAATATATAGTTGTAAATATTAAAATATTTCACTTTATATAATATACTAAGATATAGAGGATCCACATACTGCACAAAAGAAACTCTCACTGTAGAGAATGCAACAAATAAGGTAGATCTGGTCATTATTTTTCATTCCGTTCAACAATTCCCAACAAAAAACATCAAAACATGTTCTCACCCATATTTTTGAGGAAAAATATATTAATATAGGGTTAATTCCAAGTGAAAATTATGATATATATAAGGATAATGAGAAAAACAACCTTCCATGATCCTATTTATTTAACATACCATGATCAATTGAAATTAGATCTCAATTGAAGAGAATATATAAAAATTCCTATAAGAGTCCTATGTTTTGATAGAATAGAGAATAATGGAGGATTATAGTTTTTTGGGAGTATTAATATAAGAAATCATATTTTTATATTTAATAAAATGTATCTCATAGTTAGGAAACAAGATTTACCAAACTGTGCGCAATATTGTGAGTGACATTACCTCAAAACTCCTACATTATGTAGTTTTATTATACTACATGAAAAAAATGCATAAAACATGAAATGTGTGTCTATATAACATCACATATCTCCTTGGAAAGTATATATAATTTCCCCAAATTTTGTTCCAATGGTGTTCCTCATCTTAGATATCCTCTGCTTTATACATGGTTACTAGTGGAGTTTTCATGGTTTCAACCAACCATGTGTCCAAAATATTCCATAAAAAACCCTTCTAAAACAAAAAACAATATCATTTAAACTTATAAAGACTAATAAAATCCAAAACATATCTCAAGAGAACATAAAATAAATGTACATACCTGAAACCACGTGTGTTACACCACACATTTCTGAGGATCAACCATGAGGAAGAATATTGAAACTTTTTATAGTGTGGAAACTAACAAAAGAATATAAGTACCAATAACACAAAAAATATTCAATAAAGTTTACCTATTAATTAGCCACATTTGAAGTTCATCGATGACGTTGATTAACCACAAGTTGTTACAATCAACCACATAATGAAAAATCACATGATGATTCTAACATATGGGTAATGTATGTATCAATAACACAGTTAATCGATAATAAGTGTTTTACCAAGGAAAAAACATGCTATTGGGTGTCCACAATACCAAATAAACATATCCCATGTTAGATTCACTAACCAAGATTGACCCTAAGTGCTGACCTTCCTGGACTATGTTCCGATGGATATATTTTGTATGGAATAAAGGTGTTGGAGGAATTAAATATGATCGGTTTGATATTATCCAAGGTGATTATCATCCAATTATTTCATAGATATATTTATTCTTAAATATTAATAAGTAACACACATGAATATTTATCATGAATTTAATATTTTTCATACATTATCCTACCCATTCATTGGAACTCTCCTTTATATGTGACATTTCATTAAATTAGATAATGCTTTACTACTCACTTCATTTTAAATTATTAAATCAGTAATATCACACATGGAGACAGGAACCTTATTGGTAGAGTAAATTTTATTAGATATAGAGTTTCACTACATCTTCATTACTATTGTCTCACTTTATCTATTTTTATTACATTTCAATCACACATATATATTCTAGAAATGTGTTTAGAACTTATTCTAATTTGTAATGAAGAGTACTTAGACACTCTTTCCCTATGTATCTTTACATTTATCTTCCTTGAATAATTATGGGATAGACTTGGTATAGATTTTAATACATATATGTAGTTGTATACTAGTAACACAATCTGTTTTGTGGATCACTACACTCAATATGTGCTATGGATTAGTTTACTAGTTTTAATATACATTCCTCGAATTATCTTACTATGATATATATTTTACTATGTTCGACCATGGATTTAACACCTTTTCTTATTATGATTTGTGTTTTTATTGTTTTTTATTGATTTTCTACTAATATTTATAATTTTTTTGAACAAATACATATATTTTTTTATAATTTATTATTGATATATATGTAATGATTGATGTTAGTCGAATACTTTTGAAAGTGAAAATAATTTAATTTTTTTAACTATGTATTAATCACATCCTTTTGAATTTATTTTAAGAAATAAAATTATATATACCAACCGTATTTTTTAATTCATTTATATTTAAATTGATGGGATAAAAATATATAATTTTTGAATTGTAAATATTTTTTTGGAACCTCAATTCACACCTTGTAGAAATTCTACTCAAACCAACAAAGGTGGTGTTTGAGATGATTTAATCTAAAAACGTTTTTAAGAAAATTTCCATGAAGTTTTTCACTTTCAAAGTTACTTTTTTTATGAAAATAAATGATAAATATAAAATTGAAACTTTATTTCATTAAAAGTTATGTTTGTTTAGGGTTATATGAGATGACATGTGTTTGGAATATGAGTTGATTTGTGCCGTGTTTCTAGCTACTTTGCTCCATGGTTGACATCAATAGTTATACATAAATTTCTCAAACATGGTATAAAATTACTAAGGTGTCTTGAATATAACGAAAACAATTAATTACATTTTTCAAAATGTTATTTTTAAATATTTCTAAATCTTTGAACCATTTATAAATATTTATGTTAATCAATTTGGTATTCCAAAGTATATAGTTTTTTATATTGAAGATTATTCACACTCCCAGAATGTAAACACCATGTGTGCATAGTTATTTTATGCATGGTGTTATAGATAAAGGAATGAATCCCTAACACCCAGGTGATAATTTCATGAGATATCTTAGAGAGATTTTCATATGGTCTTAGGTTCATGTAGTGGGCATGACCAACATTTTATTTTTGTTCTATTTCTAGTTTTAAAAATGATAATTTGTAATTGAGTTTTAATTTTAATGTATTATATAGATATATAATTTATGTAATTAATTGTGGGCCATGTCATTGAATTTTTGAATATTAAATTATTGGTTTCTATGACTTATCATTATTGTATTACTGATTTTTTTATTTTTATGTGATGAAAAATTATAGTGTAATTATCCACTAAGAGATGTCCTTAGACCCTAGAATATACTCTCCATCATTTAGTGATTATGGAGTCCAAATGAGGACATTTTATTTTTCAACTCAATGGAATGGATATATCGAGGTAGGATGTTAAGAAATGGTTCGAAAATAGTATTTTTATATGGTCATAATATTTAATAAGTTCATAGGTATGAGATTATGATTTGGGATATGGTATAGATGATGTGTGTGTGTTCCTAAGATGGAAATCCATAGTAAAAAGTCTATGTTACCTACAGTGTATGGGATTATATATTTTTAGTTTATAAATGTTATTTTTGGATATGATACTCACAAATATTATGGATAGTAGTTGGAAATTCATACATCATTTTGGCACATAGGTACATAAAAAATTTCACATGATTTTTTTATTTATTGTTAATTTATATTTAAGTTAATTAATTGAAATATTAGTAAACAAATAAGATTTTTATTAAGTAGGTTATTTGAAATTAATTAGTGAGATGAAATTTCGGAAATTATCACGACAATTTAATGTGATTAGTTGTGTTTTTTAGGGATTTTAAAGACTCTTATAAGATAGAGTGAGTTCACTAAGTAGATAAATTTTGGATGACCATTTGATATTTTTAGAGTGGAGAAAAAAATTTCTTATAGAATGAAAGTGAGTTTTTTAGAAGTTTATATATTATGATTGGTTTTAAAAAGGTGGTCAGTTCACTATAAGATCATCAGTTGTAGTGATAGTTAGAAGGATGTTGTGTGTGTGTGTATGAGTCCCTATTTCATGATATTTTCTGGAAAATGGTGAGGCATATGATCACCACAATTTTACTAGTGATATGTAGTCAAACTGAGCAAATCCATAGTGTATTGGTAATGGAACATTTCAATAAAGGTTCCCCCATAATTGTACGATTTCCATGCAATAGGTTGACTAGGTGCAATCTTCTATAAAATTGGCATGTGACCACTATGTCGAGGTGTCATGTAATTACATATATTAGTTATATATGTGGTTGATTTATTTATATTTATTGTAACCATATACTTATGTTAGATGAATACAAAATATTTTTTCTCTAGTGGATGTAATGTGTTAATTTGATCCATGTAAAACCTTTTGAGTTTTTACATTATTTTGTCCTTGTTTCTTGTTTTTCATTTCAATGTTTGTTCATGTTTTATTAAAGAGGATTTAGTGAATCATACTCACTGTAGTGATTTGGTTGAATAATTTATTATGTTTTATTGTAAATTAATATTTAGAGATTCCAATTCTAGGGACTTATTTTTTCATGTGTGATATTTCGATGGATGAACATCTATTGTTGTAATTTTTATCTGATTCTAAAAATTAGTATTAGAGAATCACATGTTTTTTAGAAAAATTTTATTCAACTTGGTAACAACTCAAGTAACAATTCTATTATTATGATTTATTAAATTAATTTGGATTTCTTAAATGAGATGGTGATAATGTTGAAAGATAACATGGTCCAAATTTAAAAATTCAAAGGGATAAATTTTTTCTTTTGGTGAAAATGGATAGAGGATTTCACCATCCAAATTTTTTGATAAGTATTGTTGATAGTTTCTAAACATGATATGATGAAGGAAGTAGAATGAGAAAATATGGATAAAAATTCATTAAGTTTGGTGTGGATGTCATTATCCTTGAATTTATCTCTAAAAATGTGGAATAAGAATAATACTATGGAGTTTATAGAGACACTAGTAGATATGTATGAAAATAATACAACACTGAACAATGTGTGCCTGGTGTAATTAATTTCCAATATGAGGCTATTCAAAGGATGATATAAAAAGGATCATGTGAATGACTTTAACTAGATCCAAATATTTCTTATGTCTATAAAATTTAATTTCATAGAGGATTTTTGGTCAATACTATTATTATCATTATTAATAGGCTAATGGGATTAAATGGCGATATTGTTGGAAGACTCCAGTGGAAAAAATGACTTGATATTCAATGAATTTAGTTTACTATAAATAGGTATCTCACCTCATAAAATAAGTTTAAGATGACCAGAAGATAAAATTAGAGATACTAGTAGAGGAAAATTTATCAATACCAACCTAGTATGTTGGGAGTATGGTTAAATAAGTTACCCCAAGAAGGATTTACAGGAGATAAAGGGAAATAATGTAAGACACAATTCTATAGTATTATGTTCCATTGGTAAAAATTTAAAGAGTTTTTAAAATATTCTTATGAGTGTCAACACTCTAGAGGAATCTTGGATCATAGATTCTTATTTATATTACCACTGTATTGGTGAAAATGGAATTATGAAAAACAGTGATTCTGAAATATTTAAATGGTTTAATCGAGAGGATTATGAGTATCATGATATCTTTTTTATAGTGAGATTTTAGATTTTAGATTAAGAATATAAGTTTTCATGTGATGAAAGAAAATCAACATATTCATCACCTTTAGAGGAACCCAATTTTAGTTAAAAAACTAGATGAATTTGGATATGGGGTGACATTTAAAATTTTATGGAGGAAAATAACATGGGATTACATGGTCGTAGCTTTAGGTTAATGGTATTTCACATTGTATCTGACCACAAGGCATGTTTATGATATAATTTTTGGAAATTCATCATATGGAGGTACAAATCTTATTCACTACGGGCATGGGAACCTCCTAGAGAGTGGATTGAAATATTTAACCAAAAAATTTAATTTTTAAGATAGACCATTCATAATTTTATATTTTGGATAGATTACATATTTTTATGAATGTGAAAATGAGATTGAACTTGAGTGGAAGAACACCACAATAATGGATATTTGATATTTTTCATATGATTCTATAGGGATTCAACCAACTTAAATTACATAGAGAATCATAATAAATTTTTAAATTCATTGATGAATACACATGGTATTTATATACTTATCAAAAAATAAATTAGAATAGTTTTTAGTGTTCATGCATTGTAAATCTGTGGTTGGAATGGATACTTGATGTAATATGAAATTCTTGAGATTAGATAATAGTAGTGAGTAAACTAGAATAATTTTCTGGCACTAATATATAATTTCAGGCATTAGGGCTGATATTCTATACATATGATGAATAATAAAAATTATATAGTTGAATTTTTGAATTATAGGTTTATAGGAAGGTCAAAAGGTATGAAGTTTCATTCATCCTTTCCCAATAGTTTTTGTGTGTGTGGAAGTAGTGTTTATGACAACAAACATAATCAATCATAGACCTTCAGTAAAAAATGGAAACTAATTTATATAATCAATGTGAATATAAAAATCACTATATTTCACTCAAATAATATATTTCAATGTTTGGACTATGAAAATATGGATTCCAAAAAGATATATAGGTGAGAAGATAAGTCTCACATATGTTTCTTTAGTGGATATAGTGCAGAAGATCTTAGATTTAATCTTTGGGATTATGGAATGAAGAAATGAATTAGAAGAATAAATATTCCCCTCAATGATAATGTATTATGGAGAGACAAAAATTTTATGAAAATGAATGTTTAAGTTAAATAACAAACTTCTATCCATTCTGATCAGAATGGAGGTATAAAAAGATTAAAAATTATGGATAGTTCCAATGGATTTTATTCTATGATAAAATAGAAAATTATTAAGGAATATTAGATGGGTATCACAAAATGATAATTAATGAGTCCATTTTGAGATATAACTAAAATATCTAGAACTTTTTTTGAATCAATTTAGTTTTTTAGAGGATGAGATTCTGGTGGTTTTAGTTTGTGTAAGGGAAGAACTACATGAAAAATTTCAGAGATCTATAAGACTATGATGGCTATTATAGAGGTATGAATGTAACATTAACTTCATGATTTTAACATATTTTTCAAATTTAGATATTTATAAAAAAGTATTTATCTATGGTGATTTGAAAAAGTACGAGTTAATCATTATAGGGGAGTTAGATTCAATTAATTTTATTAACACTTAAGATCTAACAGACTAACCATTAAAAGGAAGTAACATGAAAATAAGTGTATTTTATTGTTTAAATATGATTCCAATTGATTTATATGGTTTGAGGTTAGACTAGTGCTAAATGTATTTTGAAAAATGGAGGGAATCAATTTTTGTGATTTTTTGGTTATTAAATACACTATTATTCAAACCATTCTAAATTTGGTTTATACCATAGGCTTAAATCTAAAATAGATAAATGTGAAAATGAATTTTATTCTTTTTTATATATAAATATAAATATATATAATGAAATATTTTTTTCATGAATAAAAATAATTAGGACAAACTTGGAAAACTCGTGAAAAGTATCTATAGATCAAAACAACCTACAAGATAATTGAACCATAAGTTCATCTCATTAATGGAGAAGAAAAGTTTCATGTGAAGAAAATGTTATTTTTTTATATTCTAAGGAGAATAGTGATTTTAATTTCCTTATTTTACTTCTATTTGTGGATGACATAATTCTAGTTGGTTCACTCATCCAATGAATTCAGGAACTAATAGAAGAGTAATTAAGAAAATTTGGAATAAATATCTAAAAGTAGCAGAGAATATATTTTGAATGAGGATCAAGATATATAGGAATACCATAAGAATGGTTTTATATTAGAAGGAGTGCATCATGAACGTCATTGAAATTTTTGTAATTACTGGATTTGAATTTGATTCCACTCCACTTGTTGGATTGGTCAATATCTTAATGGAACAACCTATGTGAAAGGAGTAATAGGAAAAGAACATATAAATTATTCCATTTGAATTAGTGGATAGATTTCTCATTTATGAAATGTTTTGAAATTAACTTTATATTTACCATGCATTGGTATTTTATATCAATTCATGTAAAATCTAGGGACAAAACATTACGTAATTGTGATGTGGATTAAAAGATATCTCAGAGGAATGATAAATTTTCTTCCTTTATATGATAATAATGATCATTGGGTTGGGTATGTTGAACTAGGAATCAAGAGATACTCATATTCCCAAAAAATAACATGTAAAGAACGGACCCAGGTTACCCTCAAACCTGGCACCCGACCTGATCTGTCACATACCCCAAGGGAATTCCCTCTCTCCACGAGCCAGCGATAAGTATTTAAGCATCGAACAAAAAACCTGAGGGAATGGTTTCTCCCAATAGGAATAACCACAAGGAATACATATATATAGAAATAGAGGAATAATTTAAGAATTGAAAATACATGTTCCATAACTGTATGAAAAAAACAAAAAAAGAACAACTGTAACAGTAGGTAAACCCAAAGGACAAGCCCAATTACAATAGATGAAATCCAATAGCTAGTCGAAATGATGGTGTGGAAAAACTGCCACTATATAACCACCACATTCCCATCCCAACTAACAAAAAACTCACCGAATCACTATGGTACCTTGGAATTCCATGCACTAGAAGACAAACAAAGCTCTACGAACCACCGAAGAGGTGTGCATGGTGTGTGATAACAAGCTCAGTAGTATCTCATCCCAGTCTTCCATAACAAGTCCCTAATAAAAAACCATATTTTCCCATTTTATGAAAAACATGGCATGATAATCACTAAATTTGTTTTATAGAAAACATGGTAAATATTTCCCTTTTTCCACAGTTCTAATTAAATGTAGGTATAACAGTTTCAAATCACATTTTTCATATCCGTTTTCAAAATAATAAATATGAATATCAAGGATAACGTAGAAAACCAAGAAATAAAAAAAAATTACATGTATCAGAACAACAAGGAATACTATAGGTCTTGGAAACAGACTACTCATACCACAACTATCGAGTGCTTAAAAATTATTCCTAGAACCCAGGTCTAAGAAATAGAGGAATACCCCATTAGTAAACTCCATAAATGTCATTATTGGTCCTTTAGATCAATAGGCCGAGAAAATTGAGAAAATCCCCAAGGGAAACCTCCTTGATAATCACAATTCAATGGATGATGGACTCAAGTGAAACCTTTATCCTAAGTACCCAAGGTAACCCATGATTTTTTTCACAATTCATTTCAGTTATTTGAAAACCATTAAAACCCATTCACAATTAATTTCAATTATATAAAATCAATTCAAAACCTTTTAACAATCCAATTACCAAAATCCATGGGAAACCATTTTTGTTTCAATACCCTTTTTCAAGACACACAAAAAATCTTGCCAATTTCATAAATAAACTTACAATATTATAGAAATTATGCTCATTATCATAGTCCAGAGATGGAACTATCTACCATTGAACACAGATCACTCATTCCCACAATAGGATCCCCCATTTATGAAAACACAATGATGATGAAAATGACCCTTGAAGATGAATACCCGCCCCACCACAACTAATGAAAGAAAAGGAATCCAGAACGGGATCTCACAATGGATACAGAGATATGTGCCACAGACATAATGAATATTCATAGTGGATCAGATCGATCTAGAAGGAGAAGAACCTCTATAAAATTCCTAGGAAGGGTTTTAGTTCAAGAGACAAGTGGTCTAGAAATAATAAACTTAGTGAAACTGCTAAACTCATGACATAAATCTGGTTATGGGCCGGGGTATTATGTGTACCCAAGGGTCACAACGTGCATTCCACATTGGATATGATGTGCGGAAAAACCCATCGTCTTAGGTTGTAAACTGATATTTAAATACTACATGACATGCAACTCAGGTAAATGTTGTTTCCTACTCACAACATGATTTCCCCAATCACGACTTGTATCCATCAAGAAGTACATGAAGTTTAGCTCATGTACATAGTGTTCACCTCTAGTACACAACATGTACCTCCAGCACACAACAACATCCTCCTCTCTAGCCTATTGAAAAATCCATAAAACCACTCCAATGGAATTTGAACCAAAATGCAACTTAGGAAAAGGGAAAAAATACCTGATCAAGGTAAAAAGAGGCCATGAAATACCCACCATAAATAATTTCCATTCCTAGGAAGTCATGTGGAAGATGGTAGTCCTAGAAAAAGAGGAGTCCACTACCCCCTCTTCAACAACTCACATTCCCATGCTTCATGAGAATCTGATCATTATTTCAACAGAACTCTGACCAATGTATTTGAATTCCCATAGAAGGCCTTCATTTGAGAGTCAAAAATCTCAACTGATTTCTCCAAGATAGAAGCATCTGGCTATAACTCAATTTATTCCCAACTCAAAAAATGAGTGGGATTAGGGTGATACCTCCTAAGCTAAGATATTTTTGAAACATCATGGATTATAATGAATTGAATAAAAAATGATAAATCATTAGCAACCTGTCTAAGACTTTTAGTAGTCTAAAATAGTCCAACATATCTTGGATCCAACATTCCCTATTTTTCAATCCAATTGTGACCCAAAAGAGGAGAAAGTTTCAAGAAAATCCTGTCCCGTATGAAAAAATACAATGGAATACATTATTGATCTGCATATGATTTTTGTATACTCTGGACTATAACCATACATATTCACACAATCTGAATACTCTCATTTCATCTAAAACACATCATCCTGTTGCGGACTTATAAAGATGGACTACACGATAGATGATAATAATTAAACACTAGTCCTAACTATACCTGAAACATCCTCCTAATTGACAAATTTCAATTGAGTGAAAATACCAATAAGATTCCACTCCACCTTTAATTCCAAAACAGCATGTGATGGTGCCTTCCTACTTAGATCATCTGCAAAAAAATTCCTTTTCCCCTCGGTGTAGGAAATGTTGAAGTGAATCTTTTAAATTTATTATATTGGTCATATATACTTGAGAAAATATATAGCTCAGACAATTATGATTACGTAAGACCATTAAATTCTCCCCAAAGAGATAGTGTGGCCAACATTTAAGTGTATGCATCACTACTATAAGCTCCAAATCATGAGTGATGTAGTTCTTCTCACATGGTCAGAGCTAAAGAGACATGTAAGATACAACATGATCATCTTGCATCAACACGTATCTCAAAATATCCCTAGATTCATAAAAAACACCACGTACCCCTTACTAGGCTTACGTAAGATCAGAATAGGAGCTGATGTCAGAATTCATTTCATTACATCGTTAGAAGAATGAAACATTTCATCCCATGTTAATTTTACTTCTTTCTTAGTAAGAGCAATCAATGTTGATGTCAGAATTGATAAATCCTTAACAAACCATCTGTAGTATATAGAATGACAGAGGAAGATTTGAATTTCAATGATGTTTTGTGGTTCCTTCCAAGACACAACAACCTTTACCATTTTTGGATGAACTGAAAATCCATGATAAGAAATTATATTCCCTATTAACTTCACTTATTTTATCAAAAAAACTACATTTCTGAAGCTTTCCATACAAACAGTTATTACTCACAAATTCCAAAATAGAACTTAGATAGTGCTCAGGCATATGCTTAGATTTTATGTAATCCATAATATAGTCCATGAACACTAATAAAAAGGTGTAGATATGTTAGTGGAATATTTTATTCATTAAATCCATCAAAAATTCAGTCACATATCTTAGAACAAAATGTATCACAAGATATTCATAATGTCCTTACCTACTCATGAAGTCCATCTTTAGAATATCATAATCTCAAACTGTGAGCTGATGATAACCCAACAAAAGATCAACCTTCAAGAACCACTTTTCCCCTTCAACTTAACAAAAAATTAATCCACATGGGGAAAATGGTATTTGTTCTTAACCATTACTCAGATCAAATTTTGATAGTCTACACATAACCAAAGGGAAACATCTTTTTTATTGATGAAGAGAACAAGGACTTGACAAGGAGAAACACTAGGGGGAATGAAGCATTTATCTAACAGGTCATCCAATATAATATTGAGCTCTTTTTGATCATATGTTTCCATACGGTAGTAAGTTATCGATATAGGCTGTGTACCAAGCACCAGGTGAATCGTAAACTCTACATCTCTCCCTAGAGGAATACCAGAGAAATCATCTGAGAAAACATCAGGGAAGTCTCAAACAAAAACAAAAATTTCATCAATAGAAGAAAGATCCTCAGGATAAAATGAAATAGTGACCAATAGACTCTTGAGCTAAGGGTGGGATGGTCTAAAATGACCAGACATAGGGTCCCACTCCACCTGCAACACACAACAACTCCCATCAGCAACATAAAACGAAACACGTAGATGATAACAATCAACCTCATCTCGATGAGAAACAATCCCATCCATACGAATGATAACGTCAAATAGATCTAGATGAAGAAGAAGAAAATACTAGAACAACTCTGTATCAGCTACCATCAATGATTAAGAAGGACAGGAAAACCCATTCACATCCATCTTTCTAATATTTTTTTAACTCAATTTTAATGGGAATATGTTCTGTTAGATGTGTAAGAACATCAATAAAGTTTAAAGATATGAATGAGTTTGAGTAACCAGTATCAAATAAAAAAATTTCTACTGAAGATGGAATAATAAGTGTACCACTAAATATTATTTAACCTACACTGACTTCCATTGGAAAATCATCTTATATGTGTAAATTATTCACTTTTGAGACCTATGGTTGGAGCCTTGTAGTCATTGGTTCTTTTGACTGCAATTTAGTTTCCTTTGGAGCCAGCGAACCCGGACCATAACAAGGCATATTCATAGCCAGATAGACATGATATAGATCACCAATACATCCCTAGCTGTTGCATGTATTTGAGGGCATAGGGAAAGAAAATCTATTTTGTACCCCCTTTCCTCAAAGATTTCAAGTCAAAGGCACACTACCAGCTACGACAGATGATGTAGAGGAGGCTTTCTATTGATACCCACATCCACCACTTCTGTGAAAGACCTATCACTTCCTCTTCTTCCCATCCACGCCATTGTAGTTGTCACTAGATAGAATAGAATATGTGTAAAATAAAACTTTTCCTACCATATTCATTTCTTCCAATATAGCTCTATATACCGTCTCTGGATAGGTAGAAAGTTTTTGAATAAAAGTCTCCAATATGATATCTGGTCTCAAGCTCTGTAGGTACTTCTTCACCTTTAGCTGGTCATTATTTACCATGTCTAGAGAAAAATTGAAAAGATCAGCAAAGTATTTGTCGTATGCTGACACCAAACGCTCTCCCTACTACAATGAAAAGAACTCTATAAACTTTTTGAACATTAGAGACTCTGTTAATTTTTTTTGAAAGAATAGGGTTCTGAAACCCTTCCTATCGAAGCCCTCATGTCTGTCTTCCTAGACCATAGAGTCCCACCAATGCTTACTAGAACCCTTGATCCTAAACGCTACACATGTTACCCTGATATTAATACCTGTCTCTTGGAAGTAAAATATTTGATCGATCCTTTCTAGCCAATACTCAACCTCTTGAGGCTTAGTAGTTCCATTAAAGGATGGTGGCTTCTCATGCAATAACTACTGCGATCGATCTCGCTCTCCTCCATCTCCTGACTATACTTCAACCACTACGTTCTCGACTCATGGAACATACTAATAGACAACATGAACTACTCAAATGATATTCTCAATGAGATTTTTATCCATAGTTGAATTCACCTGAGGAGCATCAGCTGGACCTTCCCGAGGAACTTTTGGAATATGTCAAAGATCCATACTACTACACACCAAAACCCAAGAATGAGCAGACAACAAAACAAATCCCTTTTCAAACTAGATAACCATTAAGAAAAAACTAATATTTTTAAAACAAAATAAAATACTAGAGACACACATCCCAATATCCCATTGTATATTGAGTCTCATTACGACATGAGCTGGCCGAACACATATCGCAACATACCTCTCAAGTACTGAAAATCTGATCTCCTATCTGATAGACATCCCAAAAAAAGTATTCTTGAGGAAATTAATCCCTCTGATACCAAACTCTAAATAATTGACCTGGGTAACCCTAAAACCTAGAACCCTACCTGATCTATTACATACAAGAAGGGGGTTACCAATCCCCATGTGATGGCAACAGAAACATGAGAATCAAATGACAAAATTGAGCGAATGATTTTTCCCAAATTGAACAACCACATGGAATACATATATTGAGAAAGAAAGGAAAATTAGATGACTAAAAAATACATATAACATAACTAAAGGAAAGAAAAATGGAAATATAATAACTGTAATAGTTTAAAAACGAAGTGGAAAAGACCAACTATAAAGGATGATAACCAATAACTACTCCAAATTATGGCATGGAGAAACTCCAACCATCTCACAACCAACTACCTATCCCAGCTGGCACGAACCTCACCACCTCACTACGATTCCTTACCTTTACCTACAATGTAGGAAAAAATGTCTACACAACGCCAAAGAGGAGTGTAGAGTGTAATATAACAAGATCAATAAGATCCCAACTAGGTGTTCCATAATTGGACTCTATATAAAAAACCCTATATGATCATTTTAAAATAGAACATGGCATGATTAGTAGTATATTAGTGTTATATAAAACATGATAAACATTTTTCTTTTTCCACAGTTATAAAAAAACAAGGTATAAAAATTTCAAATCACTTTTTTCATATCATTTTTCCCAAGTATAAACATGCCCAACATCGCTAACTCAGAAATCTAAGCAGTAAAAATTAAAATCATAGATATCACAACAAAATGATATACCATATGTATAGGTATTATATTACTCATTCCATAGTAATCTAGTGCATAAAAACTAATCCTAGAACATAGTCCTTAGTGGGATGGGCCTACAGGTCATGTATTGGGCATGGTATGCCTCTGGGCCTTCGGGTCATGTATTACGGGTCATGTCGGGACTCATGCCTTGGGACTACGGGTCATGTATGGGTTCCCCTTCAACCCGTAAAAGGGGGATTATCTATAATAAAATAAAAAGAAGGCCTTTGGGCCATTCGGGCCAGGAGGTCACCATATACCCCCTCGAACAATGAGCCTATGAAATAGAGGAAATCCCCAAGACAAACCTCGTTGGTAATCACAATGTAACAGAAGATGGACTCAAACTATACCTTCCACCTATGTTTCCAAGTTAACCCATTTCATCTTTTTCACAATTCAATTCAATGATTTGAAAACCATTCAAAACCATTCACAATCCATTTCTATGCTTTAAAAACCATTAAACCCCATTTCACATTCCATTTATCAAAATCTAGGGAAAACATTTTTCTTTCAAAAACCTTTTTCAACACAATCTAACTATCATGAAAATATCATAAATTTTTTTAAAAATCAATAGAAACCAGAGTAAGTATCATAGGCTAGAGGCATAACCACCAAACTTGGAACTCGGGTTTCACATGACCACAATGAGACCCCCAATGATGAAAACCGAAGGATGATGTAGAAGGCCCTCGAAGATGAAATCCCACTGCACTAAATCCAATGAAAGAAAAGGCCTCCAAAATGAGACATCACAATGGATCTGGAGAGACACATCACAGACGCTGTGAAGATCCATAGTCGATCAGATCGATCTAGAAGGATAGGTGCCTCTAGAGGATGCCTAGGAAGGGTTCTAGTTTGAGAGATAAGAGGTACGAAAACAATAGATAAAGATAAACTGATAAACATGTGAGTTAATGATTTGAATGGGACAGGTCAAGACATGTACAAAAGGTTCATGACCTGTAGTCCTTTCTAGATAGGTTAAACTGAAAAACTTATCACATCATGCTAAAAATCGACATTTAAAACCTACACGAAGTGTACCATAGGTACATGATGTTTACCTACTCATAGAGTGATTTACCTATTCACAACTTGTATCCAAAAACAAGTATAAGATTAGTACCTCTAGTACGCGATGTGTACCTCTAGTACAGAGCATGTACCTCTAGTACATAGTGTGTATCTTCTCTACAACCTATAGAAAAATCTAGAAAACCACTCCTAATGACGTTGGAAAAAAATGATCTTAGAAAAAGGGAAAACATACCCAATCAAGGAAATGAGATATTACAACACATATCTATGTATTTACCTTTGTTGGAACCATATTCAGCTAGATTTTGGGGCTATAATCGATGATATCTCTCTCTATGTTGGTAGTATAGAATTCAGCAATAATTTAAGGAAGTATGAAAATTATGTGTCTGAAACATATAATTGAGGTGCCTAGAAGATTCCTATAGAGTTATATTATCTACTATGATAGTAAGAGTTTAATAAACATTTTTAAACAATATAGTGCTCTATTAGAGGATAAATCACATTAACCATAAGTACCATTACTTCTAGAAGGTTCATAAAGATACAATATTGAGTTTTCTGAAGATAAGTGGATGAAAAAATCCAAGGGATATGTTCACAAAGGCCTTAGTCTAGGAGAGTATGAGGTAGTATTTTTCCTTAGTTAGACTAGTGTGAATTGTAAGGGGTGACAAGGATCATTGTATGAAATAGATGTTGGGAGGTTTTCTTGTTCCAGAATGTTATACGATATAGTGATGTCATAGAAGTAGTATTTGTGTTGGAGAATGTTAGGATTGTGAAGAATATTATCAATAAAGATAAATATTTCTAGGATTAAAAATACAATAAGACTCTTCATTCTTATTATATTAGTGGTAGAAGGATCACATAAGATTTTGGGGATGTTATAAAGAGTTTTGATCTTCTAGTTTTTGTTAGAATACTAGTTAAATAACTATAATTTCATCAATAGTTATGATGTCTAGAAGGATCTAGTGTCTATATATTAATCCCTATTTCATGGGTTTTCTATGAATATGGTTATTTATATAATCAAAATCGATCTACTAGTGATAGATAACGAAGCGAATGAAAGATACCAATGATCAATAGTTTCACATTAGAGTGAAGTGACTCCCATTGTTGTTGGAAGTTGGTGGAACCAGATGATTGAGTCTAACCCTCTGTATAATGGGGCGGGGCCACAGTGTTGAGGTTTCACGAGATTAATTGTGATAGTATTCCACATGAATTAATTTTTATAGTGATTTTAGTAGTGTAATTATTTTAAATGAATTATTACATGTATTCTTCTATGGGAACATGATGAATCTCAAAACAACATAAGTCATTTTGGGTTCTTTATTTTCATTAGTTTTATCTTTCTTGTTTTCCATGTGAATATTTGTTTGAGATGGAGTGGATAAGATTGAATTAATCAACATATGTGGGGTGATTTGGGAGAATTATTGATTCAATGTTCTAATATATGGACGTTCAAATAGTCTAATTCGAATGACATGTTTATTCCAGTGTGGTCATTAGGATGATAACCTTGTAGTTTGTAAATTTGTATAAGATTGTCAAAAAATTTGACTAATTACATTGGGAATATGTTAAAGTATTTATACATTATGTACCACTTTATTGAAAATGTTAATTTTTATTTTTAACACATTTGTTTATTTTTTTTGTGGAACAATTTCACTTAATGAGAACATTGATGAACCTCGTATGAACGAATTTCTGTAGGATCATTCTAATATATGATATATAGAACGGGAAGCTGAGTATATTCATTTTTTGGATGATATTAATACTCAAATAGAGAAGTAAATCAATGATATCCTTCATAAATTAATTTATAATAAATTGGTATAAAATATTTAGTATGTAGTAATTATGTATGATGTAGTTTTTGATTTTCGAGTGAAAAATATTCTTGTCTTATATGAGATGTTGGGAGTTGAGAAGATGAGGAGTAGCTATAGGGGAATTAAATAATATTCAACTTGATCAATTCTATGAAGGTTAATAGAGTGATTCTTATCATGTTAATACTAGAGTTACTAACATTACATTTCTTTAATATGATGGTCCATGTAAAGAGGATCGATTGGCTATTGTGGGGGTTTTCTCAACACTTTTATTTGATAAGTTCTACTAAAACATTTTGAGTATTGATAAAATTAATGATTTTATAGAGTAGATTAAGTTAATATGTAAATTATTAATTATGATTCCAATTTTATAGATTTTTATAACATAGATTCAATTTCAGGAGCTCATGATACCACTAAGTCTCATCTATTTGATCATGGGATAAAGATGGATATTCAATCAATGGTTTATCTCTTTTTCCCACTTTGGCAGAAGTCATCAACATGGATCATACCATAAAGAAGAGAATAGGGTTTTAGTAGGGGTAAGGGGATCCTGTATTAGTAGTAAGGGTATGTTAGATAAATATCCCAATGATAGAGAGTAATTTGGTGACCAGAGGATGAGTTTTTCACTTTTATTTCATCAATATGAAGGGTAATGTTGGAGTGATACCAATGTATAAATTTTTTAGATACATGATCATTGTTTCCTAGTAAGTTAAAGGATTTTTACTCTTGTGGGGAAATTGAGAATCTCTAAATTTTTTATTATAAGGGATATTAGTGGGATATAAGCCATAACTCTGCTATCATGATGAAATGTCATGAAAGGGATAGTGAATTTTAGTATCATGCTAGATGTATATAATCTAGGATGACTACTCATAGAGGAAAAATGGTTATTAGGGAAATTTTAAATGAGAGGATTCCATGTAGTCGGACCAGGTGACCTAGGGGGGGGGTCAAGGTGTTGGGTTTGGCCCATTTCTCAATATCGAGTAGGAACTAGTTGATCAAGGTGAGGAATTTCCATTGGTAGAGGTATAATGATTACCATCTGTACCTTGGTTAGTGTATTATTTTATTATGTTGTTTTTCATTATTTTATCTCTTCTTTTTATGATTTTAAACTAGTTTTTTTTTCTTGCGAGTTTTTATATGTAGTATTATATAAAAATAAACTTTTAGGAAGAAGAGAGGATCCTATGAGAAGATACCTAACTTGTGAAATTGATAATTGTGGATATATATATTTTTTGGATTTCTTAATATTGTTGATTCAGGATTTGTAAATAATTATTTGGATGGATTGGTGGCCATATATTATAACATATATAATTATTTTCCATCGAAATGTGATATTCCATCAATATTTTGATAAATCATATGTTTTTCTGGTATAATGGGACAATAATTCCAATTGAGTCTATTACGATTTTATAATGATAAGTGTCAATTACATATCTGGTAGTAGGGATCGTTCTTGGATCTCATGATGGTGATTTTTGTGTTATTTTCTACCATGTTTTTAATTTACATCAAGATATTTTCGTTCAAGTTATATACAATTTCTGCCAGGGTGGGATATGGAATTTGTAAGAAACTTTGTACCACAAATGAGAATATCTCTATACCGTAATATTATATTGATCTATTTAAGATAGCAGGGTAAAAACATATATAGAATAGATTTAATCCAAAGGATTCATCATGAAAAGTGTTTCTTTATGGGGGTGATCCATAGTTTGTTTGAATAAGGCATATGATATCATACAATTATATGTTGATTAACGTAGAATGAATTAGGATACCATTTACTATTGCTATCATTTCCTTAAAATTAATTTTTTATTCATTCAATTATGTTGTGATCAATTATTTTAAAATATTGACTTCTAATTAGGTTATAATTAGTTAAGTGTGTGACATAAAGATATACCAAATATTGCATTTCCAACATAATATGTGGTAGACAAACCACAAGCTATATTTATGTCCTTTATTAACCATGTTATCCATCCATATTTGGATTTCTTAAATATGTGGTTATGAATAGTGCAACAAAAGTAGATGGAATTCAAGGTTATTTATTCCTATATTCATGGGTTATCATTAAGAATAATTTTTTGAGTATTATAAAATATTTATTCAGAAGTCTTATACACTCTAATTCTATATATACTACCACTCTAATTATTATTTCAAAGATTAAACATCCCTATATATTTCTACACTTATAGCTGATCAGTCTGTGTATTGTCCCATATAATTTTATTGTGACCACTATAAATAGAATTTTATCATCTTTTCTAAATTTTATTATTTCATAGGAACAACATTATTTGATCAAGAGAATAATAATCTAGGTATATTTTGGTTTGACTCCAGAAATAATGTCAAAAAATTTAGTAGAAATTATTGGGGGGAGGATGGGTACCATGATGATCAAAATTTATATGGAAAAATAATTTGACAAGATATAATTGGGTTTCATCCTTCTTGTATTGATGTTAATAGAATTCTATAATCTTTCCTATGATTTAATTCCTTGATTCTTCTCATCTCCAAAAATATCAATTTCTCTCACTGGAATAACGCTTGGTTTCTTTATGTCAATGATACGTCTTCAGTAATTTCATCATCCTTTACTAACCTATTTTATCATATATCAATATTTATTTCATAGAAACTTAAATTATTATATGGAGTAAAGAAGTGTGGGGTTATTTTTTGTCCTATATGGGACCTCAGACATGTCACATCTTTTCTTCATAGATGAACTCCTTGTTTTTCTTAATAAAAAAAAATAATTTTCATATTTAATTAGGAATATCAAAATATATGTATTATTGAGTGTGTAGTCCATTTATAATAGTAAAAGTGTCATATATGTTTCCCATAAATTATCTTACAAGAGGATGGAATTAACAGAATGGTTTTCATACATAATTTGGAGGGATTTTATTTTTTTATACCTTGGGGATCCATTAATTCAGGGGTGGGTAAGGATCTATAATTTTGATTTCATTTTTTCAATATTTTAAAGTATAATTCAAAATTGAAAGAATAATCCTTTTTCTGTTTGTGTAAGAATCACTTAATTTTTTGAATAATCACTTAAATCAAGAGTGTTTTATCATATATTACCATTCATTCACATACACTAGTAGTAGTTTTTAAATTATTTAATCATTGATTAGAGATTATGTTCAGTGATTTTCTGAAGGATTGTGATAAGGAAAAAAATTTTTAATTAGGCTTCTTGGAAATTATTATCTTTACCTATGGAGTAGGGAGATATTAATCTAATTTGATTGGAGGTAAGTATAAAAATTATATATGAATACTTTTATGGGGACATTGTAGTTGGATCATAATTATTACAATGCTACATTCAAACAAAATATCTGAATATATTGGATGTGGTTTTTGGTAGTAATGGGGTTTAGGTGTTCAGATATGGAGAAGGGAATTGAATATACATCCTTAAAATATTGATCAAGCTCATTGGATTGTGGGTGTAGGTGATATTTATTTTTAGAATAATTATTTGGTGTATTTTAAGATGTATTTATGAGGTTGTGTGGATCTAGATATTATATTCTAGGAGGCTTCGACTTACTTGAATTTTATACAAGTAGTTCCTAATAATTCCTAGTAGTCAATGGATAGAAACAATATTCCATCTCTTACATTGGATAAGTTAGTCCGTCTTAATAATCCCAATGGTATGGTTTATTCATTTATCTATATATCAAAATAGAGGAATCCAATGGCTAGGAATATAATGGGGTGACCTTTTAGAACTAGGGAATAACCATTTAAAGGATATTTATTATTTGATTTATGATAAAACATAGTTTCCCATTAATATTGATATAAAAATGAGTGGAACCTCCTTGAAAACTAAATGTAGGTATTACACCTTATATGTTGCGGAATCCTTAGAATATCTTATTAATAAGGGAGAATAAAAAAGGTAGGTTGTAGAAATATTTTGGAAGCATCATGGATTTATCTATCAGGATGGAATGATTTGAATTTATCATAAATTCATGGTTCAAGTGTATGATGAAAATTTATTACACCTCCTTCATCTCAATATATTGAAGGTGTGATGTTAGATAATTTGGTGTGGGGAATAAAAAGTAAAAAACGACGCTGATTCATTTTCACTTAACATCATGCTTCATTAGTACCTTAGAGTCATATAAGATGTGAAAGTTGATATCCATGATGATTTTTCCAAGAGTTTCATTCACTAATTATTGCTAGAACACCACTACATGGAGAGATGTTCCATGGACAAAATTTATAGAAAATACAATACTCACTGATCTTTTATCATCACACACTACACACCCTCCATGTGGATAGTTCATGCATAACCATGTAAGAGTTGGTTCCCTAGAACCAACTGTTTTTACAATTATTACATGAATATTCAATTTATTATTACATATTGTTCATTATTGTTCATGGCTATGATGTAATAATGTCCTAGAGTATTTGGTGCATTGATAAGGTCATGGGAGTTCCCCGCTATGATTAGAACCTTGAAACGCTAAAACAATATTTTTAAATATAGTTCTACAGTTGGATGACATGTTATGATGGGACACATATCATAGATACCATTAGGTTAGAGTGCTCGTAAGTAGATGAGACTTCCTCTCATGAAGTTCGCACTTTTTAATCTCTAAGATAGGAGATTATGAGAATAAACCCACTAATAATAATTCCGTAAGATTTGGTGTCATCAGATATTTCTATCTGTGAGTGTGTGTAATGATCCTTATACTTTAAGATTATCATTAATACGTGTCATGACTTACACACTTTGATTTACTAATGAAATCCATCACACAGATAGTTGGCGAGAAGTAGGGTATGTTGGTTGCATCACGAGTGGAATGTTATTAATGGATAATTCGAGGAAGTATTGATACCTTCTATTTATGGAAGTTGATATCTCAACCCTTTGAATTAAATAGTACCATCGTATGAAATTCCATGTCCATGGTGTAACAACAAGTTTATTTCAGGTAGTCAAAGAATGATGTATCAAGCATAAAAATTGATGACCTAATCATGAAACCTGATTGATGGGATATTGTGACAAAGGGATTCTATTACAATGTGAGCGTTCATATGTTGATGTCATTGTTTCCACTTTACTTTCTTTCTCTTGGGTTCTTTGACCCATTCGTTGACAATACTCTTGGACTTTAGTTATGCCCGCCTAATCCCAATGATAAAGAAATCTGGAGGGTCACACACTAAGTGTTTTTGGTGGTCTTGGTTAAATTATATTTCAATTTAATTAATAAAATAAATATTATTCTAAATACCATCGAATAATTTTATTCAATTTAAGATGATCGCATAAATTAAATTAAATTTATTTATTTATTTTATTGAACATTTAATAATAATTTATATACATGTTTGTAAATAAAAAACTTATTTAAGGGAATAAATTTTTTATTTATTTATTCAGGTGTTAAATAAATGGAATTGGAGTTCGAACAGACCAAGGTCTGTCCGGTAGTAAAATAATTATTTATAGGACGGTAATTAATTATTTAACTAGTTGGCAAAAATTAAAATAACGCTGCTGTTATTTTCTGATGTAGAATTTTATTTATAATTTTGTTTTTCACAAGATGGTGCACTATAAATAATGATGCGATATAATTATTAAATGTGTGTTTTTTCTCTATGTTTATGAATTTATTTAATTGTTTCTATGAAATTAAATGTTGTAACTTAAATTCCATGTATATAAATAGGAAAGTACCCATATTGTGCCATACAACACACCACATGCCGGGTGAATTGAGAATTGTTGATCCAAACAATTTCTATCTCGAATTCTCTTCTCTCTTCTCTCTAGAACGAGAGGCATTATTCAAGGAAAAAGAACAAAAAATCAAGAACCACTGACATAAGACACTTTCTTCGCCGCACTAGCACCCAAAGAACAAGCGGTGTCGATCAATGGCCATCAGAGCACTTGTGGATCCCTGCTAGAGGGATTATAGTTTGGATATATACAATCACAACGAGATAATCCTAAAGGTTCATTACAGATGATCAACATCCTCAATGAATAAAAATACCAAAGATCCATGTATTTTTTTATGAAATTAATTAAATTAATTATAAACATGATTTGTAAGATCCTCTCTAATGGTTTCAAGTCGCTTTCTTATTTATCTAAATATTTGATTATATTCCATGTATACTAGTGTTCATATTCGTACTGATCTCGTAATAATCATTTATCATGGTAAAAATCAAAGTTGGGTGTCATCCCAACCACGCTCCCTCTATACCCAAAACCTTCAAGTTGAATCAGAGGGGTAACATCAAAGTTTATAATTATTTAAATATTTCGTTGATGAATTACTCATGTAATAATTTAGTTGTTTCAACTCAAGTTAGTCATTCTGCAGATATGAATCTTGATATCTATTCCTCCTCTTTCGCTTCTCGTCCACCATACATAAACAATCTTTTATTTTAATTTTTATTAAAATAAAATAGAGGATCTCATCTGGAGGTTCCAAAGCTTCATGGCCATATAACTCTAGAACACACGACGTGTATTCGGTAGTACATGATTTGTAGTCAAGATTAAATGCATCAGACTGGTATGCTAAACCAAGACATGTGTTGGAGCCTTTCTGAGTCTTAAATGACTCCATGTGTTGACCAGGAACAGGTGGCACACAGTTTTTAGATTATAAGCAGTGTGTCCAAATGGACACGATGTGTAGTCCCTTCAGGTTAGAGTTAAACTGTGTACCCCATACTTGTCTTTCCTGGATGGAGACTGTTTAACAAGAAACTATACGGCGTGTGGCCCACTGGACACGTCGTGTACCCCGAAGATTTACAAAGTACACTCACATGTTGTTTCCCTGGGCATGTACTTAGGATAGACGGTGAAAATAGTACACGCCGTGTAGTTAGAACTATATGTCATGTACTCATCCAAATAACAGATATTTATTAAAATTTGTTATTATATTATACAGACCCATGATACTTATACCATCCTGCAGGCGTAAAGATGAGGCACAACACATGATAGGTGTTTTATATATACGTGTTTAATTTAACATCTGTGTAATGTTCATTTCTACTCATTGGATAGTTACGAATAGGAATTCACCGAGTTTCCTCCAAGGTACAAGTTATGTACAAAGTTAATTTTAAATGAATTTATTTGTATAAAATTAATAGGGATGAGAATCTCAAGGAAATTCAGAAAAGGATTTAAAATAAAAGGATTGATTTATTAATGATGATAATTAATTGATTCGAGCGTGATTTACCATAAATGAGAATGATTAAAGAATTTAATGCTAGTTTTATTTATGGGTAAGAAATGTTGCATGTATGCATGATCATTATCTATAACAAGACCTTTGTCTGTGGATGGTTTCTTTTAATTTCTATTTTTTAATTAAATTTTTTGGCCTGCAAGCCTTTTCCTCATTAATATGTAGGTCCTGCGTGCCCAGGGTTTCATTTATGTAAAACCCCCTTTTACCCCTCACCTACATGTGAGTTAAAAAAGGGCATATGTAATGGATTTAATTACCAAGATAGTGGAGGTGGTTCAAGCTAGAGCCACGATGAAACCAATCCCAGGAGATACAGAGGTGGATAGTTGGAAGCTGTAATCTTGAACCCATAAGGTTTAAGGTGTTTCTCCCCTAGGCCAGGGTTAGTTTATCAACTGCTCGATAAACTAACCATTTGAAGAGCTCATGATCATTCCATTTACCTTATTTATTTCTGTCATTTTCATGGTTTATCATTATGGATGTGTTGTTATGATGACATTATTAATGAATTGAACATACATGCATGATGGAACAAAAATAAACCAGACTTATGTGTAAATATTATCAATACATGGTTAATCACTAAAGTAAGTTCCACTTAATACTAAAAGACATGTGATAATAAGAAATTCATGCATAAGAGATAAAAATCCCTCAAATAAAGTATTAAGTTAGACCAAGCCTTCTGTTACTTAATTAAGGGCCAAACTCAAAAAAACTATGTGTTTGACCAACCCTTAGTGGGAAACTTACTTTTTTACAGGAATCCCTTATAAAATATTTCAGTTTTACTTGTCCATATTACATTAAGGGGAGTAAACCTTGCTAGTCTTGGTGTAATATTGGAGGCAATAGATGAGGAAATCAAAAGTCCTGATTTCAGGATTGGGGAGTCCACTAAACATATCAAGGAGCTGCAGGCCCACAGTTGGTAAAGACCTACCTACCTAAATGCCTTCTAAATTCTTGACCAACACTTGTTGGGGTTATGCGAAGGGGAATATGGATCCTTGCCACTAGAAATTCATGGAAACTGGAAATTCTGAGATCAATGGTGAGGGCCATTGGGGATTTATGAAATAGTGGGAGACTTAATAAAATTTATTATTTCTCATAAAATGTAATCAAGAAAGTACTAATGGTCTGCTCTTTTAATTGTAGAATAAAAATGAAAACCTCATCAACCACACAATCCCTATTATCAATTTTGGATAAATACAACATCTTCACTAGCAGTAACTTCCAAGAATGGTTTTGACACCTTCACGTTATGCTATGCCATGAACGAAAGTCTTACGTGCTGGAGTCCGCATTACCTGATCCTCTTGCCAAGGAGGCAAGTGATGAGGATTTCCTGGTCTATGAAAGACATATGAATGACGTGGTCCACGTTCAATGCTTGGTGTTATCCTCAATGTCTAGTGATATCATGAAGTCTCATGAAAACATGGATGATTATAGCATACTCGAGAAACTCTGTGGTCTTTAACAGGGGAAAGAAAGACAGTAAAGTATTGAGATCTCTAAGGCACCCTTTTACTGTAAGCTTGGGGAAGGTTCCCCAGCTAGGCCTCTTGTAGTCAAGAATATTGGGCACATTGAGCACCTAGAGGTTATAGGTTTTAAACTCCCCTAATAACTAGACACCAATCTCATTCTCAAATCACTCCCTCAGAGCTTCTCTAACATTGTTGTCAATTTCAATATGAACAACATTGAGAAGTCTCTATCTGATCTTCTTATCCTCATTCGCCAAGTGGACAAAGATATGAAGTGCGAAAATCCTTCTGTCCTTATGGTGAATAAGAGTAATGGAAAGGTGAAGATCTTTATGCCCCAAGCTTCTTCATGACCTTCCATGAAAAGGAAGATCAAAGTGGAGTCAAGGGAACATGAGGCTATTTCTTTGGCATGTGGCATGAAGGGCCACTGGAAGAAGAACTGAACCCATCCTAAGAAGAAAGGGGAAGCTTTAGGTGTGTTTGTTATCGAATGCAATCTATATATTTCTACAAATTGGGTATTAGATACTAGCTTGTGGTGCTCATATATGTATCCAAATACAGGAATCAAGTATATTCAGGAAGATTGATCAAGGGGAGGTAGATCTACGAGTAGCCAACGGAGCCAGACAAGCTGCTATAGCTGTCGGGGAATAACACCTCACCTTTAAAACTAGGATGATCTTGGTGTTAAAGAGTTTTTATTACATCCCTTATAATACTAAAAACATTATTTCTGTTTCCAATTTCGATTCAAGTGGATTTTTTTCATGTTTGGAAATGAATGTTGCTTCTTTTACAATGATAACAATTGTTATGGTAGGGCACATCTATACAATGGACTTTACATGTTGGATTACACAAACCAAGTAATGTCAATTGATAACAAAGATACTTCGCATGATGCATACCACACCAAAATTTGGCATCACCAGCTAGGACATGTAAACGATAAATGCTTGACAAAGTTATATTTAGAAGGATTTTTAGATTCTTTCAAACTAAAACCACTTGGAGTATGTCATTCATGTTTACAAGAAAAAATTACCAAATATACATTTAGCAGTAAAGGTGAAAGGGATAAAGAAATTCTTGAATTGGTTCATACTAATGTGTGTGGAGCATTTCCAGTTGAAGTAATGGGAGGGTACTCATACGTCATTACTTTTACTGATAGTTTTAGTAGATATGGATATATCTACTTAATGAGGTATTAGTCAGATTCTTTTGATAAGTTCATAGAATACAAGAATGAAGTTGAGAAATAGCTTGGTAAGAGGATTAAAAAACTCCACACATACTGTGCTGGAGAATACCTTAATCAAGACTTCATTGATTACTTACGAGAGTTTGGGATCCAATCCCAACTCGCTCCTCCAAACACACCCAAGTGGAATGGTGTGAGCGAAAGGAGGTACCACACCTTGTTAGAGATGGTGAGATCAATATTGAGTCATGAAAGACTTCCATTATCCTTTTGGGGATATCCGTTACAAATAATGGAAAACATACTAAACCAAGTAGTAACTAAATCAATAAATGGTAATCCATACGAGTTCTGGAGTGGAAGAAAATCCATGTTATCGAATTTACACGTGTGGGGTAGCGAAGAATTTGTTATGGACACTTTAGGATATAAAATCTCACCCTGAGTCACAAAGTGTACCTTTATTGGATACCCTAAGGAAATAAGGGGATATTACCAATAAAACCCCTTAGACAAAAAGTTTATAGTGGAAAGACATTTCATATTCCTTGAGAGGGAGCACATCTCCAAAATATAGAGTGGGAGCGAGATAGACTACAATGAATTCAAGGATCACGGTGAACAAGAGTTGTTACAGGAACAGATTCCACAATTCCCCATGGAAGAAGAATCTGTTACAGAGTAACAAGTAGTATGTAGGAGTACAAGAGTGGTTAGAGAACTGGAATGGTACAGTTTTTTAGTTAACGAGGAAGGATACTACTTATTAATTGATAATAATGATCCTATAACCTATAAGGATGCAGTATGTGGCACAGATGTTTCCATGTTCCAAGAAGCCATGAACTGGAAATGGATTCCATGTACCAGATCAGATTTTGGATTTTGGTATATCCTCCAGTTGATGTAAATCCTGTTGGTTGAAAACGGGTCTTCAAGAAGAAACTGGACAAGGAAGGAAAAGTCAACACCTATAAGGCACGATTGGTTGCAAAAGGTTTTAAACAACATCAAGGAATTTATTATTATAAACCTTCTCACCATTTGCAATAATTAAATCCATCATAATTATACTTGCTATTGTGGCTTACCATGACTACAAGATTTGTAAAATGGATGTCAAAACAACATTCCGTAATGGGAACCTTCAAGAAGATGTCTACATGACACAACCTTAAGGGTTTGTGAATTCAAAGGATTCCAATAAGGTATGAAAGTTACAAAAATCCATTTATGGATTAAATATAGAATCCCCTTCATGGAACATTCGTTTTGATGAAGGCATAAAATAATTTGGTTTTATCAAAAATGAATGTGATCGTTGTGTCTACAAACGGTTTAGTGGCAGTGCATTAATTTTCTTCATTGTTTATATTGATGACATACTACTCATTGGAAATGAGATACCAGTCATGTAGTCTCTTAAAGAAATTTTGAATCAATGCTTCTCCATGAAAGACTTGGGCGGGGCTGCGTATATTCTCATGATCAAGATACATCATGATAGATCTAAGAGATTGCTGGGCCTAAGTCAAAGTACATACATTGATAAGATACTGAAGAGATTAAGTATGGAACAATCCAAGAGAGGATTTTTTAATGTGTCACATGGCATTCATATTCCCATGAAAATGTGTCCTCAGAAACATGAGAAACGAAAGATAATGGAAAGGACTCCATACACATCTACGATTGGGTCAGTCATGTATGACATGCTATGTACTAGGCTGGATGTCGCCTACACATTGAGTGTGGTAGGAATATATCTAGCTGACCTAGGTGACCGCCATTGGATGGCAGTCAGGACTAAAATAAAGTATTTGAGGTGTAATAAGGATGTGTTTTTGGTGTATGGAGGAGATGAGGAACTAGTCATCAGAGGATATGCAGATGCTAGTGTCCAGACTGATCAATATGACATGAAGTCACAAACGGGATACATCTTCACTTTTAATGGAGGTGCAGTGAGCTCGAGGAGCTCAAAGAAAAGTGTGGTCAGAGATTCTACAGCATAGTCCGAGTATATCACAGCTTATGAGGTAGCTAACGAAGAATTTCAGATACAAAGCTTCATCCAGGAGCCAGATGTGATACCTAGCAGTAAATATCCCATCACACTATACTGTGATAATCCTACATCGGTTTCACTTTCAAAAGAACCAAGGTCACATCAGCGGATGATGCACAAACATTGGATGTATCATCTCTTGAGGGATTTTTCTTAGAGTGGTGAAGTTGTAGTGAGCAGTATTTCGACGGATGACAACCTAGTGGACACCTAGACTAATTCCTTGACCTAGTAGAAATATGATCATTATGTGAGGTCTAGCGGAGTGAAAGTCCTAGGCAATTGGATCTAGTCCAAGTGGGAGTTTTTAAGAGTTGGTGTCCTAGAACCAAATGGTTTTACTTTTATTATATGAATATTTAATGCATTATTACATATTTTTAGTTGTTCTTCATGACTATGATGTAATAATGTCCTAGATTATTTGTTGCATTCATAAGGTCATGGAAGTTCTTTGTTATGATGAGAACCTTGAAATTCTATAACAATATTCTTAAATAAATTTCTATGGTTGGATGACATGCTATGATGGGACACATATCATAAATACCATCAGAAGCGAGTACTCGTAAGCAGATGAGACTTCCTCTCATGAAGTTTGCACTTGGTAATCTCCAAGATAGGAAATTATGATAACATACCCACTAGTAGGAATTCCGCATGTATTGGTGTAATCAGATATTTTTATATGCGAGAAAGTGTAATGATCCTTACACGTTAATATTATCATAAATATGTGTCACGGCTTATCCACATTGATTTACTCATGAAAATTTCTTGCAGACAATTGGCAGGAAGTAGGGTATGTTGGGTGTGTCACAAGTGGCATGTTATTAATGGATAATTAAAGGAAGGATTTGTCCATTCCATTTATAGAAGTTGATATCTAGACCATTTGATTGAAATAGAACCATCACACAAAATTCCATGGCCATGGTGTACCGACGAGTTTATTTCAGGTAGTCAAAGAATGATGTATCAAATATAAAAGTTGATGACACAATCATGAAACCTGCTTGATGAGATATTGGGACAAATGGATTATATTATATAGTGATTGTTTGTATATGGATTTCATTGTAATGAATTTACATTATTTATCTTGGGTTCCATGACCCATTTCTAGATAGTACTCTTGAACTTTAGGTAAGCCCGCCTAATGCCAACGAGAAAGAATTCTAAAGGGTCACACACTACGTGTTTTTGGTTGTATCAGTTAAATTCTATTTCGATTTAATTAAATAAATAAATATTATTCTTCAAACATGGAATAATTTTATTCATGTTAATATTATCACATAAATTGAATAAAATTTATTTATTTATTCTATTCAACATTTAATAAATATTTATTTACGAGTTTTTAAATAAAATATTTATTTAAGAGAATAAATTATTTATTTATTTATTCAGGCGTTCAATAAATGGAAGTGGAGTTCGAGCGTACCAAGGTTGGTCCGGAAGTAAAATAATTATTTACAAGATGATAAATAATTATTTAACTAGTTGGAAAAATTAAAATAATGCTCTTTTTATTTTGTGACGCAGAATTTTTTTTTATAATTATATTTTGAAAAAGTTGGAGCACTATAAATAATGACGTGGTATTACTATTAAATGCATGGGTTTTCTCTAATTTCATGAATATGTTTAATTTTTTCTATGCAATTAAATATTGTAACTGAAATTACATGTATATAAATAGGAAAGTACCCCTATTATTCCATACACCACACCACACGACTGGTGAATTGAGAATTGTTGAGCCAAACAATTTCTATCTAAAATCCTCTTCTCCCCCCAATCAAGTATGAGAGAAGTTATTCAAGACTGAAGAAAAAGCAATCAAGAACGGCTGACCCAAGAGACTCGCTACACTGCGCTAGCACCCAGAGAACTAGCAGCGTCAATCAGAGGCCATCAGAGTATGTTTAGATCACCGTTAGAGGGATTCTAGTTTGGATCCATACAAGAACAAGGAGATATTTCTGAAGTGTCTCTTCAGATGATCAACATCATCAACAAAAAAAATACCAAATATCCAGGTATTATTTTTCTTTATGAAAATAATTAAACTAATTATAAACATGATGTCCAAGGTCCAATCTAAAGGTTTCAGGCCTCTATCTTATTTATCTAAATAGTTGATTATATTCTTTGGAGACTGACATTCATCATCTTATTGATCCCAAAAAAATCATTGATCAGGGTAAAAATACATGTTGGGTGATGTCCCAAACATGCTTCCACTACGCTTGAAACCTTCAAACCACACATATTTATCTTATATCTTCTAAATCCAGGGCTACAGATTAATACATATGGTTATACATGAAATAATGTTTGGGAAGTGGGTGTAGTTCATGATGAAAAAAGAATCTGTGATTATAGGATTGGTTGTTCATTTTGGGCATGAATCATATCTTTTTTATTAAGATAATGATCTCATTCTTTGATTTAATTTATGTCTAGATAAGGGAAATACTATTACATGAATTGAATGATCTATTTTAAAATTATATATATTTTTTAGAAATTTCATTGTTATCTCATTGGTTATTATTGTATGTTATGTAGGATTATATCTTTAATATGGTAGATGGTTCTAATAGTTCTCACATATGGAGAGAAGGAAACATGCTAGGTAATTATCTTACTTTGAATGGATATTTGATAAGTTATGTGGATGTATTCTCATATATGTAATTATTTCCTTTTATAGTGGAAGTGGTTTCCTAGTGTTGATGCATCAAGATTGCATTTATTTCGTCTTCCTCAAGGGTGCTAATATTTTTCATTGGACTCTGGAGTAAGGTTTTCCTCATTTAATTTAATAAAAAAATATTTATGTTAAAAAAGTGTATATTATTTTTATAAAAATGTTAATTATAGATCCAAGAGGTCTTGGTTTTGAAAGGAATACAACCTAAATGGATATTTATATCATATAATAAGATTTTATTTGATATAAATTAGGTCACACATATTAAAAACATGAAATTAATCCTTGGTGTATATTATATCACATGATATAAGGATACCATAATAAATCTTCATGGATATGTCATCTTGTACAAAGTAGTGGGTTCATAATGAATTGAATTGTTTGATTCACTTCATTTGGGACTTCCATGATTTATTTAAGTGATCTAAACCCTCTTATTCAAATGATATGTTTAATAGAATATTAAAGAAGGTATATATTTTTTTGGTCAAGGTTAAATTCTGTTAAAATCAAAGTAATTAATTATATGTTCATAAATTGTAATAGTAATTTCATTTCTTAGAAGAATAGCTCAGAGAGAATCCTCATTGTCTATATGAAGGACCCTCAGCATGGGCATTGTGCATGCAATTCTACCAAAATCCTCTTCCCAAAATACTAGGCCATAAAATCTTATTACAAAAGAACTCTCATATTTCAACAGACTTCACTTTTTATATACTTGTATATTGTAAAAGATTTAATAATAACAACCAATGTGTGTTCGTTAATCAGTGGAATCCATAGATACACTTCAATGTGAGAACCCATGTGGTTCTTCTTTTGTGATATTAATCAAACATAGTAAGAAGGAAATGATATCGATGGTCTCATTCATGGGTGATAGTTTCTAGTTTTCATTTACAGTCCCATATGATCTTGGATTCAATGACATAGATATTTTATGTTTTATTAATAATTTATGCTATATATATTAGTGGATTATCTATGTGTATAGACCTTTCATTGGTATTAGAGATTTTCCATAAATTTTTATTCATGAAATCATATGAAAATTGAACTTTTTCAAAGTCGTAATAACAATTATATTTCCTATCATAAAATACATTTTCAATTTGTTCTATCTAAATAAATCATATCTTATGTGTTGGGATATTATAATATGGGATTCAATATAATAACATAGTTATTTATAGGCTATATCTTATGACTCTAATATATTGAGCACTACCACATGTTTCAAAAATAGAGCTTTATGTCACTTTTATCAGATACCCATTTATCATAAAATATGGCTTCTTATAGTATTTAATGACCATACTAGTAGTCGTATAGTACAACTAATAGTGCATAATGAGTTTTTACATCGTGACTTGTAAATCATACCCAATGATTGATTCCAAATCATAAAATATGATTCATTGAGAATTTTTTATTAATTATATTATGATTTAAATATCATTATTTATAAATTGTTTTTAAATAATAATTAAAGTTATTATGGGTATATTTATTAATTTTGGTTGTGTTTACAAATAAATTAATTTTAATGAGTTTATGATGAATTATTTAAATGTTTTTTGAACATATATTAATAATTAATCAATAATAATTATTATTATTATTATTGAAAATTCCTTTAAAAATTATATGACATGAATTATGACTGAGAAATGGGGTGTTTATTTAGAAATCGCAAGGTTGATCTATAATGTTTTTATAAATTACAAAAATAAGGAAATAATTAATGTGTTTATATTTCAAAATTATAAATTGTATATAATGATTAATTTAAATCTTTCAAATTCCAAAAGATTTATATGTAAATTATTTAAACCTTATCCAATGTATTTTGATAGATGATAAAATCAATGGATTGGAAAAATATTGATATGTGATATTTTGATTATTTAAAATATCTACATAATAGAAAATGAAATATAAAATGATTATATTTCCTGAGATGACATTTATTAAATTCAAATGTAATATAATTAATACTATGATGGATTTCATATTGAAATTTTGTATAGAGTTCACATATTTTTAATTATGAAATATCTATAGTGAATTATAAATTGTTTATATCAGTTTGTAAATATTTTGTGTAAGATTTATGATGAATTGGATTCTATTATGAGTAAATTATATTCATGTAGAAGGAAATTGTATCTAACTTCCCACTGATATGGAGCCTTGGGCATTATTCCAGAAACGTTAGTGTTATCTCTCTTTGGCTTCAAGATTACTCATGTAGATATTTTCAATATCACATAATTTTAAACCATTATATGAAGAGTTGATGTACCATATGCCTAAGATGCGTTTGGATATGTAGAAAAATATTTGGATTCTATTTTTGGTAGGGTAACATAAACTGTGGGTTTCTTAATGTGTTACAAATTAATTTTTTTTGAATAAATTAATTTTTTATATGGAATAAGGATTCTAAAACTAATTTATTAGAAACACTAAAAAACAATGTATTAAAACTCTATATAATTAAGAATATATATGATCGAATAGTTATGAATTTAATATAAAGATGATTTATATTTAATTTGAGATACATTAAAATAAAACCACACAAATAAAAAGTGTTAAATTCCTTTAAAAAAAACACATGTCATGAATTAGATCATTCAATATGGAAGGCTCTACCATATTAGGGTTCCCATAGATTATATTTTGCAATGTATAGGGGAAATGAATAATTCTAGGAGTTAGGTAACCAATTTTCCTATGATTTTTTACTTATAGTTAGCTATAATACCATTATAATTGATACTAGAAGAATGGTGTTATATTTTGTAGATGGTGAATTAGAAAAATTGTTTCCCACTCAGCCATCCAAGATTAATGTACAATAGAATTGGGATGTTTCCCTAAAAGAATAGAAAAAGTGTTTATAGGGATATGAAATATGAAATCTTTTTCCGTGAAATATGGATCAAGTATCTCTAAATGTGTATGAAATATGGGTTCATTATTTTTAATAAGAGTAATTTTCGAAAAAAATTTCCTTATCAAATGAAAAAAATATGATATTCATTTTATAAAAGGTTATGTTGTATATAATGGCATTGCTATCGTTGAGAATGGCCTTGATAAACAACATTGAAATAAATAAGCATAATATAATAAATTCATAAAATTAGTAACTTATGAAAAGTTCATAAGTAAGAGAAAGAAGTTCATAGAGAGTCCACATTGCTGGATATTCAAAATAGAAAGAAGAAATGAAAAAACATTCATTTTGAGAAACCTTGATATTGGTGAAGGAAATGTCTTGTATACCTGAAAAGTTATAATAATCCATATGAATTGTCCTTTGAATGAATTAATGTTATACAATTAAACAATTTTATTCAGAAATATATATAATACCAAGTTAATGTTTCACATGTTTGGTGAATATAGAGATGCTCATAATTACATAAAGGATTGATTATTGGATATTTATGATTTTATTCCACATTATAGAGCAAGTAGTTGCGGTATTTTGGACATGAATAAAATAAGAACCTCAATCAAGGATGAATTTGGAAAGAATATGTGTATTATTAAATCACATTTTTCTTTGTTGACAGATCTTTTAAACTACTATTTTTTAATAAATGATATGGATGATTTTGATACACTTGTTTTATGATTTATTTAACTCTATTAATAAATTGTAATAGGGAAAAGGATAGAATTGTTTTTATGGGATAAGATGTTATACGAAAATTTGAAGGAATATTATTCTACCACTAATAATGGAATGTTAATTCCCTCTGTATAATAGGTAATCTAAACACATAGAAGACTATATGTGAAATCAGAACTATAGTTTATGTGTAGATATTCATACAAAAAAAATAAAATATATTTCCTAAAAATTAATTTGTTTATGAATATTATAATGATGTCATGAAAACATATAGTTTCAAAACCCATTGGGAATAGGTAATGTAGCAGTACTATAGCATACTTTATCAGTGGCGTACAGTTGAAACGGCGGGCACTGTAGCGGTGGTAGGGAACTGTAGCGGCGGCGAAGTACTGTAGCAGTGGTGAGTACTGTGCAGGACTATAGCAGTGCAGGGTACTGTAATAGTACTATTCACATAATTGGCTTCGGGCCATGAAAATGGGCCTACGGGCCATGTAATGGGCTAAATGGCCCCTGGGCCTTCAGGCTATGTAATGGGTCTCCCTCTACCCAGTTAAAAGATGTCTTTACATTGATTTAATAATAAACGAGGGTTCGAACCCAACCTTAAAAAAAAATTTAAATGGATTTATATTTACTACTAATATTAGTTATAATTATTATCAAAATAGTACTGGAAAAAAATTAAATACAAAGGCATCTGAATCAAGAAGGTCTGAAATAGTGGATCCCAAGAGAATCAGATCTTACCAAGTTATCCCCATTATCCAGAATTGACCCAATAATAGAAAAATACAAAATTCATTCATAATGTGTTCCATTAGATTCCAAGAAATCAGAAACTGTGTTCCCTTCATGCAATAAATGAAGGGTATCTGTGTGATTACTTTTGAGACCCTTCAACCTTCAAATAGTGTAATATATAGACCAAGGGATGGTACCAATTCCATGGAGCACATTTTAAATAATAAACGAATATGTTTAACTACTCCAAGGAATATATTTATTTTACTAAAATCCCATAGTCTAGTGACCATTTCATGAAGTTTAGCTTTTAGGGAGTCACCTCTTCGAAAGGTAACATAAAATGCAAAGATGACCAAACATCACTTTTCCCCGATCACCCCTCCACCATGCATGTCCCTTATGAGATGTGAACCAAATGTGTCCAGTTTTAGTCCTTGAAGAGGAGTCTACCACCATACCCACCACCCCTTCTATGTATTGGTGGTCAATGAATAATTCACTTGATCAGAAAAAAATTATATGACATGATAGTGAGGAATAATAGAAAATTTATATTATTTAAGAAATCAAGGTGGATATAATTTATCCTTAAAATTTTAAGATATATTAGTAATGATGAATTGTAAAATATTCCTATGTTACTAGTGGATTCCAAGGAAGAATTTCGATGGATTTTATTTTTGTAAAAGTGTTTTACCCATTGGTCACATAGAGATGGTGTTACAGACATTTATGGAATGACTTGACACTATTTTACAAAGAATATAATGATGGAAATGAAAATGTAGGGGTTGGAAAATAGTTTCAATACTAAAATAAAAAAAATTTAGCCGGAGAGTTTTATGTTGATCCTATTTATGAAACACAAATAAATTCAATGATTAATGTAAAAAAATTCATGGAGTGGAAATATAAAAAATATAATATACCATAAACACAGTTGAAATAAGTTTGTGGGATATTTGTGAAAATTGGAAAATAAGAATCTCTATAGTGGAAACATGAAAATTTAAACTAATTTTAATTAAAAAAAGAATAAAATGGAGGTCTAAAAACAAAACATTGAGTATGGGTTTACACAAGAAAAACCCTTTTAAATGTATATTTTTAAGCACACTTGTAAACCAAAGTGAATAGTTGATATTTAGACATGATTCAGGGTATCCATGATATTAAACCTATCTTACGGAGTTCATTATTCTTATCCCTAGAATCCCCCATTGTAACTCTTTAGTAGGTACAGTGTGATAGTTTCAAACACTCTTTTTTACTAGTTAAGAAATTTACCCATCATACATGATCTATATATCCAATAACTACATATCCCAAGAATCCCTCAATTATATATGACCAGTAAAATAATAATTAAAATGAAAATTATATGGGATTTATAATATATCCTCAAAATATATACCACTTAATGTGTATTTAAAAAGTAAACTAATAGGAAGTACACTAAATAAAAAATCTGTCAAATATATTAATAGATTTCTACAATTAACAAGTTCTCTAAAAATTTCTGTTTCATTAATTCTTGAGGTTATTGCTCTATTTATATATTTCATTATTAAAAATTTCAATTTTCAAATTATATAAATCATTGAGTAAGGTTTAAATACATCATTAATATCCTTTATATATTCTGATGATTATAACACATTAATTTATCTACCGATGGAGTTATTTAGAACTACTAACATTTTTTAAATATAATGAATGTAATATGATAGGAAGGATCAGACTACAGTATTTTCAATTGTTTTTTAGTTCTATAGAATTTAAAATACTAAAAATTTCTTCTTAACAACCAAAAAATTGATATAATTTATTAAGGTTAAATAAAATTTTATAATGTTTATTATTACTTCCAAAAATAATGATTGAAAGTAAATAGTTTACTCAATAATTATACCTTTTTTGAGATCACAAAGTGCATAAGTAAAAACAAAAATGTTTATCTAAATAATTCTATGTGAGTGTCAATTCATCCTTATCTTGATCAAATCACTTCAAAATAAACTTGTTTATTTCAAATAAGATATAAGATTAAATTACTTGAACTTGATAGATACTATAGTAAGCCATAAAATATATCTCTCTCCCTTCAATATATATATTATCATTCTAATTTTTTAATCAATTTTTACCCCTTGGTGATTTTAAAAATTAAACATTGAGGTGATAACTTATAAAGATGTTATTGTAGGATGAGTTCATAAGTTGAAATTCAACTTCTCCACTATTCATTATAATAGTATAATGAATTTATTTATAATAGTTGAAAAATTTATACATTATCAAATTTTTGAACATCAAATTATTCACTATTGATCCATGAGATACTTCAACTACATATAATGATCTCAAAAATAGAGGAAAATTTTTTAAGCTTCATGGATGGCCTTTAGGGATTCTCATGATAATATCAACTAGAGATACTTCCATTGAAATTTATTTCATCATAAAATAGTGATAAAATATATGAATTATATTATGAAAAAAATATTTGATATTCCAGTCTGAATATAACCATTTGAGTTTTTTGTTATCCAAGGATTTTTCTTTTATTGGATAATTGGTCCATAATGGTTATTGTAAAAACTTGTCCCCAAACCATTTATCACATTTTTTTAATAATTAAATTTATAATTTCTTCATATGAGAATATTAGTTTCCATTTGAAAAAATTAAATCATAAAAGGAAAATAATAAATACTCTCTCTAAAAAAAGAAATTAAATAGAATGAATAAAAAATAAATGATCATACATTCATGAGTTAAAATCCATTAATATCTATTTATGACTAAATTTTTTAGGCTGAGAGTATTTTTCAATGTAAGAGGATAATTATTTATTTCAAAAGGAATTAACCAATTAGATAAAAAAGTGAAAATCGATGAAAAAAATGAAAAACAAATGTAAAAGAATGAAATCTTGATGATTAATATAAAGATGAAATAAAAATAAAAAAAAGATGAAATAAAATTGACATACCTCTCAATTTGAGGTTTCTTTATTTATATTAGATAATATAAATATGAATAAAATTACAGATCATTTTTAATTTATAATTATCATCATTTATTTAATATATTAAAGTATATTATAATTGATAGAAAGTATTAAAATAACTACACGAGAATTTTAAATTATGATAAAATCAAGCATTTTATCTCCCTTTTGTTCATGGACTTTAAAAAATGGTGTCTTCAATATTTTTTCTTCACATGAGTTTTTTTGGGTTTAATGACAAAGAGTTCAAACTAGAATCATCCCAAAGAATTATTATTCACTTAAAAATCATACAAAAATTGATAAATTTTGGTTTCATCCACTAGACTTGTAAACACCAACTTTTCTCTAATATAAATTCATCTCGATCATTGGAATATAATATAGAGTCTTTCTTATTTTAGAAGAATATAGTGATTTTAAATATAAATGGAATTTTCTAGATATACATTTTTATGTTATATATATCATCTAAATTTAGTTCAAAGTAAAAATTTAAAGAAAAATCATTCAAAAATGAATATAAAAATCCATGTTTTGATTTTAATTTAAGGTTAAAAATAATTTGTAACGAATTTATATATGTTCAATTTGGATTAACCTAAAACCGTTGACATAAACACACTAAAGACATAATTTCTTGTTGACATGATGCATGTTATAAAAACTTCATATCATAATTCTGTAAAGTTTTTTATATACTAATTTAATAGATTTATCAATATAAAGATTGATATTATTTACTTCCAAAGTACTTATATTTGATTCATTATCTTTTTTTTAGTATCTCTTTGATATATTTATGTCTAGTAAATTTTTTTTTTGGGAAATGAGAAAACAATGGGAAAAATTGAGTTCACCCATCATGCTCAATTCAATCTCATTTCTCATACGTTTCTAAAAACTATCAAAAATGGATTTTTGAGTTTAAAAAAAATAATGAAATCAACATAAATTTGAATAATGATAGTTCATTTAGAAAAACTTATTTATAAAAATGGTTGGATTAACAATTCGTTTAACTAAATTATTTTGATGTAAATATCTATAGAGTATATCATTACTATATCATGGAAGTTTTTTAAGTGTATAGATTTATTTAGTGAGATTAAATAAATTATTCAAAAATTTACTATCTTCCATACAAGGTATATGGTCAACATAATCTTCCCCTTATTCCTCCAAAGGCCTGAAGGCCTTCATTTTTTATTGATTTTGATAATACACCTTTCAAGGGGTGAGGTGGAACCCTTACAAGGCCCGTAGGCATAATTATTAAATAGCCCATAGGCCTTAGAGTAATTCATTGCCCGTAGGCTTCAAACATTTCAAACAAACAAGACTAACTACTTCGAACTGCTCCTCCCCTAGCATCTTCATTGTTAAATCATCTCTCCACCGTCGCATGGCTGTTCGGCTAGGCATTCCCGTGCATGAACAGGCCTGTCCCAATGGCAGGTACCATACCCTTTCATTCTTGCAATCCATTTAGCTTTTGTTTTGGTGAAATCTCCTTGCTCATCCTCCTTGTAGAGCTTATTCCTTACAGGTTGTCTAGTTTGCATCTGCACTAAGGTGGCCCAAAGGCCTTGAGGTGGCCCAAAGGCCTTACTGACCCAAAGGCCTGGGTGGCCCAAAGGCCTAACAGGACTTAGGGACCAAATAAGTGGCCTGAAGGCCCAAACAGGGGCATATTCCCGGCTGCTACAGTGCCAAACAGCGCCTGCTAAATTTCCCTCTACAGTACCTGCTACAGTACTGCATAGTTCCTGCTACAGTACTTGATACACTACTACTACAATACTGCTACAGTGCCCCCATAAATTCTACCTCCACCTGGATTTGGACCCTGGTCTCTTGGATGCACTTACGATGTCCTTACCAATCGGGCTAAGGCTCATATTCTCTTCCCCTGGAATTCTTCAATTTGGAAAATTATTATTAACATTAATTTGAAATAAATAAAAATTTATATGTGTTGTGAAGGAGAGAAAGATTTAGATATATTCTAATCTTTCTACTATAATAATCGTTTCACTTTTATCTTTTCCTTCATCTTGAAAATAACACTTAGAAATATTTTATTATTTACTTCTAATAATGGTTCCATTTTCATCACAATTTTTTTTCTTCTAAAAACCCAATTAACAGTAATTATAAGAAAATCCATGGGCTATTTAACTAAGTTATAAACGACATTACCTTCAATATAATTAATCTCTTCATGCATATGATGTGTAAAACATTCTTCACCTAAACTATATTATATCATTTTGGGTTCAGATTAGGATAATCATGAAAGGTTCAAACATTGATTTCTTATGGAACATCTATTTTTAACAAGTCGATGTATATCATCAATAATATAATGGGTAGGATGATTCCTTATGATCATATGGTTTTCTTATATAGTGATAAGTTAATATTACACTAAATTTTTTAAAACATACATTGAATTACCTTCATAATAATAAAAATCCAGTAGGCAAACGTTTTGAGGATTTTATATCGGTATTTTTTGAACAAATTGTGGTGAAAACTAGAGAAAATTTTAAAATATTATCTGGTGGATGATCTATCGGAGGATTTAAAAACATATAATGATTGGTTTTATTAAATTTTACATTAAATATTTATTCAAAAACATTTTTTCTTTTATTAAAAACTCATTATTCCTTATTAGTTATCTAATAAAAAATCATTTATCATATCTGGGATCAAATTAATTCAATTGACCATTTTTATTACGGATAAATAATTTTCAACCAGTGTAACTGAATTATGATTTATTTTTATTTCATATCATATAGAACTAATATGGAGTTTTTAAGAGAGTTTTTATGTCTTTATTTCTTTTTAGGAAGTAATACTTAAATTGTTCACACCAAAATGGATAGAAATAGAATAATCACCCAAAAATATTTTATTAATTTCATGAATAATTTTATTTATTCGTTCAACCTCACTTTTTAAATGTGGCATTCCATGTTAAAAAAAATATGATTAATAAATTTCATACTATAAAAAGTTTAAAAATAGAAATTCAGAAACTCACAACTACGAACAGTATGAATTAATCAAAGGTAGGTTTTTTCATTTTTAATATAAGTATTAAAAAATTATTTATATTTTCATGCGAGAAACTAATACCAAGAAATATAGTGTAATAATAAACCAAGATATACACATAGTGTTTTCCTTTTATACTTATTCTTTTTTTGTAACAAATAAATCTATGTACACTAACTTTAAAGCATCAAAATTTAGAATTCACATTTACATTTACAACAAGACTAATGTTACTTAATAAATTTTCTATGATCAAATTGAATGGTTAAAATAAAATTATATTCTAGTAAATATCTAGAATAACATTTCTTTGAAATTTTATAATGTCATTGAATGTTTTAATGGCCACTTCTATGTTGTAATCACGATGAATAATTAGTTGTAAAAAATAATATTAAATTCTGAAGACTTTAATCTTCAATGTCAATGGTATAAACATTCTCATTCATATTATTATATATAATTAAAGTACCTTGTAAAATTTCCTTACTATATTTATCATTCATGAGGTTCACAAGATACCACACATAAAATAATTGGCTAATGTTGATATGGTTTTAATTATTTCATAAAATATAACCAATATTTGAAATTAAAACTACATTATTTGTACAATTTTTTTTCTGGTACGGTTACATTAGAAATAATAATTCTTGGAACCCATATTATCTATACTCATTTATTCTGAATAAAAATGGGTTCCTTAGAGATAAAATATTAATAAAAACCCATATATTGAGACTAATTTAATGAAAAAAATCTTCTAGTGACCTCCACTGGTATATTTACTACCAAGGGGTTCACTTTTTAATACCAAAATAATTTAATTGAAAGTGTTATTTTTCTAAACTAAAATGAATTCCATTTGATGTTCAATATGGTCGATGTTTTCTATAAATTTTCTATAATTTTTTTATCTGAATTAAATTTTTAAATATGTTTATTTAATCTAGTAATTGAAGATTTAATTTTAATAATGATATTATGATCATTTAAATTTGATTGTATATTATATTTATAAACTAATTCCAATGATTTTTTGATATATTAGAAGTTTATTTTGAAATTATCATATTATATTTTATAAGCCGTGTTTTAAAAAAATCATATTTAGTTTTTAATTTATAATTTATTTTTATGTTATTTTAACATATCTGACCATTTCATCAAATTAAAGTAAACCGTCATCCACTTACGAAGAATTTAATTTTTACCATCCGATAAAGATTAATATTAATCCTAAGAAGTATAAGTAATTTAAGAATCAATAGTTAAATTTATCAAATATTCACCAGTTATTTAGAAATGCCTAATTTTATAACATTAGACATGGTTTTATAATTAATAATAATATTATGACATTCATTTCCTATATCTTTTCATGAACTATTATATAATTTATCACCGTCAGTCACACTCCAAGTCTCTAAAATTTTAAATATATTTCTCCCATTGATTTTGGATATCACATTGATATTTAATCTTTCCTCTTTGTATTAGGAAAATCTAGTCTAATGTTACCTGTCTTGTTACATTCATAACATATTACATATGAATAATCCTTCTTATCTTGTGTGACTTCTCTATATTTATGATGAGAATAACTTGATGTTCTTATTACCAGAAATATTATTCATACATCTAGAAATTTTACAAGGATTATTTTTTCAATAATTTAAACTAAATTATTCTAAATGCTTACATTTAAATTTGGAAACATGAGGTTTATTAATGTTAGTATAATAACTAGGAGTATTAACATAAGATTATCATAAGTATATGACAATACAAGTACTATATTCCTCCTATCGTTCACATTGTCTCCTTTAATTATCCTTTAATATTGATTTTGTATACCAATGATGTCATTAATACTTATATTGGATAAATGCACAGCTTCATTGACTTTATTCTTATTCAATTTCCACTCATTCTATATTATATCAATAATATTTTCAATTAGTTTTTATTCAAATATTTCATTCTAACTGAAAGACTGTAAACTATTTTCAATAGTCATAAATCTTTGATGGATTTGTGATAATTTTTCACCAATAATTAAATAAAAATTATAATAATATTATCTTCAAACAGATCCTTGATTTTCTAAAATATTAGTGGTTCAAAAATGTGTAATTTAAAATTTCTTCTAAATACCATTTTCCATTTCAAAAGTTGATTTATAGCTACAAACTATTTGTTCAAACAATATAAATGAGGATTCCTACCATTGGGGTTTGTGTAAAATTCTAGTTTTTTTCATTTAAAAAATGAGTAAATTCTATATCTATAATGTTATAATTAATAATCATTATAATAAATTTTTTGAAAATATTTTTAATGATATATGACATTATAATATCATAAAAGTAGTCAAAACATTCTCCACAAATATAGGTGGTCTAACTAGATTAAAATTTACTAGTGTTCCTACTTGAAATAAAATCATTACAAAAGAAAATTTTCACCTACCATCACAGTTAGTGGAAGGAATCCGAGATGAAATTATTATAAAAAAATGAAAATTAATAATAAATTTAGAATCAATTATTTACTTTTATTCGTACCATATGTTATCCTAATGATGTATGCATGAAATAAATTTGAGGTGGGTGAGTTTTATTTTTAAATCATAATTTAAAATTTTAAAATCCATTGGTTTTAACTTGACTGGGTGAAGTAAAGATCAATTGAATAATCAATGTAAAAATAGTTCATGAATCAGATATATAAACTGTATTAAATATTGTAAAAAAATAGAAATAAATTTTCTAAATGTGATTGAAAATATTATATTATAAATTTAAAAAGAAGAAATGTGAAAATTAAATCTAGTTATAATTCAAAAAATTAATGAAAAATATTTTTAAAAGAACATGGTTTATTTATTGACAAAACAAGTACCCCTTTAAAGATTAATATTAAACATAATTTTAATATACTGTGAATACCGAATATTTAGATCAGAATAAATGTACCCACTAATTTAAAACTATCCTAAACAATTTATGTCTTTTTATATAGGAAACCCTAAAATTAACTTATTGGTATATATAGTGTTTTAGCCATGAACACTCTACCTTCCTAGCAATCAAATCCCCCAATTACGTAGTTGTCGAACCGTAAGAGTCTACAAGAGTGTGTGAAGGGTGAATTGTATTTTAAAAATAAATCTCAGAAAAAAAATTCTTATGATGCTTCATCCTTTGACTTTACAAAAGTCAAAAATAAATGGAAGCTTTCTAGAAGGGAGACAGGATTCAACCACCATGGGCACTTCTAATAAATTATCAAGTTGTTGAAAATAAAGTACATAATTTTCAACATGATAAGTAAAAGAAACATCTTATTTATTATATTTATAATGAAAATTAACTAAAGTGTAAAACATTCACAGAATTTCAAGGTCATATAACTCAAAATCATCCTTCTAAATATATATATTTTCCAAATAATGAAAATTTGTAAATCCATTAGAGAAGTAATAATATTTCTCATAACTTGTTTTCTTAATATGTCTCTCGGTAAATAATTATATACTATCAAGATCTTTAGTAGTGTCAATAATACAATGTTTATTGCTAGGGTTTATAAAATTTCAAAAAAATTAGACCGAGTACTAAAACAGCTGGTGAGATTCAGGAGAAAAAAATGAGAGTAGATGTGGGACAATTAGTGACCCAACCTTATATAGGCACGAGGAATGAAATTTAAAACTCTACAAACATCAATGGATTAGATTAAATATCATTCTCTAGTCTGACTATTAATATTTAATCAAAGAATGGATTTAAAAATGATTATGAACACTAAATGTTTTCTATGAAAATTTCTTATCAGTGTGAATGTTAATTCTATTTGAAAAACATTTATTATTGTAAAACAACAATATTTCTAAAACTAAAATAATATATAAAAAAACATTTAAAAAATAAATTATTGAATAAGTGAAAAAACATAAAAGATGAGTACCTTTCTAAGTATATGTTTAATTTCACTGTGATAAATCCATTGCCCTTGGTTTTGGTAACAGAAATTGAATATGATAATGTTTATAATAGTAGTACCATCTAGAATAATCTTAATAAAATTTTGTTGTCTTGAAATATTTTTACATCAATAATTATTTATAATCTTTTTGTATGTGTGAGTTTTTAAAAAATTTAACACATATCTTTTGATATAAATTTTGAATATATAAAATTTAAATATATAGTGGTAATGAATTTTTATGAAAACTAATAACTTTTAAGAGATAATAGTATTTGAGAGAAATAGAACGGTTTGAAAATTAAATGTTTTTGAAAAATAAATGTTTTAGGAAAAAAGATTAACAAATGTACTCCCTATTTTAGAAAGAGTTTATTAATATAAATATATTCATAAAAATGAAGTATATATGAATAATAATTTAGTATTTATCATTCAAAGAATATATTTAATATAATTAAATATATCATAACTAAGGGTTTTCGTAAATTTATCAAAAATTTGTTATTGAGTTCTAATGAATTATTAGATTATATCTCATCTTATTGTGTGATACCAAGGGAAATGGTATGTTATATCTATGTAATTAAAATGTGAGTGGTGTTAGAGTTTTTTACATAAGGCACTGAAACTTTTGTTTTCACACAATATTTATGTTTTAGTAAAACTCATTCCATATTTAGTATGTGTGTGTTGAATCCAAAAAACTTGATCACAATAACTTCTAGTAGATTCATATACATATTCAGTAGTGGAACTTTCTAATAAGTGATTTTTATTACATAACCAATAAAATAAATCTTCTCCTATGAAATGACATGTTTTGGAAGTACTTTTCCTATCCATTCAGCATCCACCAATGTTAGCTTTTGAAACAAATAACTCAAAATCATTTCTGAAAGAGTAAATAAAACCAAAATGCATACTTCCCTCACCAAAATGAATAATGTTTTTAATGTATTTATGATGATATCTCTTAGATTATCTTAATTTCTAACACATAATAAGACTGAAAACATCAACTTTGGCTTGATATATGTTATGAAATGTAAACATCCAATCATTCCTGTAAAATTATTTTGATCAACTGTTTTCCTAGTTTCATTAATATCTAATGTATTTGTAGATATGATAGGAGTACTAATTTATTTTGTGTTTTCATTTATGAATTTTTTACGTTTTTATTTTTTACTTATGTTTCAAGGTAAAAGATCATCCTAATTTTAGTGAAATTTAAAACCCTAGAAGTTATTTTAACGCACCCATCATACTCATTTGAATCTCATACTTCATAATATCCAGAAAGGAATATGTTAATGACACTTGATTTGATCCATATATTAATCCATAAAAATATATTTGAGGAAAATAATATTTTTTAACTATTTTTTATAAAAAAGTTGGATTTATAACTCCCTTAACAATTGTTTTGTCACAATAATGTAGTTAACTTATCATACCCGGATCTAGGGGATATTTCAAGTACATATATAGAATTATTATGTTTAAAAAATGATATGGATGTTTTTTATTTTTAAAAGAATATAATTTTTCAAATAAAAAATTACTACCAAACATATCCTTTATGGAAAGAAAACATCACTTCCATTTAAATTACATTCAAATTTAATAATATTGTATAAGTTATAATTATATGAATAGCTTCAAGTCCAGCTACCAAAAAATAAGTGTCTTCATAATCTATTACATATTACTATATATAAACCTTAATAAAAAGTCTAGATTTATTTCTTACTGTTATACCATTGTCATCACATTTATTCCAAGAGACCCATTTTACTCCAATTATAGAAGTATCATTAGGTAGTTTAGCCAAAGTCCAAATGGGTTCTTTTAAACTCATTGAGATCATCATTCACTAATTTTATCAAATCCTCATCACCTAAATCATCATTAGTAGTTTTAAGTTTTAATTGAGATAGAAATTGTTGATATCCAATTTCATTTCTCAAATAACATCTAGTTTAAATTGGTTGATCGACATTACTAGTGATATTATCTCAAGGACGATTCCTATGAAACAAGTAACTTCTTAGATTTTAAATATTCTGTTATTCAATAATAGGTTAAAAATATTCTTGAGGAATAATTTCAAAAATATTTATTTAGTTATTTTATCATTATAATAACTTTCTAACATAAGATGAGAAAAAAATTTGAATTTTTTTTGAAGATGTAGTTTGGGATTATTTGAAAAAATATAACTTTTATCAGACATAACATGTACTATTTTCTCAAAAATAGATTTACTTTTATTAAATACTCTATAAACCATAATAGTTTTATAATAACCTCAAAATATTCCATCAATGGAATTTTGTGAAAACATATGTGATGTTATCTTTATTATTCAAGATTAATACATTGCATCTAAAAACATTGAGGTAAGAATGTTTTGTATTTATTTCAACCCACATATCATAAATTGTTATATTAATAAATATCCAAATTAATACTCAGTTTATAGTATAATATGAATAACTAACTACTTCATCCCAAATATGTTTAGAAACTATGTATTCACTCAGCATAGTTCTTGTAATGTCTTCAATATCTCTATTTACTCTTTCAAAAACACCATTTTATGGAGTTATTATGATGAAAAGTAATGTACTATACCTTTATTACTACATAATGGTTAAAAATAAGAACTTAAAAATTCTCGACATTTATCATTGTGAATAGTTATTATGGATAGTTTTTTCTCATTTTTAGCTCCGGATATAAATTTTTTTAACCACAAAAGGCTTTTTATTTGGTTTCTAGAAAATTTACCCTAGTGTAACTACTACTATAACCATAAACTAAAACATAGAAATAGTATTATTCACTAATAATTTATGTTTTGATTGGTCAAAAAAATTATATTTACACTAACGGTAAACCAACAGACATTTATACTTCACTAACAGATTTAAAACATGGTTTATGTTCCATAACATATTGATATGGATCATAGAATTTTGATGAATCAATCCCACATTCTAGTCGGTCCTTCAGTAGTCCTTATAGAGATACATTATCTAATGCTATAAGATTAGAATGTCCTGATCTTCTATTCCATAACCCAGATGGATCTTCCATTTCACTAAGATAAGGAAGATCAGGGATTATAAGGTATTCTATGTTTAAAGTGTAAAAATTCCCATGATGATTGGAAGAAAGAATAAACTCATCTTTTTAACTATGAAAAATAAATTTTTTATTTAGTAAGTTCACAAGATAAACCTTATCACATAATTGGATTATTCCTATAAGGTAGTTCTTATGTCCTATAATAAATAAAACATTTCAAATTGAAGCTTTTCCAAGATGAGAAATATTACCTATACTGATAATTTCTTCTTGAGAATAATATTTGAAAGTTACTTTTACACATTTTATATTTATGATATGCTTATATAAATAATTTTGGAGAGTCATATTCCCAAAAAACCATTATTTATGAACCAATTTTTTTATTTTTGGTAATTTATTTATTATCATAAAATAAAACAATAGTGTTTTAGAACCTAAACTTTATTGGGTTTGGTATTATCAGTAAATAAAAATTTAGGTATCCATTTTTTCCAACATTATTATTTTGAGAAAATGTCATTTATTTTGAAAAATATGATTTATGAAAACCAGAAGACTAATGTTTATTTAAATAAAAGTTTTCCATTTTCCACCAAATTGATGTTTTTCCAAAAATGGATCACACATTGGAACAATATAAGTTTTGATAAAAACATGTATTTTGTTAGTAAAACCCAATAAAAAATATATATATGATTTATGATTATATTATATAGTTTATCAATGTTTTAATTACTAGATTTAAAGATATAAAATTGATTATATAAACTTTAATGTTTGGATGTTAGTTTGGTAAGTATGTTTTTATCCTTAGAAGTATAATTATTCGAAATAAGCATTAGAAACTATGTTAGTATACAAGTTTTTATTAAATTTTTTTTCTCAAGATCATTATAATATCTATCTTTTAAAAAATTATTTTTATCAACTTCCTTGGAATGATCTGATATATTAGTAGTTATTTTTGTAATTCTTGAATTTTCTTTAACAGTATTACCTTTAAAAACATCATATTCTTAGAAATATTAATGTTTTTATTCTCAAGTAATTTAGAAAATCTAGATACCTCTTCATAACTTGGTAAAGTATTATCTTCTTCAATTGGGGAATATTATTTATCCATGGATGTTGAATTTTTCTCACCATTACTATCTGGGATATTTTAATTTAATATTAGATTAATATGATATTTATTAGTGTGTACCTTATCCATGAGAAATTTATTCAAATTTGTAATTTCATCAAATACACCATTTTTTACCTAGAAATCTCATTGTATAAATAATTTTAGAAGAACAATCTCCCCCATGAGAAGTGAATGTTTTAAAATATTTTAGAAATATGTTTTTCATATTCTTATAGTACTTTTAAAAAATTACATTCATAATTTCATTATTTCGTATCATTCCTTTTCAGTTTATAAAAATTATGTCTTATATGAAATATCTTTTTACAGCTATAACATATTAATTTAGAATAATATTTATTACCACCTTGATCTCTGTGTCTCTTCTTATATTTATACTGAAATTATTTCTTGCCAATAATTTTGTTCAATATTCTTGAATGATTAGGAAATTCATTCTCATACTATTTTGATGAACTATTATTGAACTGAATAAAAAACTTATTCTTTTTATTATATATCTAAACAATATCAGCTGATTGGGTTTTACTAGGAACCTTAAATGTTAATTTTTTAAAGACCCGTGTTTTTTCAGACTGTATTTTTGAGCAAAAAATTGAATTTTTACAACATGATGCTTGTAAAGGGGAGAAAATTTAATTTTCCCCAATAAGTTGTCCTTTGATAATTTTTCTGACCACTCATTTGGTCACAAAATAAGGTTTATATCATAGGACTAGAGTTTAGAAGAAATCTGATCTGTTCAAATTTTAATGGAGTAATTAATAATTAATATTCAATAAATTAAATATCAAATTTGTCATGCTATTTTTTCATTGATAACTTTTTAATGGAGAATTGTATTGAGATTCATTCTCCTCCATTGAGTTTGGAATTTGTATTTTAGACTAGTTTAAGCATAAAATCGAGTTGGGTGTTGGGGCTGACCTGGGCCCCTTTTTCTTTTCCTCTTTTTCATTCTTTTCCTTTTTATTTCTCTCCTTTTATCCTCCTTCTCACGTAGGATTGTGGATCATCATCCTATAACACTCGATTGATGGAGAAATGAGAGAGGTAGAAACAAAGATAGAGAGGGTGAGGGTGGGTTAAGGGAAGAGGGTTGTCGTCGAGAATCCCTCAATGCACTTGACCGACATGCACCAACCATGGATAGAAAAATAAAAAGATGATTTTGGAGGTTTCCACCCAAAGGTACGCCATTTTTTCAGATTTATCGCATATCCCATTTGATTAGTTTCATTCTTTCATTTGGACCCCCATTATGTTTTCTAATAGCCACTAGATGATGGATATGTTGATTTGGAGGTGGAATGGGGGTTTTGTGGTGATTCGAGGGTTTTCCATTCAGGAAAACCTAACAAAACAACATGTAGTCCATGGGGACACACTATGGGTTCTTCCCATTCCATGAAGTTCAACATAAAGGTGTTCACACTATGTATAGCGGTATACATGTCATGTACTCTTACTCAGTTGTGTAGATGAGTACCCATTCTTGGCTACTAATTTAGGATTACATGGTAGTGTGGAGTATATGGACACACACCTTGTGGGTAGCATGCTGTGTAAAAGTACATGGCTTGGCCATGTATCCATAAAATCTAGTTGAAGGGCAGAACCATATACCCCATGTTGGGTACCCACCGTGTACCCACATTACATGTTGTGTACCTTGGGATTTTACATTCCTGTACTGGGGGGAGTTCATTCCCATATTCATCATTTCAACCATTTAGGGTTTGTTTTCATGTTTCCTACATCCCGAATAAGTTTTGGACATAAGAGTAGTCCATTATGAGTAGTTTCAGGGGTAGATCACGAAAATGAAACCCATGCAATGTTCTGAGGACACTTAATTGGTGTTTGGGTCATCAATATAAATATAGAGGTTCTTCCTCTAGAAATTTAATTCATTTGGCTTCTAAGAGATATATAGACTTTACGTGAATGATAGGTTGGGTGTTCATGCTAACCAAGTTTGAGGATTTTTCTGAGTTGAGTAGAGAGATATTTTATGTGGTTGATGCCTTCGTGGTTTTCCATTAAGGTCATATCTTTTTAGAGATGTTCCCTTCTAGCCTGAGAGGATGTGATAATTGTTGTTATTGAGGATCCTATACAGGATTCCTCTTTCACCATTTATAGCTGTGGATCCCAAGTATGATTCCTTCACTTGTGTATAGAAAAGAGGATCCCATATAGGACGCCTCTCAGCATTTGATATGAGGGACCTAGTCAGTTCTTGTTGTTTGATTGACCCTGAGAAATACACTGCGTTTGGGTAGTGATGGAAGTCTGGTGTAACATTAGAACCATTTCCAAAATGGTGAGATCGTGGGGCTATATCTGGAGTGTTGGGATGGGCGTTTGGGCCAACCTCACTCATTTTTTATATCTTTAACATGGTTATCGCTGATGCAATGATGGTTACAAGAGGTACTTCCTGGTTAGTGGATGTTGAGAAGGATGAGAGGTGTATTTCATTATTTTGGTATGCCGAGATGACCTTCAGTGAATTTTTATTTCTTTTTTGGTTTCTCAGATGTGGTTACCTAGGATCCAGCATGTGAGCCAGGTTATTTCTAATATTTACTTGTATACATAGAGGTACTACCCAGAAAATGGCAGTTGAGACTAGATGTATATATATATTCTGTTATATATATTTTTGGGATGTCTAAAGGTGTTTCCAGGAATCTTACCATTGATCCTTATCTTGTGATTTTTATTCCTTGACTAATACTTGGATTCATTGTAGTAGGAATACCTTGGATGGACTAATGGGATTGATGAATCTATATATTCCTTAGATGTTTTCCCCTAGATCTTGATGTGCTAGTGGGTGCCATGGATTTAGTATGATCCTTGGTTCACGATTTCATGGGTTCCTATGGCCTTGATACCCCAAGGATATAGGTTTCTTGGAATCACATAGGACATGTTCTACTCACATGACCCAAGGAATCCAACCAATGCCTTTATTGAGTTTCCTATGAGACTCTCCTTGAACTCGATGAAGATTCCTTGGACAAGTTCCTCAGACTATTGGGGTCTAAAATGTGAAGAGGATGCCTTAGATTAGTTCCTTGGATCTTAAAAATCAGGGCATGGTATGTGATGTGGATTCCTTGGATGAGTTACATAGATCCAACCATTGGGTTCTAATATGCAATAAGGACACCATAGATGAGTACATTAAATCTAATCATTAGGGTTTGATATATGATGTGGATGCCTTGGACGATTTCTATGGATACAAAAATTTGGGTGTGGTACGTGATGAGGATACCTTAGATGATTTCCATGGATCTGACCATAGGGGTCTGATACATAATGTTGATTCCTTGGATGAGTTCCTTGGATCCGACCATTAGGGTCTAATATAAGATGTGGATGCATTGGATGTGTTCCTTGAATCTGACCTTTGGGGTTTTCATGTGATTACATGGAACATGCTAGAGTTGGTTTTAGTGATCTTTATAGGATTGACCATCAGTTTATAGTATTCCTTTTTTAGTTATTTGAGATGAGTACGGGTGATCCTAGGTGTAGAATGATTATCACCCTATGGCGACATAGCTTCCTCCGAGACATTTTTGACATGTCCAAAAGTAGGTATATATTGATTGGGATTACAGAACCCTAGATCAACTAGATGGTACATGGACTGAATAACATGAAATCCAACTCAATTCCATTGCATAGGATGCCTATGTGATCAGTATTATTGATGAATATATTAGCTAATAATGATGTTTCATGTTATTGATTAGCATACTCGAGAATATTCATATTTATGTATATTTTTATAGGTATGGGACTATACATGTATAAATATATAGACATGGACATCCAAAGTGGTACCTTTTAAATTGACCAGGTTTACGAACCCAAGGTTCGACTATAGTTTCATGTTGGATTTTACTTACCTTATTAGTTTTGTCTCAATGAGGCTGAGGAGTTTATTTTTCATACACTTATATTAGAACATTGAATGGTTTCTTATTAGGGTGGCCTAAAAAGATTATTTCTCACCCATAAACATGCACCTCAGTGTATGTGTAGTGCTTATGTCTTCTTTTTTGGTTGATCAGGAATTTCATAGTGGATATGGCTAAGGCCTAGAGCTATATGATTGTGAGAGGCCTCTTATGTGGATTATTCTATTCAGGCTGGTGCAGTTTGATAATGTATGGAGACTAGTTATATGGTTTGGCTCATAGTTATTATTAGAACCTGATACTTTTACTTTCAGGTTCTTTTTTAATCTTTTATCTATATGGTCAGCTTAGTGGGTGATCTGTGTCGTATTTTATGACATAGTTGTTTGGGATTTTATAGATTTTTTCATTTATTATTTCAGCATTTTTATTTTAGTTGTTTACTACTTCCTCACTCGGTACACTTTCCAATGTGTATGATACATTGATTTTTTCAACCGTTTCTTAATATGATATGAGGGAATAGCCTCCACACTATCACACCTTTGGCCATCGCTGCCAGGGATTAGCCTCTGGAATACGAGGAAGTGCACATGAGGCCATGTAACCCACTGTCTTGGGGCACCAGTTCAGTGGAATCCATCTTAGGATGTTACAAAGTTGTATCAGAGGTGTTATTTTCTGGATATTTACTATTTGGGATATTTTATATAGGTGTATTAAGAATGTGTCAGAACCTATGGTGGATATCAGACCAGTGCATTAAGAACACATGTTTTGACAAGAAGTCATGGTTTTCATGGTTGTTATTGTTTTAATGATCCATAATGATATAGTTTTAATTTTTTTTTCCTTTGAGCAAAGAACAAGTTGTGTGGATATTATGATGTATTATGGATATCTGGCTATAGTCCATGGCTAGAGGCCAAGGATGGATTTTGGATCTTGGATAGGAAAGGAAAGAGGTTTCTTAGGCATCATTTTTGACATGTCGAATTCACATCATATTATCCTAGTAGTGTGAGATTGAGACCTTTTAGGCCTACTTAAACATATATATTTTATCATATTAGGCAATGTAGATCTAAATTGAGTTGTTTTTTGTGAGGATAACCAATTATTCCTTGTGCACAGGAGGCATAATGACCCTAGTAGGATGATATGACACATGGTGCCTTCTTGTTGAACCCCCTTTAGGGTGTTTTTACTTAGGTATGTGGATATATAGTCGGATTTATGAGTACAATGATGATGGATACCATGAATTTTCTTGTGAACTAGACCTCCAAGGGGTATTTCCATATACGGTTTCCTCATGAGTGTTAGTTCAGTTTCTCTTGGGTGTTGGTATCATGACTTCTAGCGATTAGTTCCATTTAAGGATCCTTGATGTGGATTATACCCTTTTAGGCAATGTTTTTAGTTTTGAACAATATATGTCATTATGATCATTACCTAATTTTGAGAGGTTTTGATCTTTTGGGATAGGTGTTTAAACCATGTGACCATTTGTGAGGCCGATTATTTTTGTCTAGGTGGGAGACCTAGAAGACCTTGGTTTCAACTTAAACCAGTGTAGGTTTATGTATGCTATGTTTGAGGGAGGCATATTTGTGAGTGTTTGGCCAATATTTTTAGAATAATTTTTGGGTATTCACCATCATTGTATGGTCGTTTTGATATCGAGGCATGAAAGGTTCTTGAGTTTCACGATATAGGATTGTTTATTCTTACATCTTTTGGTAAGAACTTTCGATGCATGTTTTTCATGACTGGATTTGATGGGAACGACTTCTTGGGTTCCTGGCCTAGTTGATGAGTGTTTCCATGGTTGCCAATGTAGTTAGAGCATGTGAAGTCACTTGTTACTAGAATGATGTTGGGTAACAAGAAGTCATGGAATAAATCGTGGTATAGGCTAAGTGATCTATTTTGTAGAGTAGTTCCAAGGGAACTTCTAGATTAATGAGAATGATGTTCCATGTGTCATGGTTTGTGTAGCTTTGTAATTAATGACTCACTAGAGTATGAGTCAGGTGACAAAGTTACATACTAGTTTTGCATTGTATTGTTTTAATCAATATTAGTGAGTGGTTTGGTGTGAGCTGAGGAAGGATGTTTCAAGACTTGTTGTGGGCCTGGATCCTAGATTTTGTTCTAGAATGTCCCTCTATTGTATATGTGACATTGCGAAATGAAACAATAACTGTGAGACGGTTGACCTATCGCTAAATCTTGGTCATGTTTTGATAGGATATGGGTGTGGTTTGGAGAGAGCTTTACACACCCCTTGGTGTAATCTTAGTGTTCTTATATTAGATGGGATCATGCTATATATTGATTCTTCTTGAGTATGCTAAGAGATCATTGACCCTACCCCTAGATCATTTTATTTGTAAATGTTATTCCTTGGTGGAGGAAGAAACCTATTGAATTTTTGTTTGGGAAGTGGTTTAAGGTAATACTTATTATGGGGGTGCACTGTTAGATTTTTTAGGGTGGTGAGAAACATTTTAAGTTGATATTCGGTGTTTTCTATGGGCTGTTGGGATCAGAGGATTCTTTTGAGATGAAAATAAGGGTATTACTATAGTGGGGTGTGCAAGATCAGTCATAGTTAAAAGTATCTTCTGTGTAGAAGGTAGTGTTTATTGATATGAGGTAGATCATTAGATAGTCTAGGTAGTTTGGTTGTGGTGATGCTCAGGTTGAGTGCATGTCTACTAGACTTTTCTCTAGTCATCTTAGGGAAGAGAATGCTTGTGATGGGGAGTTTGTAAGGACCCATGTTTTTATAGACTAAAATTTTGAGGAAAAATTTTATTTCTTACTGGGAGATTCTTGTAAAGGGTAAAATGGTCATTCTACACACATAGATGACTTCAAATAATTTTTATAACTACTATGTTGGTTATTGAATAGGTTTTTTACCCTAGGACATGAAATTGGTTGAAATCCGAGTGATATTAATTTTAGAAGAACAATTAATATTTAGTTTTTAATAAATTTAATATTAAATTATTCACTCTAGTTCATTCAATGATATATTTTAAATGGAGTATCATATTGATATTTCATCTCTGTCTTTGAGTCATGAATGGTTATTTTAGCCCAAACAAGGCATAAAATCATGTTGGGTGTTAGGGCTGGCCCGAGCCCATTTTTTCGTTTTAATTTATTCGTTTTCATTCTTTTATTTTTATTTTATCTTCTTTCTTCTTCCATATCATGTAAACCTATGGATCCTCTTCCTATTACGCTTGAACAAGAGAGAAATTAGATTAATAGAAATTGAGATAGAGAGAAGGATGGTATGTACGGTGTTATCACGAAGCCCTTGAAGTGATGGATTGACATGTGATAATAATGGATCGTAAAATTGAATAAAGATCTGGAGTCCCCCCCGCAAATTAGGATATTTGTAAAATTTATCTCAAATACCCATTGATTTTTTTCTCTTCTTTTTATCCCCTATTGTTCTTTTCAATTTACAATAGAGTCTAGATTTTTTTTATTTAGTGGTGAAACGGTGTTTTCGGGTCAATCTGGGGGTTTTCTATTCAGGAAAAACTAAAAAAATGATGTGTTTTCTAGGGGAACATGCCATGTGTTCTTCGTATTTTGGAAGATAATGTCTAAAGAGTACACAAGGTATATAGTGGTACACACATTGTGTACTTGTACTCACCTGTTTAGTCGAGTACCTGAGCCTCACTACTCGTGTAGGTGTACAAGGCCATATGGAGTACACAGAGAGACCCTGTGTGGGTAGCATGCCATGTAAACAAACATGGCTTGGCCAAGTCTCTAGTTAGGCTAATTTAGTGACACATGCTTGTACCCAATGTTGGGTACACTTCAGGTACCTGCCTTACACACAGTGTACCTGAGGATTTTACACGCATAGTCTGATGGGAGTACATGACCATGTGGCATTTTCGGAATACACACCATTTACCATGGATGACACATTGTGTACTACCCCTTTTCAACCACTGAGGGTGTTGTTTAATGTTTCATTTTCCAATAATCATATTTGTAGCTGAATGTAGTCCATTAATTGTAGTTTTCCACGTAATTCATGATGGTGAAACCCTTAAAGTATTCTGAAGACTCATAATTTCAATTTTATGGATTCAATATAAAAGGATCAGTTCTTCCTCTAGAAATCAAATTTAGTTGTCCCAATAGAGATAGAATTGTCCTCAATGATATATTTTGTGTTTAGACCATCCTAGTTAGATAATTTCTTCTATTTTGAGTTGAGAGCAATTTCATGTGACCGATACATTTATGGTTATCTTTTAAGGACACATCACTAGTGAGATATTCCCTTCTTGGATACGAGTAGTGATAATTTTTGTTATTAAGGATCCCTTTTAGGATTCCTCCCTCACATATAATAGATAATTATCATGAGTAGGATGACATAGGTTGTGTTTAGAACAACGAATCCTATGTAAGATGTCTCTTAGTGTTTGACATGTGGGACCCATCAAGTTCCTATTGTTTGACAGATAATGAGATATAAATCAGGTTCATATAGAGATGGTGTTTGGCTGTCACCATAGAACCCATGAAGAATTGGTAATCCCATGGGGTTGTTGCTAGATTTTTGTGTTTGGCATCCAGGCCACCCTCACTCGTTCGTTTATATCTTCGACATGGTTATTGCTGATGCAACGATGGTTACCAGAGGTGATTCTTGATTTTTATCTATTAATATGGATGTGATGAATCTTTATTTCTTTTGGGATTCCCAAATGTTCTTCATGGGATCCATATTTCTTTTTAGGATTCTGAGACAGGCTTACCTAGGATTCAGATTCTGATCCATGATACTTTTTATATTTATTTGAATACCTAGATGTACTACCTGGGACTTGGTTATTGAGCTTGGATGTATATATATATATTTAGGTACATATATTTTAGTGATGTCTAATTATGTTCAATGATATTCAGATATTGAGCCTTACATGTTTATTTATATTCCTGGAGTGATACTTGGATTTCTTGAAGTAGGAATGACTTGGACGAACTCGTAGGTTGGTTGTTCTTATATACGCCTAAGATATTCCTCCTTGGATCTTGATGTGGTAGTTGATTACATGGATTGAGTATGATCCTTCAGTCAAGGTTCAATGAGATTCCTTGGGCCTTGCTACCCCTAGCATCTGTCATCCCTAGACTCAAATAGAACATGTTTTTTCGACATGCTCCTAGGACTCCAACTAGTTCCTTTACCGAATTTCGAGTGAGATGCTCATAGGACTCGATGAGGATGCCCTAGATGAGTTCCTTTAGTTCGACCATTGGATTCTGATATATGATTAGGATTCCCTGAAGAGTTCCTTGGATCCGACGATTGGGTTCTAGTACATGATGTGGATTCCGTGGATGAGATCCTTGGATCGGACCACTAGGGTCTAATACATGATATGGATTCCTTGGACAAGTTCCCTAGATCTGATCATTGGGTTCTGATTTGTGACAAGGATGGGTTGGATGAGTTCCTTTGATCTTAACATTGTGGTCTGATGCGTGATGTGGATGCCTTGGATGAGTTCATTGGATCTGACCATTTGGGTCTGATATGTTATGAGGATTACTTGGAAGAGTTTTTGGATATGATTATTAGGAACTGATACGTGATGCAGATTCCATGAATTTGTTCATCAGATCTGATCATTGGGGTCTGATATCTGACATGGATGCATAAGACAAGTTCCACGAATCTGACTATTGGGGCATGACATGTGATTACTCGGCATACTCCATAGTTAGTTTGAGTGATATTTACAGGATTGAATATTGTCATACAATATCCTTGTTTTAGTTATTGGATGTGAGTTTGGGCTAACCCAAGATTAGGAAGAGTATCCCCTTAAGGTGACATAGCTTTCTCATAAACTTTTATAGCATGGTCAAAAACATGTATACGCTAATTGGGATTACGTACCCAGAGAGTTACTTGATGGTACATAGCTTGAGAGGCATGATGTCCATCTCAATTCCCTTGCAAGGCTGACCAGATGATCAGGATTCAGGACCCAATTATTGACTGCTGATATGGTTTCATTTTATTGATTCAAATATTCTATAATATTCATATAAATATTTATATGTATAGGTATGGAACTATACATGTGTACATATATAGATATAAACACATGTGGTGGAACTTTCCAAGTTGACTGGGATAACAGGACTAGGGTTTGACTGTGGTTTCATGTTGGGGTTTACATAACTTTGTAGTGGTGTCTAAGCGAGGCAGAGTAGTTTCTTTTACATACACGTATAGAATCACATCTAGAGGTTTCTTGTTGGGGTGGACTACAGTGATTATTTATCACCCATATACATGAACCTCAGTGTACGTGTAAACCATATGTCTTTTTTTCTTGTTGATAATGAGTTTTATGGTGGATAAGACTGTGGAATAGAATTTCATGATCATGTGGAGATACAAATGTGGATTCTTCTAATTAGGCTGGGGTTGTTCGATAGTGTTTGGAGACCGGGTACGTGGTCTTTCTCTGTGTTAGTAGTAGAATCCTGTACTTTTAATTTCAATATATGTTTTACTCTTGTATCTATATGGTTGGACCAGTGGGTGACCTTTGGTTTATTATGTGACATAGATATTTGGGATTTTATATAAATTTTCATTTTTTATTTCAACATGTTCTATTTCAGTTGTTTACTGCTTCCACACTCTATTTACTTTCCTTTTTTCTATGATACTTATCTATTTTCAACTATTTATTACTCTTATATGAGGGTATAGTCCCCCACTATCACACACTAGGACCTCAATTATTTTCAGTATCCTCTACCATATGGGGAGTCATGCATGAGGCCTTGTAACGCTTTGGATGAGAGCACCGATTTAGTAGTATTCGGGTCAACATATTATATTGTTTTAAAACTAACAATTCTATTTTTTTCTTGTCAAATTTTCTTCATCCCTTTTTAGTCTTCCTTCATATTTCATAAGGGTTCTAATGAAATCATCTATATTAAGATTTTTAATCCTTCTTATATCATCCAAAAAAATCCTTTTTTATTTCCACTCATTAGCAATAATTTTTATTAACTATCCATATAGATTACACCCATTAAATATCTCTCTCTAAGAGAATTTAAACTATTTAAAGTAATATTGAGTATTTGATGCATCTTAGCAACTGATTCTTCAGGTATAAAATTAAAATACTGATTTTGATCTTTCCACATAGCTATTTTGGTTTCTATTACTTTTTATGTGCCAATGTTATTTACCTATACACTTTTCCAAATAATGTTAGCTGCTTCACATGAAGAAATTTGACTATAGATACTTATTATCATAGAAAAAAGTAGATTATTTCTTACTGTGTAATTATATTGATATTCCCAAATCTCCTGATTTTATAACTTAGTAACTTAATTCTCAGTAATAAAAAAATTTGTAGTCAGCACCAAAATGTTATCCACACCAATAATGATAACAAATGTCATCATTCTGTCCCTCTAGTATTCATAATCCTTTCCACTAAAAATAGGATTTCTACTGCGATTCATATTTTCAACTATAATTACATTCAAAACTTCCATAATATCAAATTAAAACTCTTTTATACCAAACCACATTAGTATAAAATCATTTTAAAACATTAAATTTATTACAAAATCTTAACAACTTGTAGTATATATCAATAGTAAAAACACAACTATTATAATAGTATAACATGTTCTAAAACCATTTTTTGGATGATAAGTGTATATTATGGATCTAAGAGGGGGTGAATTTTATATTAAAAATTAAAATAATACCATACAAAAAACCTCAAAAGTCAAATAGATCGTACTTCAACTTCGTCAGATGAAAAGATCTTTAAAATCAGATACAGTAACTTCCAGATAGATTGGAGTACTTACATGTATGAAGAACATACTTATAAAAAATTTTATTATAAAGATAACTAAATAAATAACTTTCTAATGTTAATTCACAATGGAATATTTAACAATTAGAAAACTGTCAAAAAAATATTATAATAGTAAGAAAGGATTAAAAGATTAATAACACGTAATTTAACACATTAACATTAAGAGTTAAGAATTATAGATATCCTAAATTTAGATATCCACAGTTTCAATACATATTTTAAAGGTCTATCATTACTTAAATAGAAATCTCTCGATACAATGATCAGAATGTAACTGTCTTCTAATACCCAAGAATCCCTCAATCCGATATATCAGTATTAGAACAACATTTCTTAAACCTAAAATCCCTCAATACAATGATCAGTGTCTATATCTTCTTAGCCCCATAATCCCTTGATTCGATGTATTAAATTCACACATTTCATATCCACATGATACCTATATATATCCTTTATAAGACAAAATTAAAAAAAAATAAAAGCATTATAATTAACTAAAATACTCCCAAGTATTCCATATATCTATAAGTATTCAAATGATAAAGAAGAATAAAACAAGATGTTTTCGTATAGATATTTTTAAATAGGTTGAATTTCAAAATGCATCATCTTTCAGCTCTTCAAGGGGCCTCTTATTTATAAGAAATTATTCAATGGTCATATTTATGGGTTGGTTTAAATGACCTTATAATTATTACACTTTGACATATCATAATAATTTTAATATTGATCTTGATATATAATAATTAATTGTACTTAATTATTATATCATTTTTACCACCATTACAACACTATTATAGATTTTATCTGAATGAAATAGTTCTAAATACTCCAATTATAAGAATTAGATAGTATGAAGGACTTCAATATTGTTCATTAATCCAATGAAATGAACAAAATTAAATTTTATGATCAGTAAAATTGTTTTTCTAAGGTTCATGACTTGTTTAGTCGGATATATAGAACATAAGTCTTACATTGGTCAGCATAGTAATTTTTACTATATATTAGACACACCTTCATTCCAAAGGATTAGTTTGAATAATAAAATTTTATATTAATTTTTAAAAAGGAAAATTTTTACAATTAGTATAAAAATTTTTTTCTAAAAAAACATAATAAAACACATGGGATATTGGGAGTTAGAAAAATAGTTTTTTTAATAATTTTCATGTGATTTTCCAAACTAAAAAATGAAAGGTAGAAAGTAAAACAATCGACTCAATAATATGATTGTTAAAATATAAATTATAATGGAAATACTATGAGAAATATAGTTAATACCCCAAAGATTTAGATCTTGGTGACCATTGAGAAAGTAAAATTATTAATAGTAAACTAAATCAACACATATTTAAATATATCCACTGATTCCAATATTTCTCAAGTTCTCATATTATTTTAAAGATTTTGACATTCAATGATACCGATCAATTTATATAAGTATTTTTTATAAAAAATTAATGGTTGAATTCCAAAAATTCTAATTTCATATATAACTTCACAGAAAACATCATTGACATCATAGGATGATCTTAGTATTTTTATTTATCTACAGATAGAGTTATTTAGAAATACTCAGGTTTACTAATTATAATGAATTAATTCAATCTGGATGGTTCAGATTAAGGAATATTTTATATTCATTTTTGTGGTCTCCTTTATTTCAGTCATCAAAAATTCATTACGCAAAACAAAAAAAAATTGAAACAATTATTAATGTTAAATAAATCATATAATAATTGTAATCAAAACAATACCAAGTGTAAATAGTTTTCATCCTCAAATGATAATAAAAAATAAGAAAAATATAACTAACAATGTATCTTGGTATATCTATAAATTGGGAATCCATGCATATAAAATATGCACAACCAAATAAAAATTAAACTAAACATGGAATAACAGGAATAAATAATCCAAATGAGATATAAACAATATAATTTTTTAATTATAATTTTTTAAATAATATACATAAATTAGAACTCACATTCAAAACAATATAGTGAAATCATACCGATCTAATGAATTAAGATAGGAAATGAAAATTTTAAATATATATGGTTGAGTTGTTTGACGCTTAATCATCCCTAAAGTAAAATAAAATAATAAATAAAAAATCACCTCCACGTGACCTGTGGACACTCATCACATCCTAACACGTATATAAGTGGGTAAAACAAGAATAAAAAAACTAGGATCAGATCCTAGTAACCTATACACAATATAATATCTATGGACATACAAATGATTAATATATGGTGTGAGATAAAAGGTCTAGAATGATTTTACAAATGAAAATTAAATTTATTTTTATATAAGAATACACAGTTTATGGTTTTTTATTTCCAGTAAATAATTTCTACAAGATTCTCAAATTATTACTCCCCTATTTTTGGAATCATATAACATTCTTGGAATTAATTTTAGGCAATGTGGAACCCAAAATCCAGAATTCGGGTTCATAATCATAGATGGGGTGCTACAAAAAGGTATGAGACTGAGGGTTTTATGTAAAATATTAGGTATTATTTTATGTATAAACAATAGGTTTTTATGATTTTACTCATTCCCAAAAACTAATACAGATAATATTTTTATAGTGTACTTTGATTTACCATATTTTCCTAGTAAATGAGATATTGATAATGACATTTTAGGATTTTTTTATTTTTTTATTAACCAAGAATGGTTTGGAACTGGTAATATTTCTTGAATTATGGTAGGCATGGTATGGATTACCTCATATGTAATATCATCCTTATCTGAAAATGGATTTTCAATTGCTCAAATTCATTAAAATTTAATTCTATATTAAAAATGAATAAATTTAGGAAACATTACATAATCATTGGGATGAATATTTATAAATGAAATTAGCAAAACTAAATAGGATACCTCCTAGTTACAGTTCAAAATTTAGTTTTTTTCATAATGAACAATCCTGTAATTTCATTGTTATGATGGTAGTATTTTCTAGGTTGTAGACTATAACACCTAGGAGATATTCATTAAGTATTAGGTGACAAAATACCATGGAATTCCCTGATTCCATGAAAAATAATATGGTGGGAGATATTGAGCATTATCTCAATGCATTTTGTAGATGAATTTATCAATATATTTCTAGGGGATGGACATGTAATTAGGGTTCATGAAACAAAATATCCTATTATTTAATGTGAATAGGGGCCTAGATGATGCTGTGGATATAGAAAATAGGCTATGTCATTTGGATTCTTTAGACCCAAGAGATATAAAAGGCCTTGTTTAGTACTTATTTATAAAAAATTCAAACATAAATTTTTTTAGAAGCAATTGAAGAACCAAGGAAGGATAATGTCATTGACTAAAAAGGGTTCTGGGAGATATTTAATGATGTATAATTCTTATAGCAGATGATTTTGTCTATATTATAAGATTAAAAGGATTTTTACTTGGGGATGTTTTATGTAAGGTATTATATGTCAAAACTCATTGATATTAGTAAAGTATGTGTTGGATCATGTGATAAATGGAAATATCAAATTATAAAGGTTCAATATAAGTCCATTATTAAATATTATAGTCAAGGTTCATTATGTTGTAGTTACCCACCTATATAGAGGTTGTTAGTATGGTGGTGTCGGTGGAGGTAGATATTGATAACACCTAGAAAGTGTGTTTTTACATAGTTTAGTGGATGAAAGAATTTTTTTATTGTGTAGATTAGGAAGTAGAATAAATTTTAAGGGGAATAAAAAGGAATTATAAAAACGTTTCATAGGTTAGAGAACCACAAAATATATTATAGTGAAGAGGGTTTGGACACACAAAGTCTATGTTTTAGAACCCTACATTAATATTTCATTATAATCGGAATATGAGAAACTTTGAGATGTATTTCAACTAATTCAAGTAGATACATAATAGTTGTACATCTATCTTGGTATAGGGATCAACGATGTGTTGTGGTAAACTTTGATAGGATAAGTAAAGGACTCAAGGAAGAGTGTGAATAACTTTCTATGAGGAATGTCTCGCACATTTGAAGAGTTATAAGAATATATTTACCACAAACTAGGAACTATAGAAGGAAACTGTTGGCATGGGTCTATCTAGGGTGTGAGGTACCAACTGGATCCAGTATACTAGTATATCTATATTGTTTCATAAGATAGAATCACAATAATATTTTGGTGTGATTGAGTAATATATTAGGGTTATAGATGGATTTGGTTCTATATTTTATGATGACTGATCCTCCTCTAGGTGAGTGAAATGAGAATGGGATTAAGTGTTCATCATATTTGATCGTAATTGGTTTTATAAAAATACCATGGGAATTTTTGGTTCTTAATATGAAGATGTGATATCTACTTAATGCGAATGATTTATTGCACTGATTTAAGGACCAAATCAATAGTTATGGTCTATGAATTTTAATTATTATACTAAACAATACTATCTACACTTTTAGGGGAGAGTGGGATATATAAGAAATATGGAATGTGTGTTTTGTGGGAGACACTGGATTCCTGTCTAGGTAACTAATATAATTAGTTCTTGGTTCTATGGAGGGAAAAGATTCACCTAAAAAATCAAAGAGGGATAATAAAATCTATCTTTTTTCTATGTATTTATATAGACAAACAATTATGTGATATATGATGTTTCAAATTGATAATATGATCGATATGAGAATAATAATGTTGGATTATTAACACATGGTACTGGCAGAGTTGAGGGAGATTATGTTTGGGATATATGATCAAGAGATGAAGGGGTTCATTCAACTATGTGTAAAATTGGGTAAATAATATTTTTTTTGAATTAAAGTAGATGGTATGTGGTGATTTTGTATTAAATGTCAGGACATGAACCAAGGGATAATGAATAATAAATACCCCTATACTAGAATTAGTGATCTATTAGAACTACATAAGGGATCTTGTTGGTTCCCTAAAATAAAACTTCAATTTATCTATCATCAATTTTGGATAAATTTATAGGACATTAAATAAAAAAATCATTTTAACTCAAATGACCATTGTAAATTATTGTTCTTCCACTTTGGGGTTAAAAATGTTCCCTCATTTTTCATGGCCTTGATGTATAAGGATTTTCTAATAGAATTTTGAATATTTTTTACAGTATTTTTTGATTGCATCCTTATTCACCGAAACATTAATTAAGATAATGAGAGGTATCAATATATTATATAATTTTTTTTGAGCACAATAATTTTATTGAATTCTCAAAATTTCATTTATAGGTTGATGAGATAAGTTTTCATAGTTATTAGTATAACCAAATGTGTTTTTAGTATTTAATTTATTATAAATCATTAGAATCATTGATTATTTTGGTAAATAATGATTATTGTAGTTGAATATGATTTTCTATATTAATTAAATATATTGGTTGTATTTGATTTCAACAACCAACATATGGTTAAAATGTTTATTGGGAAAATAGATATAATCCTAATAACAAGAAGTTCACTAGATTTTTTTTAATGACTAAGATTATAACTGAATTTATTAATTTTATTAAATAATTTTTAATACTGTTGTTGATAATTGTTTTGTATATTCACTAGGTTTATTAAATATTGGTAACAAATTTAAATTACTGATAAAGATGTTTTATTTCAATATATTCTTGATGATGTTTGAAATTTCTTGTGAAATTTTGATATTCGTGTTTAATAATGAATTGGATCATTCTTGAAGATATTAAGAGAAATATGGAGTGAGTTTTTGAATATTATACTAGCTATGTATGATAAGATATATATTTTGTGATTTTTTCTTACGATAAATCCATATTTCTAAAAGGCTTCATGAAATTAGAAAGACACAAATATGAGAATGTGAGGTTAATTAACATTTGTAGATGCATTATGAGATTCTTACTACAACTATGAAGCTACATAATATATATTTGGATTATCTCTACTCAATTAAAAATTATTTTATATCTCCAAAATCTACTGTAGATTTACTACAGTGCTTTGAATCCACATGATATTAGTTTTTTTATAACAATGGTTATGAAATATCGTCCTTTTTCATACATAAGAAATTATTCAATTGTCCAAGGGATACATAATATGTGTCTTTTCTATACATGTGATTAAATTTAGGTCACATTTTTTGGAATTTCATAGAATACATAAGATTAAATAGTTAGAGAAATTTTCTAGAGTTGTTGAATAAGAAGGTTATATCACTGAAACAATTTAAATAATTTTAGGTGGATTTTCAAAAAATATTTAAATTTATATTTTTGTTATTTTTTTAAATGAAGTTTTCTTGGATGAATTAACTGATGATTTAAAGTTAAATTTTCACACAGAATTAAATAGAGATACATTAGGAGTTTAAAGAATATATTACTTTGAGGATATCAATGAATGTTTTTAATAGAGATTTCAATAGAAATTAAATGAGTGATTTACATGTATAATTAATTATATATTTTATTGGATGGTTTTTATAATGATTTAAATGAATAGAAAAAATGGAGTTTTGAATGAATACTGAAAACAAATCATGGAACTTATAAATAGAATATTTCGTTTTCATATTTGGTGGTATTATTTCTTATGTGTAAGAAAAAAATGCAAATAATTAAAATATTTCCTAGTGAATTTTCTATAGATGATTAAAATGTATATTCTCATAATAAATTTAATGAAAAAAATATATAGTGTGTTTCATGGTTGAAAATGGGGGAATTTAAAGAGGAGTACATTTAATAATTTTAATGGAAAATTATAATTTCATATTTGGAGTCTAAAATGAGTGTCCTTTCGGGTACATTCAAAGAATAATCCTACATGTTTATACATGAGTATTAATTACAAAATTTTTATGATATTTAAAGAAACATAGTAGAATAAATCATTTATAAATTTAATGATAACTCACAAGAATCTAGTTGTTTTTAGAAAAAAATGGTAAGATTGTCTTAAGTATTACAACAAATAGAGTGGATATATATTTAGGGATTTGACATGGTTGATTTGGGATTTTGAAAATATTTATAAAAACAATGTACCATCAATCCAAGATAAGGTGAAAAAATAAAATCCTTACTTTTATAGAATTGATACCAAAATATTTGATTCCATTTTTACATGAAAAAATAACATTAGACAGGAATATTTTGATAATGTACATACTGAATGAAATTTTAAATTTACTGTTTTAAATATTTAGGCACAACTCTTCCAAAGTTTATATTTCTATACAATATCAATTTTCTCACAACCAAATTTATTTATAGAGACTTTATTACTTTATTAAAGGTAACATTCGTGTTCATAACCCCTACATTATTAACATTTCTATTCATCCTCAATCCCTTTGAAAAAACGTTCAAAAACATGGGTTGAGAAAAAAATCTTACTGATGGAATAAATGTATGAAAATATGTTATTCTATTGAAAAACATGAAATCCCAGAAAATATTTTACTTTTATATTTATTACTTTAGAAAATAAAATTAATCAAATCCATATGGAAAACACATTTTTCCCCCAAATAAAAACTATAAAACCCATATAAATAAAATAGAAACTATTTTAGGGATCATACATCATCTTATACATAACCCATGTCATAAATAACTTGTGCCTAGATAAATCCATAGTATAATCCTCCCCAATTAAATATATACTTCTTTGATTGTATGAAAAGTATTATTATCTAATTAATTAAAGAGGTATAATAAGCTCAATGATCAAATATTCTATATCCATCTCAGCTGTTCATATAATCTATACCGGGCTCACCCATTCGTATAAGCTATTTATGTCTCAACCATTTGTATAAGTTGCATCTAACTCATATGTTTTTTATAATATTTTATAAAATAAATTTTTTTATAAGATGTATCATGATCACTCGTCATCATATGTTATTAATAAGTACCATATCATGAATAAAAAAATTTACTCTCATATTTTCATTATAAAAACATTAAAAACACTTTTTAATCCATATGAGAAACACTTTTGGATATTCAAATATCTATTCATTTAAAAAAAATTCATCACTAAAATACCTTTAATAAATGTAAAGATAGGTTTTCACTAAAAAACATGAATGATTGAAATTAATCCAAACATCAAATAATGGTTGTTGTGGCAAGAAAATCTATTGATTATTCATTAGTTATTATAATACATTCCTTTTTTCCTTCTGTAAAGAAACTATAAATGTTTCATATAAATTAAATAAAAAATATTCTATTTAAAATACTTTGAATGATTGTAAAAAATGAATTAAAATTTCATTTATAAATCAGTTCTGTACTAATAAATACATCTATAAAATAATTTTAAGAAAATGGAAATGTAAGAAAAATATTTAGAAATTAAATAATTAAACATTTTTAAATGAGAATTTATGGTATGGAGTCTCTTAACTCGAGTTTGAATCATCATGTTTTTTCTTTCTCATTATGAAAAATAAAATTATGCTAATTATTTAAATGATAAAATACCTTTTTATTGATAATTAAATTATCATTATGCATTTTATATAATTTATGGCCTATTTCGATATAGTTACTTCATTAGTTAGTATTTCTTCGGATGTTTTGATGACGTTGGATTCGTAATTACTTAACAAATTTGGTAGGATTAATGTGGCCAAAGATTTAATTATTATCATGACCTGTCCCAGTGTGGCCCGCGCCGCGACTCCCCATGCTCTCCTCTAATAGGACAGGGGATGGTGGCTAGCACCGAGTAGGAATATTACTAACATGGGAGGCATTGCCTAAGTACCTTTACACACACACATGTCCAAGAAGACAATGTTGAAATTTAAAAACCATTAAGGAACAAAAATGCATGCATACTACTAAACCCAACCCACATAGTGAAACGGAAAGTAAAGTGGTGGAAGCAAAATGGGCCAAAAATACTATCCCACCAAAACAAGAGTCTAAAAACTGCAAAGTGTAACCTGTGAACACAAAGAGGTGCTGGGACAGCTGCTCCTAGACGTAGGAACGCCTCGGTCTATAGGGAACTCAGAATGCTCGGTCCTGTCCTGGTCCGCCCTAGACTATGTCAAAAGGCTTCTCGTCTGCACAACACACGATATGTGTGGGAAAAACTAGTGTAGGGGTGAGTACAACAATACTCAGTAGAGGACCCCAAAAACCACAAATCAGTAAAGCAAAGGTACAATCAGCTATGTGAATTTTATGTCTATAGATCATATAGCAACACAAACTAGATATACTCAAAAATTAGACCCGTATTCTAGAGGAATGTCACACAACTGCATAACCCATATAGGGATTCCATTTGAAGATTCCACTAAGCACTCATTACGGGAGACACAATCCATGAGTCTGATAGCTCTGATGACGTCCGTCTGAGAAGTACTATTCTTCGGGAACCTCCAAGAGAGGTAGATTCACTCATTACAGGAGAAAAAATCTTGAGTGGGAAGGATCCTGATAGATAGAAGCACTCATTATGAGGGAAAAACTCCTGAGTGGGAAAGATCACAATACACAAATGAGGATCACTACTAGGGCCATGGCGGATACCATGACTCATTCGAATTCTTCTGCTATGTGATGCTCCAGCTAGGTAGAGGATCAATTCCCGGTAGAGTTGTCCATGTTGATGCCTAACTCTTCCTAGGGTCAGGAATGAATAGAGGATCTTGCTCTAGGCCCCTCAGAGGGATGCCGACTCTATCGCAGAAAGTCCTGTTGAATGGTTCATACTCCTGTGGAAGGAAACAATGCCCGACCCTCAGGGGAACGAGAAGAAGGGGCACTAACCCAAATGAAAGATGTCCAAGATATGGTAAACAAGAAAACCATGCCATTTTCTAGAAAGTACACAGCGTATATAATGGTTTCACTCCATGTTGTCTGACCTCGGGTACTGCCCATGTACAACGGACCGTGTCGTAAGGATGGTCGTGTAGAAGAGTTAATACACAGCATGTAGTACTATGTACACGCCGTGTTCGAGTTCCCGGGATCGGCTCCGTGTACGCTAGCCATGTTCCCGTACACGGTCTTCAACCCATGTACTCCAACCTCTGTAATTAGTACACGGGGTGACCCTCATTACTAGCCTCGCATGGCCGTGTGATGGAGTACAAAGTCGTTCACTCCATCCCGTGTCTGTGTACCCCCTAGATACATGCCAAGTCCCGCGTAGCCGCCTCTTCCATGCTGTACACACTATGTTTTGAAGCCGTGTAGTTTATCATGTGTCCGTGTATTTCCCTAGATACACGCCAAGCTTCGAGAAAGTCTAACATGTCATGTGACCAGGGTAACATTCCATGTGATTCCACTGTAACCCCCAAAACTCTAGCCGCCATGAAAGCACTACACGGCGTGTTCTTCGGATGTACACAGTGTGTATTCTGGAAATTTCCAGAAATGACGCTCTTCGCCAGCGCCCCTCCCGTGCTACCCTAATCATAAATCCCACTATCTGATCACCACCAATCTCTTGGGTTTGGTCACCCTGACACTAAGAAGCCGTTTCCAGTGTTTTCAAGCCACTGATTAGTCCTGAAAACAATTTTTGATCTTCCCTCGCGAAGAACTCTCGAAGAACGACCCTTCTCGATACGGTCCCATTCGTCGTCCTCCTCCATCATCATCGCACCTACACAAGGTCGCTGGGGTGTTGATTCTTCACCTTGGGATTGTTGCATCATAGAACGGATGCACAACGATCTGTTGTTCATCGCCCTGTGAAGAACTCGAAGAACACATGAACGAAAAGGGAAGAAAATCCAATAAAACAAACTTGAGGGATGTAACTCCACCATCGTTCGTCACAGCGTTGATCGACTCCCATTAATATAATTAAATAGAGCATAAATAAATAATAATAAATCAACATGGAATAAATTCCCCAAAGGATCCCAAAGAAATCCCACCTGCAAGAACGTATGAATCTGCTGATCAACTTGTTCGTGGTTGATCCTTTTTCATCGTTTAAACTCAAAAACTGGAAAAGAATTCAAATAAAAAACCCTACTTCAATTTGGATCGATTGCTGATGATGGTTTCATGTGACCATCATTGTCGAGATCCTCCAACTTCATTAGTGCATCGATTCTCAGCTTTGATCTGTCGTCGTTCGTCATTGTGGTTTTTCTCCAGCGCTCCATGGATCCTCCAGATATTTCTCTCAATCGTCCGCCAATGAGTAGAATCCCATTATCCTAATAAAAAGGAAATGAAAATGGAATCTCATAATTATGTGGCATTAATGATTCCACCATGCCATTTTTTGAGTCATTATGGCATGGAATTTATTAAAGGAACCATTTCCCCATCACCACGATGCAGCCGATGATTACATAAAAATAAAATAAACATTGAAACATTTATTTTATTTTTATTTTACTAAATTCGTCAAAAAATTAAATTCTTCCCTCAACCTGCACCGGTCGAGGTTAGGCTCATTCTTGGGTAATTTCCTCATCTCGGATGCAACGTTGCCCTCATATTTTTAATCTGAGAATCCGTTTGGAAACTGCCACAACCACGCGTGAGTGCCGACTCACTTAACTTAAAAAGTTTTTAACCACTGTTTCGAGCTCACCAGGGCTCAGAATGAGGTTCCATCTCTGCTCATGGCCTCATAATAATCACATATAATATTTAAAAATAATACACAAATAATCTGAGACATTACATTCTCCCCACATTGGGGCTTTACGTCCTTGAAAATCCAAAACAAATGCCACTCAAAAAGATGTGGGTACTGGGCATGTATCTGGGCTTCCCGCTCCCATGTGCTCTCGAGAAGATTCTCATGCTACCACCAGACGTGCACCAAGGGAATCAATCTCCAATGAAGGATCCTCTCCTATCGATCCTTGATCTCCACCAGGTACATAGCTAAGGTCACTCCATCCTTGATGTCTAGCTCGCCCCAGTCGATGACGTGCGTTGGGTCATGCACGTACCTCCTCAGCTACGACACGTGGAAGAAATCATGTACCCGCTGCAGCTGTGGCAATAGAGCTAGGTGGTATGCCACTTCACCATCTTTACACAATATCTGGAAAGGTCCGATGAACCTTGGAGATAGCTTGCCGCCCCGGCCAAATCTCCGTAACCCTCATCAAGGTGAGACCTGAAGAAATACATGGTCTCCCACTTAGAACTACAGGGGTCCCCATCCCCTGTCAGCTTAGGACTTCTGCTGGCTTTGTGCAGTCTTCATCCTCTCCTGGATGATCTACACCATCTCATTGGTAGCTCGCACCAACTCTGGACCCATGAGTGTTGACTCTCCGGGGTCGGTCCAACAAAGCAGTGATCGAAAGGGTCTTCCTTATAAGGCTTGGAACGGTGACATACCAATGGTGGAGTGGTAGTGATTGTTGTACGCAAACTCCACCTGTCGTGGGTGGTCCTCCCAAATGTGACCAAATTCCAAGATACAGGATCACAACATATCCTCTAGAACCTGAAAAGTCCTCTCCGTCTGACCATCTGCCAGGGGATGAAATGTTGTGCTCAACCGTAGCTGATTCCCAAAAGCCTCATACCATCCCTTCCACAACTGGTATGTAAAGGGGGAATCTTGGTCTGAGACTATCTTCAAAGGGATGCCATGAATCTGAACTATCTCCTACGTGTAGAGGCATCCCAAGCTCTCTATGAAACACTGCCCTCTAATAGTTAGGAAGTGGACTAACTTGGTGAGTGGGTCAACAATCACCCAGATGGAATCATGCTGCTTGGATGTTTGTGGTAATATTGTCACGAAGTCCATTTATATTGCATCCCACATCCACTCTGGAACTTCCAGGGGGTGAGATAATCCTGCTGGAACCTGGTGCTCAACCTTCACCTGCTGGCATGTAAGGCATCAAAAAATGAACTTTTATACTGCCTTCTTCATGCCTAACCACCAAAAATGTTATCGAAGATCCTGGTACATCGCTGCTGCTCCAGGATGTACCGCCAAGGGGGATGTATGAAAATCCCTCATGAACTACTCCTACAACACCACTGGTACAATAGTGCATCCTCTTAAAAGAAGTATCTTCTCCCCACCTTGTGAATATCTATCATGAGCATATCCTATGGATAAATGAGCACGTAAAGGCACACAGTCGACATACCCATGATGTGCCTCCCTAAATCACTGTAAGAGTGGAGGGGTGACAACCATTGGCTGTAGATAACTTGTATCCTCTCCATCCATGAAGGATAACTGCAACATGGTAACTACGATGTCACCTCACTAAATAGATGCGAGCTTGAACTATTTCTAAGAGAATATGCCACCTTTTTCCCATTTCCAAGAGTATAGATGATCACGAAATCATAATCCTGGAGGAACTATAGCCAATTCTTCTTCCTCAGATTCAGATCCTTCTGTGAGAAGATGTACTTGAGGATCTTGTGGTCAGAGTAGACAATAAACTGCTCGCCCATGAGGTAGTGTCGCCACATCTTCAATGTGAATAATAACACTGCCAACTCAAGATCATGGGCCGCATAGCTTTTCTCATGTGGCCAAAGATGGAGCAAACCATAAGAAATAACTGCATGCCTTTGAATCAGGGCATATCCAAGCCCAGTCCCGGATGCGTCACAGAAAACTATGTACCTGACACCCTCCTCCGGCAACTTCAAGACTGGGGTGCTCTCCAAACTCTGTCTCAACTCCTCGAAATATTTCTAGCACTTCTTCGTCCACACGATGGGTTTCCCCCTCCTGGTCATGGTGGTTATCAATGCTGATATCTGAGAGAAATCAGGAATGAATCTCTGGTAATACCCTGACAACCCAAGGAATATCCGCACCTCCGCCACGCTCCGAGGTGGCTACCATGCTAGCATAGCCTCCACCTTGGCTGGGTCTATAGCTACTCCATCTACTGAGATGACATGTCCCAAAAAGTGGACCTCCTGAATCTAGAACTGGTACTTCGAGAGCATCCCATTAAGATGGTTCTCCCAAAGTACGTCTATAACCATCTGCAGGTGTCCCACACACTCTTCTTCTAATTCCGAGTACACAAGGATGTCGTTGATGAAGAACACTATGAACCGGTCCAAGTATGACGGGATGATCCGGTTCATTAGTCCCATGAACACTTGGGGGAATTCGTCATACCAAAAGGCATCACCAAGTACTAATAGTGACAATAGTGGCATATGAAGGCCGTCTTTGGTATATCCTCATACCATACTCGTAATTGGTGATAACCTGATCGAAGGTCAACCTCCGAGAACCACTATGCCCCTCTCAGCTGATCGAAGAGGTCATAGATCCTTGGTAGTGGATACTTGTTATTCACCATCACCTGGTTTAGGCACCGTTAATCCACACAAAACCTCAAACTCATGTCTTCCTTATCGGCAAACAAGATTGGGGCTACGCAGGGTGAAACGCTGGGTCTCACGAAACCCGTGCTCTGCAAATCCTCCAACATCACCCCTAGCTCACAAAGCTATGTGGGATCCATCTGATACGCTGATGAGGAAATTAGTTCCGTCCTAGAGTGTAAGTCAATGCAGGAGTCGATTTCCTAGTTGGGAGGTAATCCTATAACATCTTTGGGAAAGACATCCCCGCACTCCAGCACCACTACTTTGAACTAAGAGATCACAACTTCCAATGCTCTGAGGGAAAGGCTAGCTAACTCAGGGGTGATTGGCGACACCCTCATATCCATGAGTTCATTCTGCGCTGCCTGGGTCTCCCTTTCTCCGAAAAAAGAAAACCACATTCCATCACGGTGGACACACCACACTGTTCACCTAGACTAGTAAATCTGGGCATGGACTGAAGATAAACAATCCATACCGAGAATGACGTCCTAAGGCCTCGACGCTACCACCATGTGGTTCCAACCAAAACTCTCACCTCCAAGGGTAAGTTCACACAGTCTGAAAAGGTGTGTTATCATCAAGTCTCCTCCCTTAGATGTCTCCAAGTGTAAGGATCGAGTAAATGGTTCTACCAGAATCTCAATGTTTCATACAATACATGTGGCTATGAAGGAATGACTGCCAATTGTGTCTAAAAGTACATCAGCTAAGGTAGAAAATACAAAAACTGTACCTCGAATCATACTTGGAGCCCCTAGGTCATATGCCTCGACCGCATGCTGCTTTCCCCATCTCTATGCCCCAGCTCCCTGAGCCTGGTGCGGACCTCTTAGGGGTGGTGGTGGAAGTAAGTCAAAGTTTCTACCACCACCCGGAGCTCCCATGCTTCTCTGCCACATCTTCCACTTGGCGGGTCTATCGTCTCCACTCTCTACCTCTTCCTTGGTGGTCCATCCACTGCTTCCCTGTCAGCAGCTCGACTGGTCTGTAAATACCTAACGAGATTTCCCTTACCATCACATGCATAGCACCACTTCTCCCTAGGATAACTGGATCCATCCTGAGAGCCTTGGACTATCGACCCCCTATCCTGGGTCCTCCTCCGACGTCTCTCACGTCAGGATCCCAACATCTAACACCGACTCCCTGCTTCTGAGGTCTCCGCACCCATCTACCTACAGGTGACTGTCGTTGGATGTCTCTACTCTTCCAAGAAGCTCTCGATCACCAAATCCCACTCGAGAACTCTAGCATAATTTTAAATCCATAGAGGCACAACACTATCTCGGATGTCTCATCGTAGACCTCACTTGAAGGTCTGAGCTCTGAAGTATTGATCCTTGACCATATCCATCAGGTACCGAGCAAGGTTGGTGAACCTAGAGGAATTGTCAGATACTATCATACTACCCTGCTCGAGCTAAAGTAGCTCCTGGATATGCACAACTCTCAGTGTAACCGGAGAGAACTCCTCCCTGAAGATTTGCTCGAACTCCGTCCATGAAAGAGTCTCCTAGTTGCAAGTCTGTGTGGTCAGACACAACCATCTTCTTGCCAATCCCTAGAGTAGGCTCGCTCCTAGGATCACCATCTGGTCAATTGGTGTCCTCACTAGACGAAAAACTCTAGTCACCACCTCAAGCCAGTCCTCAGCCGCCTGAGGGTTGGGCTTGCCTCGGAACCTGAGGGGTCTCTGTCTCTGAAACTCATGGAGCGTGATAAGCATGTGCTCCTTTCCGGTCAGTACTACAGGTACAACTGGCAGCTCCACTGGTGGTTGCATAGCAGGTGCACCCCATGGTGGATACGCATGGAGAACTGGTCTTTGTATCTAAGCCTCATCACTGAGGGGGTCATCCTCGTGATCGTGCTACTGAATCCTAGCGGGTATGCATCATGGAGGCATCATGTGAGGAAACAAGATTGACCATGGTCAATGAGTATATCTGGATAACTGACACAAAGGATATAGAAAACATGACCAATTCCTATATGATGCATGTACCATTCTTTTATTTCCCTGCAACTAGTGTTTTTGCGTACCGAGTTGAAAAGAATGATATCAGAGCCCTGGTGTATGGATACGTTAGCCGCCGCACCAACACTGGAGTCTCTGTCCTAAAACCCAAGCTCGAAAAACTGAACACTGTTTCCCCCAACCAATCTCACAGACTCCAGGTCCTAAGGCAGAACCCACCAACTCTTATACCACTCTGTCACGACCCATCCCAGTGGGGCCCATGCCGCGACTCCCCAAGCCCGCCTCCAATAGACCAGGGGCTGGTGACTAGCACTGAGTAGGCATATTACTGACATGGGAGGCATTTCCTAAGTACCTGTACACATGAAAACCTTTCCAAGCCCACAATGTTGAAATGTAAAAACCACTCAAGAACAAAAATGCATGCATACTACTCAACCCAACCACCAGAGTGCTACCGAATGTAAAGTGCTGGAAGTAAACTGGGACAAAAACACATGCCCAAAAAAACAAGAATCTATAAATTGCAAAGTACAACCTGTGAACATAAAGTGTTTCTGGTACTACTACTCATAGCCGTAGGAAAGCCTCAGCCTATAGGGAACTGAAAAAGCTCATTCCTGTCCTGGTATGCCCTGGACTCTGTCAAAAGGATTCTCGTCTTCACAAGACACGAGATGTGCGGGAAAAGCCCGTGCAGGGGTGAGTATAACAATACTCAGTAGAGGACACAAGAAACAAAAAAGTAGTAAAGCAAAGGTATAGTCAGCTATATGCAGTATATGTCTATAGAGCATATAACAACACTAACCAGATATACTCAAAACTCAGACCCATAGTCTAGCAGCAAGTAACACAACCGCATACCCCGTCTTGGGATTCCGTTTGAATATTCCACGAAGCACTCGTTACGGGAGGCACACTCCACATGTATGATATCTTTGATGATGTCCTTCCAAGAAATACTATTTATTGGGAACTAACACGAGAGGTAGATGCTCTCATTACAGGAGACACACTCTTAAGTGGGAAGGATCATGATAGATAGAAGCAATCATTACGGTAGACACACTCTTGTGTGGGAAAGATCCAGATACACAGATGAGGATCACTACCAGGGCCATGGCAGATACTGCGACTCATCCAGATTCACCTTCTAGGTGATACACCAGCTAGGTAGAGGATCAACACCTAGTATAGATGGTAACATTGATTCCTGACTCTACCTAGGGTAAGGAATATATAGAGGATCTCGCTCCATGCCGCTCAGAGGGATGCCAACTGTATCACATAAAGTCCTGCTGAAGGGATCATACTCCTTTAGAAGGAAACGATGCCTGACCTTCTAGAGAATGAGAAGAAGGGGCACTAACCCAAACAAAAGATGTCCAAGATACGGTAAAAAGAAGACCAGGCCATTTTCTAAAAATTACACAGCATGTAGAAAGGTTACACGTCATGTTGTCTGACCCCAGGTACTGCCCATGTACAATGACCCATGTCATAAGGCTGGTCGTGTAGAAAAGTTATTACATAGCGTGTAGTACTGTGTAAACGCCTTGTCTGATTGCCTAGGATCGGCTCCGTGTACACTGGCCATGTTCCCATACACGGTCTTCAACCCTTGTAATCTAACCCAAGTAATCGGTATACGGGGTGACCCGTGTTACTGGGATCTTCAGGCCGTGTGATATAGTACACAATCATGTACTCCATCCCATGTCCGTGTACCCCCTAGATACACACCGAGTCCCACATATCCATGCCTGCCATGCTGTAAACGCCATGTTCGGAAGCCATGCAGTTTATCCTGTGTTTGTGTATTTCCAAAGATATACGATGAGCTTCATGAAAGTCTAAAATGCCATGGGACCAAGTTCACATGTCGTGTGGTTCCTCTCTGACCCCCCAAATCCCTAGCCGCTGCGCAAGAACTACAAGGCATGTTGTTTGGCAGTACACGCTGTGTATTCTGGGAATTTCCAGAAAGGATGCTCTTTGCCGGTGCGCATCCCGTGCTGCCCCGATCGTTGATCCTGCCATTTTATCACCACAAAACTCTCAGGTTTTGGTCTCCCTGACACTATGAAGCTACATCCGGTGTTTTGGAACCTCTGATTGGTCCCAAAAACAAGTTTTGATCTTCCCGCCTGAAGAATGCTCGAAGAACTACCCTTTTCGATCCGGCCCGAATCGCTGTCTGCCATCATCATCGCACCTCTTCAAGGTAGTTGTGGTGTCGATTCTTCACCATGGGATAGTTGCATCGTAGAACAGACGCAAACCGATCCATTGTTCATCACCCCGAGAATAAAGTGAAGAACATGTGAAAGAAAAGGGAAGAAAATCTAATTAAACATACTTGAGGGACGTACCTCTGCCGTCGTTTATAACGACGTTGATCTGCCCTCGTTAATAGGCTTAAACAGAGTAGATATTAATTTCAATAAATCAACATGGAATCAATTCTGTAATACCCCGACCCCAGTTACCTAGAGTCAGTGCATTATTATATAACATTGGCATGATCATAAGAAAGATCAAATCTCAAAAGACCGATTGGTTTAGTAGCCTTGGAAACACTAGATATATTCATAAAGTTTTACATTACATCATAAAGTGAAAAACTACTAAAACAACATAGTCTCATTATCCCACACTATTATCCCCACATAATATCCCTACAGGTCATTAATAATTTACTTCTTCACATCCTGGGAAAAATAAAACATAGAAAAGGGGAGAGCTCAAATGCCTAATAAGGATAACAATATAGCGGAAACTTTCATAAATAAGAATAAACATTTAAGGCAATGTATAACTAAAACAAAAGCCTTTTAAACTTGAACTTCAACATAGAATGGCAATAATAAAATGAAATAATGCCATTTACTTATTCACATGGATATTCTACTAATCTAATAATCACGTGCAATATCAATAACCACTTTTATAATGATATAATGCATAATTCCAGACTATTATAACCACGTAGCCAAGGACTCGTGCCAAGACTACAAATATGATTTTTCCATGGCCTTGTGCCAACAAACTTGTTTGTCTCATGAGACCTACCGATGCATCGAGGAGCTATAGCAGACTCCACCCGTCACATATTAAGTCCAATGCATTCCCATATGAAAATGTTTAAACATAACATAAACATCCGTATTAAAACTAGCATACCAAATGTCAATAATTTCACCATAAAATATGAATGGTATAAAAATAGCACATCCACAGTCAAACATATCACAAAACCTTCCATACAATATATATGTTTTGTATCATAATAAATCCACTTTAAATAAGCGTAAAATCCATCAAAGGATGTTAACATAGATGAAATCAAAACTCTTTTTAGAGAAATATATCTTTCTATTTTGAAATCATTTAAGAGTCATATAATTATGAAATAAAACATTTTCTTTGAAAATATTCTTATAAGCTTGTAAGGGAAGCTTCGACGACTTTATAACGGCGGAAAATAACCGCACCCTCCGTATAAGTTAAAAAAACATTCTTACCTTAATTCTGTCAAAAAGGTTAAAAAGCACCTTGTTTGGAAAATGACGGAATGATTTCTTTATAAAACTCCTATAAAAAGTCAAACGAGGGTATAAATGACTTTAACCCATATTCTTTTAAATAGTGAAAATGTTTTGAAATACATTTTTAAGAAACATGGATGTGTATGATAAAGAGATCCCAGTAGATTATTACGTATAAACAACCTCAGATAATGAATAGATTGTGAAATAACCCTTACCTTTTACTTTTCCTTGGATGAGGGTAGGTTAACCTCCTGTATAATTTTGAAATAATTGTTATTAAATTATACAATAATCATATATATTAATATGATATCATATATGATCTTTTAACATTGATTTGTTAATAATATCTTAGTATTATCGTTGTTTCGGGTGTTAACTTACTCGTTTTCTTTTATATGTTTTGTTACGTAAGCCACATTTTTCATAGATAGGTTGTATCTTATTAATATCCATAATGATATAAATTCCTTAAATTTTTTTTAAATCATAAAAATATAATTATAGTTTAATGGATATGATGGAGAATGAATCACATCGCGTTCGTGGAGACAGTAGTCCATACGTACGCACGAGCGACAATATCATTCTTTTGATATTAAAATAATATATAATTGGATAGTATATCATATATACAAAATCATTATCATGTTATATTTATTATTTAAATGAGTTACACATCATTATTATACCCATCCAAATAATAATATATTGAATAACAATTACACCATGACGTGGAGACGGTAAGCCGTATGTACGCACGTATGGTGACATGTTATTAAAAGGATGGATAGAATAATGAATATGGTTGTAACATATTTATAATAACATCACAGTATATATATGATACTGGAGTTATTATTTTAGAATGGTAACAACAAAGGAAGAATATGTGGAAGAGGAAAGGAACTTGGAAAAGGGTGGTGAAATCATTACCTCTTCTTCGGGTTCTTCCTTTTGATTTGATCAAAATGGCTCTTTAGGTTGGCTTTATGATCAAACTAAGGCCTCTAGGTTGTAGTGAGGTATGTTGGGAGAGTATTTGGGCAGAGTTTGTCTGAACCAAAATTCTTTGAAGGTGTGAAGAAATGATATGGAAGAGTTCCCTTTTATAAGAGGGGTGAGGGGAACCTTTGGAAAAGCTAGAAATATTATTTTATAATAAATTCCTATTCTATTTATAATGGCTCCAAAGTTTATTATTAAAAGGTTATGGTGGGGATAGGTCGAAAACCATTCAACAAATAGAATTTAGACAGGGATGGGTTACTATATTAATCATATATTTTAGTTTTAACTCTTAATTGATTAGTTTGACATTTACCATGTCACTTTGTATTTTTATATTATATAGTTAATAAACTTACTATATACATCCAAGAGACCCCCAAGAGGTCCATTAATGATACAACTATCATGATATAAGCCTCTTGTCCGGACCTTAGATTTTAGGAAGTTAATATCAATTAATAATATAATATTTCTTTTAAAAACTCTTTTATGTCAATTTTGACACTATTTGGAAAATTGATTTTTGTGAAAATCATAACAGAATGATTAGTTAGAAAAACATCAATTAAATCAATAATAATATGCCATATTATCCTAGAAAATTAGTTTAATTCAATAAAAGTATCAAATTATATTTGTTTGGGTATTTACAATATCAATTATTTTAAATTTTCACTATTATGGTAATTACTGCATCATCATTGTGTCATAAATAAATTAATCTATTTAATGTCTAAAAATTATAAATAAAATAGAATTATTTATGAAATCTTTTTAGCTTTATAATTAATATTTATAGTCGAAAATCCAATATATATAACACTATATAAATTTTTTTTTTCTAAAAGATATATGCTTGTGTCATTTTTGTATTCATTTTAACTTAATTAAAATAAAGTGTCCCTATCACTTACAAGTGGCACCATGGGGTCCCAAAATCGACCCAAATATTCCTATAGTCGAACGTTTATCATCCAATAAGGTTATGACACGTTTTAGGGTAATTTTATATTATTATAATATTATTTTTTAACCCTTATTTACCGGATTTACCCTTTAACCATTGTAAATAAAATATTTACCGAAGTAATTATTCAAAATGTCTAAAAAAAAGTTACCTATTTACACAATTTGAACATCCTGATTCCAAATATGGAATCCATTTTCCCAAATTCAAAACACAGAAGTGGCGGAAATTAATTTAAAATTAATTCTCGCTGTCAAAACAAAAAGCGTGTTTTTAAGATATAATAACTATCAAAAGATTAATACTTGTTTATGTTCAGTTTAATTGTGAAATTATGTCCAATGAACAACATTGTATTAAATGGTAAAAATATATATTCTAAATATAATTTAAAACAACTCAAATTCATAATTTATCAATATAAATTATTTCAATTTAAAAAGTTGTTTTTAATTAAAATTTAGTAATTTTCACTATTCATCAAAATATTAAAGTTATCCGAAAAGTACCAAAATTTCACCTTAGGCTAAAATCGATATTCCGAATCCAAAAATGAAGTAAATTTTGAAATATAAAATATATATAATTTCAAAAATTAGGTATTACAATTCATAACGGCTAGTTTGATTAGTTATGGTGTGTTAGAACTCGGTGTTGCGTACAACACACACTATCACATTATTCAAAGAGAAGCGTACCGTAGAAGTTTGGGGTGTTACATTCTCCCCTCCTTCAATTAATTTCGTCCTCAAAATTTCTAGAATATTATCGCATGAAAAGATTCAGGTGTTTCTTCATCATAAGTTCCTCGGGTTCCCACGTTACCTCTTCCATCTTATGGTTTCTCCACAAAACTTTTACCAGACGCGTCGTCCGGTTTCTCAGTACTTGTTCTCTCGTATCAAGAATCCTGACGGGATATTCACAATAAGACAGATCGGGTTCCAGTTCTAATTCTTCATAGGTGAGTACATGCATTGGGTCAGGCATGCATTTCCTCAACAGAGATACGTGGAACGCATCGTGAACTTTGGAGAGACTTGGTGGCATTGCCATTCGGTAAGCTATAGCCCCAATTCGTTCTAAAATTTCGAAAGGTCCGATGTACCTGGGACTCAATTTACCTTTCTTACCAAAAAGTATGACTCCCTTCCATGGAGATACCTTCAATAAAATATGATCACCGACTTGAAATTCCAAATCCTTCCTTCCATTATCGGCATAACTCTTTTTCCTACTTTGAGCTGCTTTGATGTGATTTTGGATTACCTTCACCTTTTCCATCGTTTCCTCCACCAGTTCTAGACCTACAAGTTTTCTTTCACCAATGTCATCCCAACAAGTTGGTGTGAGACATCTCTTTCCATATAACACTTCATACGGTGCCATCGGAATACTCGAATGGAAGCTATTGTTATAGGAAAATTCTACCAAAGGTAAATATTTATCCCACATAGCCTGAAAGTCAAGTGAACAAGATCTCGACATGTCTTCTAAGGTTTGAATAGTCTGTTCTGATTGTCCGTCTATCTGAGGGTGGTAGGCAGTGCTCAAATGAAGTTCAGTATCCAGGGATTTCTGAAGACTCTTCCAGAATCTTGAAGTATAATGAGGATCACGATCAGAAACAATTGATAGGGGTACTCCATGAAGTCTCACAACTTCATTAATATATATTCATGCTAGACGTTCTAGTGGTAAATCTTCTCTTATAGAAAGAAAATGTGCTGACTTGGTAAGACTACCAACAATAACCCATATTGCATCGTTCCTTATAGGAGTCTTTGGTAGCCCTATGACAAAGTCCATCGTAATATTGTCCCATTTCCACTCCGGTATGGCAAGAGGTTGCATGACTCCTCTACGCTGTTGTCTTCCAGCTTTCACTTGTTGACAAACCATATATCTTGACACAAAATCAGCTATTTCTCTCTTCATGTTGTCCCACCAAAAATGTTCCTTCAAATATCTATACATTTTGGTGCTCCCAGGGTGTATAGAGAAATTGGAACTATGAGCATCATCAAACAATTCCCTTTTTTGATCAGGTATATCGGGAACACAAAGCCTCTTCCTGAATTTCAAAATTCCTTCTTCATACACAAAGTCTCTCAATCTCCCATCATTCAAAACATTAATCATCTTTTGAAATTCTTCATCATCAGTATGAGAACTCTTAATACTTTCTAGAAAATATGGTTTGGCAACCATTTGAAAAAGCATTGATGTTTCACCTTCCCTGGTTATTCCCATGTCCATCTTCACTAGATCTATGAAAATTGGATCCATTTCAATTATCATCACGTTCAAAACTCCATTGTCTTTTTTTCTCAAATCATATTCCACCTTGTTTTCTTTTCCCGGGTGGTAGTGTATCGTACAATCATAATCCGTTTGTAATTCAAGACATCTCCTTTTCCTCATGTTGAGTTCTTTTTGTGAGAAAATATACTTCAAACTATTGTGATCAGTATAAATCTCACATTTTTCACCATAGAGGTAGTGCCTCTATATCTTCAAAGCAAAGATCACAGCTGCTAACTCGAGATCATGAGTAGGATAGTTTTGTTCATGAATTTTCAACTTTCGTGATGCATAGGCAATAACCCTATCATTCTGCATAAGGACACAACCAAGTCCTTTATTCGATGCATCATTATAAATAACTAACACATCATTCCCCGATGGTAGAGTCAATATAGGATAATTGACTAATCTTCTCTTTAGTTCTTCAAAACATTCTTCACACTCTTTTTTCCAAAAAAAAATTAACCCCTTTACGTGTGAGATTCGTTAATGGGTTAGCCAACCAGGGAAAATTCTGTACAAAATTTCGATAATAACCTGCTAAACCAATAAAACTACATACCTCAGTTATATTCGTAGGTGCTGGACATTCTTGGATTTCCTTGGTCTTAGAAGGATCAATAGAGATTCCATCTTTAGAGACAATATGGCCAAGAAAAGAAATCTCCTGAATCCAGAATTCACACTTGCTATACTTCCCTTATAATTCATGTATTATCAGAGTCTTCAGGATAATGCGCAAGTGATTTTCATGAGCTTCGTATCTTTTTGAGTAAACCAAGATATCATCAATAAATACCACCAAAAATTAATCGAGATACTCCTTGAAAACATTATTCATTAGATCCATGAATATAGAGGGTGTATTAGTCAATCCAAAAGGCATTACAGTAAACTCGCAATTCCCGTACCTAGTTCAAAATGCTGTCTTCGGAATGTCTTCCTTCTTCACACACAACTGATGGTATCCAGATCGAAGGTCAATCTTTTAAAAGTATGGAGATCCATGCAGTTGGTGAAATAAATCATCAATGTGTGGTAGGGGATACTTGTTCTTTATTGTTATAGCATTGATCTCCCTGTAGTCGATAAATAACCTCATGGATCCAACTTTCTTTTTAACAAAAAGAACAGGGTATCCCCATGGAGAAATAGTAGGGAAAATAAATCCTTTATTACTCAATTCATCTAGTTGTTTCTTTAGTTCAACTAATTCTACAGTGGCCATTCTATAAGGGGTCCTCAATGGGGGCCTTGATCCAGGAATTAAATCAATGGAAAACTCAACTTCTCGTTCTGGAGGATGTCCAGGCAAATCTTCTGAAAATACATCTACATATTCTTTCACAAGAGGTACATCCTCTATTTGAACATTCCTTTCCTCACCCATAGTAATTTCATTCTCTTCCTCCACAATAATTGAATTTAGTTGAGCTACTGGAGGTGGATCTAGATAAGAATTAGGTGGTGACGATTCTGCTCTAAGGATAAGGTGTTCCTTATCATCATCATCAAGAATCGTATCCTCTTTATTCTTACAATAAATCTTCGCATCATAGTATGAAATCTAGTCTATAAAGAGTATTATATCAAACTCAATCATATGTATGACGATGAGATCAGTAGATAAAGAACATTTATGTGCTCTAATGGGGACTGATTCAAAAAACATTGTTGCAATGACACTTCCCATAGGATTTTTAACTGAAAACTCCCTTGTTAAATCAAATTGGAAATATCTAATTTTCTTAGAAAACTGGGAATATATGAAACAATGTGATGATCCAGAATCCAAAAATGCATTTGCTAAACTTGAGGAAACCATTAATTTACCTTCCACCATGTCTTTCGGAGCTTCTACCTCAGCAGTAGTGATAGCATAAGCTTGGCCTTGATCCCTTGGCCTTTTCTGAGGTAAGTTATCATGATTCTTAGGACATTCATTTTCATAATGCCCCATCTCTCTGCAATTGTAGCACTGAAAATTGGTAGCTTCCTTCTTCCCTTTGCAATCACGAGCTTGGTGGCCTTTTTCACCACACTTGTAACAGACTCTCGTTCCCTTCAAGCAAGTACCAGGGTGTTTCTTACCACATTTACCACAGGATGGATATTCAACCATTCCCTTCATCCCCTTATTTCCATTCCCAGATTGATCAGCAGGTCTCTTCTTCTCTTGCTTTTCTTTAAAGTCATAAGACTTAGTGAATTCCTTTTCTGTCTTGATAGCACATGAGACAATGTCTTCATACGAAGAGAAGGATTGTGATACTAATGCTCGACGGAGAAATGGTTTTAACCCATCAAAGAAACGATCAATCGTAATTCTTGGGTTACGTATATAATCTCCAGCATACCTTGCTATCCTTGTAAAGTTAGCCTCATACTTTTCAACATTCTCATCCTCCTTTTGTCACAGACTCAGAAATTGCCTTTCCATATCTGCTCGATGGTCGCGAGGAATGTATTTTTCTAAAAACAAATCTATGAACTCCCTCCACCCAATATTAGATACTTCATCATCTTCCTTCGTATTTTTAATCAATGACCACCATTGATCAGCATCTCTAGTGAGTTGATAAACTGCCATGGTAACTTTTTCCCTTTCACTACTCCCCAAATCCTGAAATATTTTCTCTAGGGAAAATATCCATAGCTCAGCTACTAAGGGATTTTTACTCCCATTGAAAATTGGTGGTTGTTTCCTCATGAATCAATCTAACATTGATCCTCCATGCTGCAGATCAGGGTGCTCCGTACAGGTAAGGTTACTATTCATAAGCTGAGTGAGTTGTCCCAGTATGGTGATTAGCTGATCAGCACCAGTTTCATCACCTGCTCCACTATAATTATCTTGCACAGGATGGAAATCCCTAAATGGAGTGCATGCATTGATACGTTTTCCATTTCTTTCACTAGGCACCATTTCTAAACAATGGCATAAACTAGATCAGTTTATGAATCAAAATACATAATTCAATACTTATAAAACACTTAACATAAATTGAACTGTTTATAAATATAATCCATAATCATAAAAATGTTTTCTTTGAGGAATTATATACACATAAACCCTTCATAATGATTTGTAAAAAAAATGAGATTTATCCTAAGCATATCCCCCTGGGAGTTTCGTAACCAAGAGTGCAGCAAGGCCCGTTGTCGTGCACCAGTTCCCGTTCGAGTCTAGCTCAAAGCGGTGTTTTTAGTTTTTACCACTAGGTACATCTGTGCCAAAGCCGCCTCTACCTGCTCATATCCAGAAAGGGATGTATTGCTTGAAAAATCACAAAATCTCTACAATACCAAAATTCTAGGAAGTTATTCTATACTAATCATCAATGTTCATCTCAGGTCTACGTGCTCTAATCATATTTTATCTAAATATAGCTTCCAAGGTTTGTACTAAACTTTCTCTGATTCCAACCGTAACACCATGACCCCAGTTACCCAGAGTTGGTGCATTATTAAATAACATTGGCATGATCACAAGAAAGATCAAATCTCGAAAGACCGATTGGTTTAGTATCCTTGAAAACACTAGATATATTCATAAAGTTTTACATTACATCATAAAGTGAAAAACTAAAACAACAACATTGTATCTTTATCCCAAACTACTATCTCCAAATAATATCCCTACAGGTCATTCATAATTTACTTCTTCACATCTTGGGAAAAATAAAACATAGAAAAGGGGTGAGCTCAAATGCCCAGTAAGGATAAAAATATCGAGGAAACATTCATAAATAAGAATAAACATTTTTCCAAGGCCTTATGCCAATACACTAGTTTATCTCATGAGACCTACCGATGCATCGAGGAGCTATAGCGGGCTGCACCCGTCACATATTAAGTCCAATGCATTCCCATATGAAAAGTTTTAAACATAACATAAACATCCGTATTAAAACTAGCATACAAAATGTCAATCCTTTCACCATAAACTATGAATGGTATAAAAATACCGCATCCACAGTCAAACATATCAGAAAACCTTAAATACAATATAGAAGTTTTTTATCATAATAAATCAAGTTCAAATAAGCATAAAATCCATCAAAGGATGTTGACATAGATGAAATCAAAACTCTTTTTGGAGATATATCTCTTTCTATTTTGACATAATTTAAGAGTCATATATTTATGAAATAAAACATTTTATTTGAAAATATTCTTATAAGCTTGTAAGGTAAGCTTCGACAATTTTATAATGGCAGAAAACAACCGCACCCGCCGTATAAGTTAGAAAAACATTCTTACCTTAATTCTGTCAAAAAGGTTAAAAAGCACCTTGTTTGGAAAACGACGGAAAGATTACATTATAAAACTCTTATAAAAAGTCAAACAAGGGTATAAATTACTTTATCCCATATTATTTTAAATAGTAAAAATGTTTTGAAATAAATTTTTAAGAAACTTGGATGTGGATGATAAAGAGATCCCAGTAGATTATTACATATAAACAACCTCAGATAATAAAGAGATTGTGAAATAACCCTTACCTTGTACTTTTCCTTGGTTGAGGGTTGGTTAACCTCCTGTATAATGGTGAAATAATTGTTATTAATTTATACAAGAATCATATACATTAATATGATATCATATATGATCTTTTAACATTGATTTATTAATAATAACTTAGTATTATCGTTGTTTTGGGTGTTAACTTACTCGTTTTCTTTTATATGTTTTGTTACGTTAGCCATGTTTTTCATGGATAGGTTGTATATTATTCATATCCAGTATGATATAAATTCCTTAAACATTATTTTTAAATCATAAAATGATAATTATACTTGAATGGATACGATGGAGAATGAATCTCATCGCGTTCGTGGAGATGGTTGTCCGTACGTACGCATGAGCAACAATATCATTCTTTTGATATTAAAATAATATATAATTTGATATTATATTATATATACAGAATCATTATCATGTTATATTTATTATTTACATGATTTACACATCATTATTATACCCATCCAAATAATAATATATTGAATAACAATTACACCACAACGTGGAGACGGTAAGCCTTACGTACGCACGTATGGTGACATGTTATTCAAAGAATGGATAGAATACAGAATATGGTTGTACCATTTTTTTAATAACATCACATTATATATATGATACTGGATTTATTATTTTATAATGGTAAAAACAAAGGAAGAAGAAGTGGAAGAGGAACGGAACTTGGAAAAGGGTGGTGAAATCATTACCTCTTCTTCAGGTTCTTCCTTTTGATTTCATCAAAAGGGCTCCATAGGATGGCTTTCTGATCAAACTAAGGCCTCTAGGTTGTATTTAGGGAAGTTGGGAGAGTATTTGGGCAGAGTTTGGCCGAACCAAATGGCTTTGAAGGTGTGAAGAAATGAGAAGGAAGAGTTCCCTTTTATAAGAAGGGTGAGGGGCACCTTTGGAAAAGCTAGAAATATTATTTTATAATAAATTCCTATTCGGTTTATAATGGCTCAAAAGTTGATTATTAATAGGTTAAGGTGGGGATAGGTCGAAAAACATTCAAGCAATAGAATTTAGACAGGTTTGGGTTACTATATTAACCTTATCTTTTAGTTTTAACTCTTAGTTAATTAGTTTGACATTTACCATGTCACTTTGTATTATTATATTATATAGTTAATAAACATACTATATACATTCAAGAGACCCCCAAGGGGTCCATTAAGGATACACCTATCATGATATAAGTCTCTTGGCCGAACCTTAGATTTTTAGGAATTTAATATCAATTAATGATATATTATTTGTTTTAAAAACTCTTTTAAGTCAATTTTGAAACTATTTGGAAATTTGATTTTTGTGAAAATCATAACAGAATTATTAGTTCTAAAAAAGTCAATTAAATTAATAATAATATGTCATATTATCATAGAAAATTAGTTTAATTCAATAAAAGTCTCATATTATATTTATTTGGGTATTTACAATATCAATTATTTTAATTTTTCACTATTATGGTAATTATTGCATCATCATTGTGTCATAAATAAATTAAATTATTTAATTTCTAAAAATTATAAATATAATATAATTATGTAATAAATAGTTTTATATTTCTAATTAATATTTATAGTCGAAAATAAAACATATATAACCATATGTAAAAATTGTGTTTCTAAAAGATATATGTTTGTGTCATTTTTGTATTCATTTTAACTTAATTAAAATTAAGTGTCCCTATCACTTACAAGTGGCACCATGGGGTCCCAAAATCGTCCCAAAGATTCCTATGGTCGAAATTGTATAATCCAATAAGGTTAGGACACGTTTTAGGGTAATTTGTTGTTATTATAATATTATTTTTTATCCCTTATTTACCGGATTTACCCTTTAGCCATAGTAAATAAAATATTTACCGAAATAATTTTTCAAAATGTCTAAAAATAAAAGTTACCTATTTACACAATTTGAACATCTTGATTCCAAATATGGAATCCATTTTCCCAAATTCAAAACACATAATTTGTAGAAATTAATTTAAAATTAATTCCTGTTGTCAAAACAAAAAGCGTGTTTTTAAGATATAATAACTATCAAAAGATTGATACTTGTTTATGTTTGGTTTAATTGTGAAATTATGTTCAATGACCAAAATTGTATTAAATGGTAAAAATTTATTCTAAATATACTTTAAAACCACTAAAATTCAAAATTTATCAATATAAATTTTTTTATTTTAAAAAGTTGTTTTTAATTAAAATTTAGTAATTTTCACTATTCATCAAAATATTAACGTTATCCGAAAAGTACCAAAATTTCACCTTAGGCTAAAATCGATATTCAGAATCCAAAAATGAAGTCCATTTTTAAATATAAAATATATATAATTTCAGAAATTAGGTATTACTATTCATAACGGCTAGTTTTATTACTTATGGTGTGTTAGAACTCGGTGTTGCGTACAACACACGCTATCACATTATTAAAAGAGAAGCGTACCGTAGAAGCTTGGGGTGTTACACATGGTCAAAAAAACTAATACATTGAAGTTTAGACATGTTTTTGGGATATTTTAAGGACTTATCCCATAGTTTGAACCATGCTTTACTTGTTTTACCTTTTTTACACTAAACATGGTGAGGAATATATACTATAATTAATATTCATAATGACCATAAAATAATCGTAATTATTAAAAAAATTAATTTCTTCATTAGAAAAATGAGATCCATTTTTCAAAATTCAATTCCTCAAAGTGGAATAAATTAATTTAAAATTGAACCCACAAAACTTGATGAAACATGGCTTTTTGGAAAATGTATTTTTCAAGCATATGATAATTTTACATTTACTATATGACTTATATAAATAATTATATGAATTAAAATAAAAATATATACATATAAAATATATAAATTTAATTTAAATCATTCATCATTATAGAGTATTTTAATTAATTTATATGGAAACACATTACACTCTAAATTTTTTTATGAAAAATGTGTTTAATCATAAAAATAAAATTATACAAGAATAAAATAAAATCATTATTCATCTATATTTAATAATATTATATCTACTTAAATAATAATTATTTTAAATTAATTAGAAACTCAATTCAGAATGTAAATTTTTTAGGAAAAGAAAATGGATATTTTACAAAAATCATTTTTTCACTATTTACTGAAAAATTAATTTTTCTTAGAAATAAAAAACATTAACCCTAATATGATTTTAATATTCAAATTTAAAAATTTCAGTACCATTTATAAAATTAAATTGATAAATTTTTCTGAAATTAATAGTAATATTTTCTCACAAAAAGGAATAAAAATATTCCTTGAAGAAATCATATTTTAAAAACATTAAATGAATTCACAAATTTTTTTCTAATTTTCTATGAATTGATCAATAAATTTATATAGAGGTAGAACCTTGTATATATTTATATATTAATTTATTTAATCCATTTTATATCCTCTTATTCAATATTTAGGTTATATCAATATAATTGAAATACTAATATTTAATGTTTCGTATAAGCTTGGGGTTGAGTGTTGTATACACTATCAAACATCGTGATATTTTAAAATATCAGGGTGTTATACCCCCTTCAATAAATGTAATCCTCATAATTTAAAATTGAGCATGGTAGTCAAGGTTTTTTACATTTAGAAATATCTTTTTTGAAAATCCACATTAGAAAATGTGTTAATAAAACATTCTTTGATAACGGGAAGTGAGGAACATAGAGTTAAACCCAAATAACCATTATTGAGTTCCTGGATGAGAAGGAAAATTGTGGTAAGTGAAAACATTGACAAGGAAGATAAAATTAATGATCAAATAATCATGGAGATAAATAGAGAACGTTTATAAAAAGTTTTTGAATAATCATTATAATTTCAATGACCTCAAAACCATAACTCAATGAGCTATGAAAAATACAATCGATTAATCATACAGGAAGGTTAAACTATAACAATGTTTTGTGATATTTTTCTTAGTGTTGGGGAATTTATTTTAAAAATATGATAATAAAAGAAGAAAATATAAAACATTTTATTTAATTTAAAAAATGAAATTTCATTCTTTGGTTGCATGTTTCAAATAGTTTCCAAAATTATCTCATATTTTACTCAATATTATGAGTATTCAAGATTAATTATTCCATGCATGCGGCATTAAAATCAACTTATAATAGACCATGTAATCCAGAAAAGGATAACACATTATTATTTCTATATTTAAATATTTACCAAAATATAAATTTTTAGCATATTTAAAGATAATATCAAAAATGAATAAGCCTTCATATGAATAAATAATACATTAATATCCAAAATAACATGAAAGGCTCAAAATATATCATTCCATAAATAAATAAACATATAACTTAATTAACCTAAATGAAATAAATATTCAATAAATTTTTAACCTCAATATTTATATCATAACCTTCATCTTAAACTTAGCAAAGATTTAATAACATAATTCTAAAATAATCCTTTAAATTAAACCTAATGGTGATATATTACTCCAGCCAATAAAAAATCTAAAAAGATCTCATTAATCACAATAAAATCCCACAGAATGAAATATATAAAGGAGAGTCTATTACTTTAAACATACTATCAACCTTAAAATTATAAACCCATGATGGTATCCATAAATCTAATGTTAACCTCACATGAATAAATCCTAATATCCAAATTTATCTAAACACATATGCTAACACCAACTATAACAGCCCTGAACTAATACTCCCAGATCGGATGGTAAAACCTCATATATACATTTATTTATTTGATACCAATAAATTTGAATGGATTTTAACCCTTTAAAAAATATAACATAAAAATAAAATATTGGATCACTTACATACCCAACGACATTATGGTTCAGAGTTTTAAAGAATATGGGAAATATCTTTTATAGTTGACATTTCTATATAGTATCTATTTTCCCCCAAAACTAGTTTCTTATCAATAATTTATTGATTAATTCATGGTAACATCAATATATGGAACTCTATATTTCTTAATTTTTATACTCACCATTATTCCCAATGAAAAATAGTTTTAAAATGTGGGATGATTATAACCAAAATTTTAGCAGGGGACATAAAAATAACAAAATTTATTAGTCAAGTAAAAACCTGTAATTTTTTTAACAATCATATTTTATTCTGTGATATTATAAAATAAATCAAATCCATATGGTAAAATATTTTTCCCTAAATAAAATCAACTAAATCCCATTATAAGAAAATGATAATCATTTTTTTTTGAAAAAAAGAGTATTATATTAATAACTCATGTTTGAATTCACTATAACCCATTTAAATCCATTAGATAACTCCCCATGGTAATCTAACTATATATTTAATGTTAATAAATGGAATATTACTCAATGAATATGAGAAAAAATTTAAACAACCATCATATAAGCTATATCGGGATGACCCATTTGTATAAGCTCTATGGAGCACACCTCTTTATATAAGATATATCAGGATCAATGGTATGTATAATAAATATAATTCAATCCATTGATAATTTATAATTATCATGTAATATATAAAGAATAAAATATTTTAATATTAATCATTTTCATTATAAAGCTCATGAAAAATTATTTACAGTCCATTTGGAAAACGCATTCAGATATAGAAATATCCTCTTATTTAAATAATCCTTTATCAGAAAAATAATACCTATAAAATAGTGAAGCAAAAGATTTCATTGAATAAAAAATATAACATTTTAATGTAATAAAAACATAAATCAATGGTTTTAGGGGTAGGAAAATTCTTTTACACCGTATACGATTAAATTAAACAAGTATTTTTTTTCCTTTGGTAATGAAATTAAAAAAATATCATATAAAATACACAAAAAAAGCTTAGTTATGAAACCCTTTGAAAAAAAGTAAAAAATAAACAGAAAATATACTTTATAATTCATTTATTTCCATATAAATATATCAATAAATTAATTTTAATAATATTGACATGCAAAAAAATATGTTGAAGATATATCTTCAAAACATTTAAAAACAATTTTTTATGTTAAAGAGCCCCTTACCTTGAGTCAGACTCGTCGAATATATTATTTATCATCCTAAATAATAAACATATGATCATTATTTAATTTTATTATAAAATTTTCATGTTCATTTATTTATCATTATCTATATTATTTTATTTATTTCCCTATTTTATTTAGTTACTTCATCAAATAAGTTTACATCTGTCATTTTGAGGATGTATGAATCATAATACCAAAAAAATTTGGTTGGAAGAATGTCATAAATGTAGAAACTATTACATAAAATCTATAATAGAAATTTTGAAATAATAATAATTATTATAAATTAATTGTACTTTTAAAACTATCCATGAATGATGGTTATGAAAAAAAAATTATGTTAAAATCATTGATATGGTGGTCTGTATGTACTCTTGAGTAACGCTTCCGTTTTTCAAATAATAAGAGTGAAATAATATTAGTAAAATTTAATAATTATATAATTATAATTTTTTCATAAATATAAAAATTTATCTTTTAATAAACTTATATATAGATTATCTATGAGATGTGGTGATGAAAAATGAATCACATTTATTTGTGGAGGTGGAATTACACATGAATGCTCGAAAATTTTTATCATTTTTCAAGGGATATAAATGTAAGAATATTTATGATATATAATATTTTAAAAATATAGTTCTTTCATTAATATCATATATGTACATTAAATTCATTATTATAATCAGTATGCAAGGCGGTGAAGGAAAATGAATTACATCTGTTTATAAAGGAGTAGTCCTCCGTACACAAGAAGGATGATTTCGTTTAACATTTAATGAAAGCAGAGATATATATAGGTTATTATATTATAGTATAACATATTTTTTTATGAAATATATTTATGTTATTAATCCAAAATGTTTTTGGAATATTTGAAGGAGGTAGAAAAATAAATAAAAATAAAATATTGGGTAAAAAGCTATTCCTATTCGTTTGAAATTGTCATTTTCATTACACTTTAAGAACTAAAATAATGGTTTTATTCTACAAATAATATTGATAGAATATTGATTAGGATTTTATTTTTGTAATTTTTAGGTATTTATATATATATAGTCCAAAAAATGTGCGAGGAATGGAGGATACATGGTGATCTTTTTACATGTGTGGGGAACAACACCCTTAGAATTACTAAAATATTAAATCAATATTAACAAATTTTCAAGGAAAAGTTGAAAAAAGATGATATATTTATAATATAGGAATAATATGTGTCTAAATAAACTCATAAACTAATATTTTTAAAAGCTTAAGTTATGTTTTTTAATGTTATCTATTTTTAACCCCTCCTGAACTGTTTTGATGATTATCGTGAAATCAGTATTTTTTACTCTTTAGGGTTCATGAAATAAACTATAAATGGAATTCAGACCAATACATGGATTAGGTATGATTTCATAAAACATATAACATAGTGTTTTTCAAAGATAATATTTTTATACATTTTAAATCATTTAATAAATACTTTTTATTAGAAAATATCATTAATTTCTTCTTTAGATCTATTCAACTATTTTGACTTTAAAGTCATAAATATAATAATGTAATTAAAATTTAAACTTTTAAAACATATATAAAATTTTATATGAACCTATATAATTATTTTAACACAATAACTGAAGGAAAAAATAAATTTTATAGTTTTGAATTTTATTTACTCGATTTTTCTACTATTATAACAAGCATTATGTCAGTGTTTCATACACATTTAGGGTAATTATTTAACAACTAAACATTATAAATAAATTTAAATGTAAATTTTTTCATAAATATTTAAAAGAAAAAAATAATAATTGGGATATTTTTTTATCCTTTTTAAAAAATATTAAAAATATTTAAAACAAGAGTGTCAAATTTTGGACATTATCCTTTATTTAAAACTATATAAATGTTATAACCAAAGGAAAATGGGATTAAATTTCCAAAATTTTAATATTTTTTGGTAATTCTTGAAAAAAAATAATGATATAAAATTGATACATGTTTTATGAAGATATTTATGCCATATTCTGTAGTTTCAACCTTGTTTTACCTGTTTTACCTTTATCGAGGTGAAAAATATTTACTATGGTAACAATTAATAATAAACAAAAATAAAAGTGTATAATTTTACCAATATTTACTAAATTATTAAAAATATATGATCAATTTTTGAAGACTCAATTATTTGTATTGCATACCATTAATTTATAATTAATCCAGTAAAATGTGACAGAATACTGTTTTTAGAAAAATACATTTTTGAAGAATTATATGATCTTACATTAATATTATGACTAGAAATAATAATTAAAATAATTAAAATTTCAATGTATATTTATATATATAATAAAAAGTTAATTTAAATCATTCATCGTTGCTGATTATTTTAATTAATTATGATGAAACAAAATTATGCACTTAAAATATATTTTCGGAAAAAATAGGTTTTAATCAAAAAAATATACATATAAACAAATAATGTATAATAATTTTTATTATTAATTTAATTAAAATATTTTTAATTAATTATTAATTGTTTAATTTCAAATATAATTCAATTCATAATGAAACTTTTCAGTAAAAAGAAAAGGAATGTTTCACTAAAATCATTATTTTTACTATTCACAGAAAAATCCTCCTTTCCTGAAAATTCCAAAAAAGACACCACAAGATAATTTAGATATGTTTATTTTAATACTTCAATACTTATAATCAAATTAAATTTATAAATTTTCTAGAAATTAATTATAATATTCACTCACAAGAAGCAATAAAAATCATTTATGAAGATAACAAAATTTTTAAAGAATAAAATAACATCAATAAAAATGGACTAATTATTCCCTATCCATTAAAAAATAAATTTTTATTGATTTTTACCCTTATATATATGTTTATTGTAATTTATTTACTTTGATTCGTAACTTCAAATTTAACGATATAGTTGTATTGATCATATTTAAGTAATAAAATTCCACGGTTCTTGTTAGCTCTGTGTTAAATGTTGTGAATGCTATCTAACAATTTTTTCTATTAAAATATCAAGGTGTTAAAATATTTATTTATTAATTATAATTTTAATTATCTTGGTAACTAATAAGATCACACCTGTAGGTTTTTAATGTATATAGAAAATAGATTATAATAATTATGAAATAAACAAATTATGTCAAATACAAAATTGTAAGATCTTATAAAATAAACAATGTAAAGATGAAAAAATACTGATATATCTAGTTTAAAAAATGTTATAAGATTATATATCCCCAAAAAAATTCCATTTATCACATTTATATGCATAAGGATTAATTAAGAATATTTTTTCCCATTTCAATATCTAAATGTTGAAGAAGAAGGCATATTACAATAAGGTTATTCAAGTATGGGATAATATTTTTCGAAAAGATTTTAATTTTTATCATATTTATTTAAGAATATTAATATTGTAACCTCAAATTATGTGAAACTCTCATCCAACATTTAATTTTAATAATTCAATGAATTTAGATTTTAATTGAGCCTCAATTTTCAAGAAATGTTGTGCTAAACATGATGTCACCCTAAATTCTAAAAACATACCATGACATCCATGAAGTAGTGGGTAGAGTGGAAGAAGAGGGAGTTCTAATTAATATGTGAGTGATAAAAATCTAAATCATTTAATGGTATTATGACTTGGTGTCGAGTGATCCTAACCCAATGTTTGATCTAAAGAAATAGAGTATAGTGGATTTTATAAGGTTGTCATATCATTAGTGTGTCATCCATGATTGTTTCCCCGATGGTAAAATAAATAAAATCCTCACATCATATATATTCTTTAATTTCTAAAAAAATTTGTTCATATTTCAATTAGGTTACAGACAAGATAAAACGATTGAATAAATTCTTTTTAATGATGGAATAAGAACTAACTAATGGGTGAATGTGATCAGATATAAAGTGTTAATTGGAAATAACCATTATTCCCCCATATTAGGATTAATATATTAAACATTAATCCAACAAGTGTTCTTAGAGCCTAATGTTTCTTTATTGGGTTTCAGTATAAAAATTGTTTTTTTAGATTTTTTTCACACATGGATTTAATTATCAGACCATCTATTTTAAATTGATCCATGTATAACGAATAGAAAAACAATAATATTATTTTTCTATAGGTTTGTGGAAATAAAATAGGAGATTATATATGAAGATATTATTATTTTTTAAAAATTAATGAAGACATAGTGATTTATAGACAAAGAAGTTCCTAAAAATATCAAGAAAATACAACACATACAAGAACATGTCTCATTATGCTATTGCATTTGATATGTGGAGGAATTCAGAAGTTTTTTATGGTAATGTAGTGAATGAAAAATATATTGATTTATTGGTAATAATGTTTTATGAAATTTCAATTATCAAAAATTTAAATAAGAGAAATAGATATAATATGATGATTGAGGAGAGAAAAGACTCTATTATAAAGGTAACTAATTTTTATTTCAATATTAAATATGAAAATAATATTGTTTTAAATATTCATTAAAATATGGAATAGAAAATTACCCTATGATGATCAAAATGGATGGATTTTTAATTAATAATATTGGAATTATATTAATTATTCAATACATAAAATGTTCATAGAAAATGATATATTGAATCCATGCCTAAAATTATTGATCAACTGTAGATTGATCATAGTGTGTGTAATGAATTCATTGAATACATGGTCATGGAAAATATAATATTTAGGAAATAATATGTTCCCTTGAATAAAGAAACTATCAAAATATCTATAAATAGTATGGGTTAAAGTGAATTATATATGTAATTTTCACATAAAGTAAAGATGAAATGGGAATGAAGATGAAATTAAAAGAATATCTTATCCTTTTCAAAACTCTACATGAAGAGGCGATAAAAATTTGGAATTCATTTATATCAAGGATGAAGGAAATAACAACTTTGTTAAGGTATGAGGAAGAAAATATTCAGTATATCATTGAGAGGATAAATACTTATATTAAAAATAAGTGTATACTAACCTTGTAAAAAACATTAAGAGGAGTTTAAAACCAAAAATATTTAATTAGTAACTAGGAATAAAATCAATGATAAATTAATTGGAAGAAACACATAAATAATGGTTTCATTATAATTATACTAATTTTGAACAGTAGAATACATATTGAGTGTTTGCATAGAATCCTAAATACTCCAAATTGGGAGAAAATATGTTTTGATGTCTTCTAAACTAAGGAATAACTATATAATGTGTAGCATTGATGCTTGATATTTTATTTATGTTAACTATATCTATATGAATACACATTTATATAAGAGATAATCTAAAATTTTACTAAGGAAATCCTCCATTTATATGAATAACATTAAGGTTGATTTCTTTAGAAGAAAATGTTTTCTGTTGGAAAACCAATTACCACATTTGATGAAAGTTTGGATGATTCTCAATAGAAGGTTCACTAAACACCAAGAATAGACTTCTCATAGAATAATTTATGGATATAATGATGTAATATATGAAATAAAAATGAATATTCTCTATATGGTAGAATATTTGATAAACTTGTCAGTCAACACTCACTAAGGAATCATATGAGTAAATTTATTCTAAATGAAATTAAAGGGAAGAAGAATGAGGCATTAGAAAGAAACGATGAATGATTTAAGATAACTTCTATGGAAGAGGGATCATAATGTGTGATATAATTAAAATTAGTCGAATGATGAAACATGTACAAGTGGTTTTTTATTACAATAATGGTAAATCACAATCTAAAGAATATAGAGAAATGTAAATCAAATATTTGGAATGAAATTTTTACAAGTGGAATTATGAGAAAAACCAATGATAATGATTGAAAGTGAGTTATATGATATGATTTTTATCGAAATTTAAAACCATATTCCTCAGCATGACAGTTCCTAGGAATCACTACTAAAACCATGTACTTTATTATTTCTAACTATTGATGAAGTGGAGTAGGATTATTGGGGAGATACAACGGATGGGATGTATAAGTTAAATGAAAAATTTAAAGAACACCTATTAATGGTATCAATGTATAATATGATCCAATATGTTTTCTCATGTATCTAATAAAGATATGATAGCTTTATCTATGTTTCAATTTTGAGATGAATAAATACTAGTGATTTAGATCTCCATATGAAATTCAATTGAGGTGAAACCCATTTCTAAGTTGTGATGTAGTATCAAGATGAATTAAGGGACAATTGAATGGTATTGAGTTTTATTCCCAATGGTATCAATCCTTAATTAAAGTGAAAAAATAATTATAATAGAATAATAATATTATAAGTTGGGATTTTGGAAGATGTTGAAATTATTGATCATAAAATATACTATTTTATACATTATTAACTCATCTATGATTTCTTTAGATTAATGGATACATTAATATGACAAATCCATAGTTCATATATGTTCATTTTAAAAATTTTATGGATGATTTAGGAAACTATTTTATGGGTAATTTTAATATATTAATGCTACTGGATATGAATAAAATGTAGATTCATGTGGTAATACCTTACTTGTAAACTGAGAATCATTAGAATTTTGAATGGTTCACACACATTATTATTTTATTATTTTATTATTAATGATTCATGTAAGAGTAATTGAGATCAATGGATGAAATTCTGAAACAAGGTAATTATTTATGATTCATGGTATTTTTTGAAGTATGGCTGTGACATGGGAAAAATTCATATTTCTTAAAAAACTATTATTTCCTACATAATGTTTTGACTTAGTTGGCTAAAAGGGTTTTTAGATGAGTCATTCCCAAGAAAAAATTTATTCATTTAAATCTTTTATATTCCATCCGTAGTTTTAGGAGATGATCTTGAAAGGTATTCTTGAAATTTTTATTCAATAATAGGATGGAAACTATAGGTTTCAGAGAGAACGAAATAAGGTTCCATTAATGGTGAATGATGAATTTTTTTTTCTTCCAACTAATGATATCAATGAATTTGTTGAAATTATAGGATGATATCTAATGTGGTTGGAAGAACCATTAGGGTTTAAATAAGATGAAATTTGTTATATGTGTTGATTGTTATAAATATAAAATAAAAAAATGATCATAATTTTTTGGATTCATTAAGTGTATGTCGAAGGGGGGATTATACTCATCAAATAATGCATATGATTTGTTTAGATGAATTGAAAATGAATATCCTACTATAGAAATATATGATAATAGAGGGAGATAAAAAAAGAGGATAACCAAGAGAAATAATTCCTTTGAATTTTACATGTCAATGGTGGAGTGCCATTTTCTGACCAATTTCAATTTTACCTCACTGTGGGAGGATAATAGTTGATTATAAATGTATAAATTTGATATTATATGGTTTATTATGAAATATGGAATTAGGAACGTCTTGGAATAAAATAAAATAGTTTAGAATATTGTAACAAAATGTGTATTAGGGGTTGGATTTATTTTCAATCAATAGAAACCTGATGTATGGTGCTGATGAAATATTAGTATACATGAATATGAATATATGTATGACTTTAAAATCATGGTTGGATATGTTTTTTAACCATACAAAATATGGTTTTATAAACAATTAATTATACCAGTATACTCCTGAAAATAATAAGTTAAATAAATTGGTTTGAAGGATTGAGATGTTAAATGAAATTATTTCTTTTCATTGAGATGTTATAAGATGAATATGGATTTGTGTTGCATGTTTACTAGGTTTGTGGAAATTTTTTTGGAAACCTTAATGGAATGATAGAGAAGAAATTTTTATATATTGGCTTTTTGATGATGTAATATTCATGTGAATTATAGATTGGAATTATTATTAATGAGGTGAATTAAGTTAATTATGATTTAAATGTCTTATGAGTAGTTTTGAATACACTTGAAATCTGGAAATTTTTTGTAATTATGTAGTATTAACTCTTATTTTTATGAAGGATATTTATGAAAAATAATTTTTTTAGGATTGTTAGATATTAAATTTACATAAACATGATGTTCCTGAGGATAATTCACATTAATAGAATTTATGAATGATTCTCCCTAAAACTATAAAGATATGTAAGATACATTGGAATTTGTTATGCTTATGTCATAATAACTCTATGTTTTTGAAATTCACATTATATTTACTAAACTTTTTTGTAGTTTTTTATGATTATAAATATGGATTTGGTTACAAAAGATAAACCTTAGTGATAAATAAGTCCTACTCTATTGGATCAAAGAATTCATAATATTCAACATGTCAATATGTATGTTTAACTTGATATCACATCCTTATTTTTGGAAGTACAGATAATAAATAATATTCAAAAGATAGATAAATTTAGAGGGTTTCTTACACAAAAAGTTAATGTCAGGGAAATATATTCAATACCTATAGGTTGATTTAAAATTATTATTACAATAGATATTTTTACGGAATTTTTAAATGATTATTTTCTTGGAAGTATTAAATAATGATTTAAATTACAATTTTTTTAGATAATTAAATGGATATATATGGGAATATTAATATATATATATATCTATATTATTATATATGGGGAATATTTTATAGAATATTTTAGTAGTGGATTTAGTGTTTATTTTCATTGATAAATATCTATATAATTTTGTGGAATATTTTTTAGGGATTTAATTGTAGAAAAAATTGCGATTTTAAGGGAAGTTGTTACAATAAATTTAAATAGTTATAAAAATAATATATTGTATCTATATTAAGAGGTATTATCAAATGTGTATAGGAAACCCAATAGAAATTAATTCCTATATTTCTTGTCATGTTTTCTATAAAGGATTTAAATTGTGATCTTCATGGTGAATTTAATAGTTAAATGAATGGTGAGTTTCTAGGAGAAAAACAAAAATATTTCAAGAGTAGTATTACTAAAAATTGTATGGAAAAGATATTTTTATATTTGGAGTATAACGACGATAATATTGTGGGAGATATTAAATGATTAATCTCTAATTGTTTAGGTAAATTTACATCTATATTTTTATTGATATTCAATGTAATATAGAAGAAAAAATCTAGGAAAAATTGGAGGATATCTAAAATTAATTAATTTATTTTTCAAAAAATAATGAAAATATAGTTTCAAGTAAAATAATGGATAAAGTGAAGAGATCTTGATATATTTGACTTAGTTTATTGAGTTTTTGGACAACATTTATTCAAGTGGTATATATATAATTATCATGGTATATATAAAAATTCTTATATCTATTCTAGATAAAAGGAAAGAGATGAACACCAATTTCCAAATCTGATTGATGATAAAAAGAGGTTCTAGAACAATATTGATATATCTAGTTCAAGAAGAAAATAGGAATAGAGGAAAATAATAATAATAATTTAATTTATCAAATTTAATGGAATAATTATCAAATAATAATATTGATTTCATTTGATATATCTAGCTATGGAAGAAGAAGATAATATAAAACATAGTTATTCATGTACATATGAATCATCATATAGAATTTATTTGTCCCTTTTCTGTTTATTCTTGAATACAATGACTAGATACCACAATTAAGAGTATTGAATAATATTTCTTCAAAGATAAATACTAAAGTGAATTTGGATTTCAATGGAACATCAACTAATGTTTTATGATAAAACAAGAAAAAACCTCGCATGCTAAAAATTAAGAGTCCCGCAAGTCTATTAAAATACCAAGCCATCCTTGAATTAATGAATAAAGAAAGTGAAGCAGTGGTTACCACTGGGTGAGGAGTGACCAAAACCAAAATCATAGTATAGAAATAAGCCTTAGTGAAAAGTGACCATCACCAAAATTAAAATCCACTAAAGTAAAGTATTATATATTAGGTAACATCAACACATCATAAATGTGTGGTCCTTGAATGAAGACCTTTATGGTGAACCAATTAAAATACCCATGTCTTATCATTTCTTAATTTTATATTTTTTGGATGAGAACACTATCAATAGTGAAAGTAGATTGACTTCTGTCAAACTAAGTAATAAGATCTAATAAATGCGTGAATATGATTAAGTGAAATGTTTTAATTGGAAACCATGGTATTTCCTTCCCACTATCTAGGGGAATATATTCAACTTGGGACCAACAAAAAAAATTTATAATGAATTAATTTATTTTTATCCAGATGTAGTTAATGTAGCTACATAATTTTATATACTTAAAAACATGTTTATGGTTTCTATTTTATTTGGGTTATTTTGGTATTTTTAGAGATTTTATTCAATAAATCTTGAAATATTCCTCCCTAGGGTAGATTTAGTAAAATCCAATCCCAAATAATTAGGAGTAATCTATAGTGAAACATTTACTAATGCATTCCTCCCTATATGTATTCATTTTTTGACTAACGGTGGGAGAACAAGTTATGAATAAGGGATACTATTCCCTCAAAATATCATATAAAAATCAATCAAATATATTGTAGAAGAAATAATAATTTTTAATGTAACTATAAGGGACCATAGTGACAATACAAAAATAAAAATAAAATACATTCTATAAAAAATGGATAATATTATTCATACAAAAATGTAAAAAAGGATCTCACATGTGGTGGATTAGTAAATTCAATAAAAAATGAAAAACATTATATTTGAGGTTTAACAAAAAAAGGATCCCAGAGTGAGTCCTGACATTAAATCTATCCTTAACCATGTCTAGCTTCTTAAAAACTTGAAATTGGGTCCTATAAAATGTTTGGATCCCTGAAAACAAATTCTACTTGTGTACCGAGATGCCCATATAGAGTATGGGTGATAAAACCCGGTAGGGCACCACCCACTCTTCCTTATAACCGATGTAGTTGATATATGTGAGTTTATTCACTAAGAAAATAAGAAAACAAACAATAATCCATATCTATCAATTTTAAAAAATTTATCCATTCCTCCACTATCCCTGATCATACATACTTTGGAAGGATTATAAAGGAAGAGACATCTCACACACCAAAAAAAATCTCAAAAAATCAATAGTAAATTATCACTCAAGGAACAATCCAACATTAAGTATAACATCATGTCCCATATAAAGTCCTAGACAACTCTTTCTCACTCAAGAGAATTCACACATCATGTCTCACATATAATCCAAGATTACAGCCTCTCAATATTGAGTGGTCACACATAAAACACTATATAATATTATGGACCACACCCTTTCACTCAAGAAAGGACACACATCTTGTCCCTTGTAACGTCTAATAGTGAGCCCTCTCACTCAGTTGTGGTCACATATAATGTCCCACAACAATTCCTATACCACCCGTTCTCACCCAGGGGAGGGAAAATATAATTATCATAGTGATAAACATATGACAATACACCATCATCTCACTTATTATTTTGTCACAAAGTCACAATTTTCTTAGCATGATATATAGAAAACAAATGAAACATAAAATAATCAATAAAATTAAAATGGTATACTATTAGCTCAAAGGATAATCCCAAATAGATGGATAACACAAGGTTAACCCGTATTCCACTCCCAACCAAATCCGTCAAGGTTACTACCACAAGACACATTAACATACTTACCAACTTTAAAAAAATTTCATTCAATTTCCCATACCCTTATACCAATCAAAAAGATTATCCAGGCCACAACCAAGCCCGGAATGATTACAAAATTACAAATTAACCATGTAGACATCCCTATATCCAACCATTCCATGAGGGATAATTATTACTAAACCTAGAAAATTTACAATTATATAAATTATTTCATTAAAAAACATAAAAAAGAACCACTTTGATACCATAAAAATTTAATTTAAAGAAAGAACACACAACTACATTTATGATATCACATATAACCACAAAAAAAATATGTAACATGGAAATGAATTCCATCCTTAAGATTAACTGAGCACAACTACATGTTCATGTACACAAATTTAAGATGGGAAAACAAAATCAATAAAATTATCCAAAACCATTATATTTTTGGGTTCATTATAAAAAAGAAATAGTGTGAGAAGGGAACAACAAGGTCATAAGTTGTGTTAGAATCAATAAGAGATAGAACCCAAAATGGAAAAAACCTAAAATAGATAAGGTTGGAACTTGTATGAGATTAAAAGGATAGATAAGGATCGAAAATAAATTCATGGTCAAGTGGTGGTGGCGGGGGGGGGGGGGGGGGGGGGGGGGTTCATCGAGGTTGAGAGGATAAATAAAAATGAACTTACAAGGGAATTTTGAAAACGTCCACTAAAAAAGTAACAAAAACCCCCTAGATTCCCGATTAGTCTATAAAAATAATGTGGTGGTTCTCTGAACACACAAAACCCCATGACTGGTTGGTCGATGGGGCTCCTAAAAAAATATTCATATTGCATCAGACATTTGGTATATGTTTCCCTTTTGTTTCATATTTTTAGGGGCGATAATGCCCATATCTGAATTGATCTATACCCCAATACCCCTAACCACACTATAAATCAACCACGAATAAGAAATTAAATAAAATTATCCATGATTTAATTTCTAAAATAATACTTTGGTTACAAACTACGTATATAAGATATTCTTATCCTTGAGAAGATTATTTATTGATCTACACTGTATATATCCATCCACTGTGATCTTATATTTGTTTCACACTCCCACACATCCTATTATAGAAACTTGATCTACCACAATCCATAGAATAGATGAAACATATTAACTTATAGCAAAATCTTTCTCCAATACATTACACACAAAACAAAATCCTCAAATTCCACATCCACTTGTAGCTTTAATTTAACATTATAGATCAGATTCTCTAGGTTGAGATCATAATTTTAAATCCACAATAGGAAAAACTATTTAAGGCATGTCTCAATTTTCTTATAGAATATCTAACCTAGAATCCATCAATATAATCCACTCTATGATAATAAGAAAAACAAAAAATATGTAAATATATTCACCTATTATATTTGACATGGATTCCCCAATTGAGGAAATACCATTAAGAAGACTTCATCCCCCATGGTGAACTATATTTCTCACCACCTCTTGTTAGAACACGATAACTGCCAGATAATTACAGAAACTATCAAATTTATAATAAACTAAAATATTCTGTGGTCTCCTAGGACAAGATCATCTTGACCACTACCGACTTGCCAACTGCCAATAAGAACAATGTTGAGTGGAACTGTCTATAACACAAGGCCTCATAGTGGATATCTGGGAAGATGAGTAAAATATATTGTTATATACTTTCACTATGAAGTACTTACGGTCCTTCCATGTTCAATAATAATGAAGCACACAATCCTTGAGCATATCCTCAGGTTTCTTGATAATCCTATTTAACAACCCCTTTGTATGTGGATAATATGTCATACACAACTTCTATTGAGAAATCATGGATTTATATAGGCCTTTATATAATATTTATGTCAAATTAAAATCCCAATATTGTTATTTGTTCATAGGTACCCCATTGAAACACACTATCACCATACATATGACATTCCCAGTTCATCTATTGACAGGGCCATGCAAATAGGAAATCAAAAAATGACCTTCCTCAATTTTTTAACTACCTCCCACACAACAACAAGAAACCATAGGGTCTTTTATTTTCCAAAGAATAACATTGAAGTCACCTAATCTCATATTCATACTATTGGTGGGATGGATTGATGTGACCTCTTTGTCATAATTTCTCTAAAATTGTCTAATAAAAAGTAATGAATTGAGAACTAATGTTTTATATGAAATGGAATCCTATATCTCTAGAAAATGTAATCTACTCCCACATCACAAGTCAATATAAATAATGCTCCCGGGGAGCCTTTACTCAATCCACCAATAAGTATGTAATAACCAATGTTTTATATGTTATATCATCATAGATCTCTAGTAAATCTAATCTATATTCATTGAGAAAACTAAATAACCACCAATAATCATTTTATACTTGTATAACTTTCCCATTATTCATCTTTCTAAGGGTATCTATAGTGAAATTAATCTTCCCTATGACATATGAAATCTCAAAATCAATCGTTTGTACATGATCAACAAAATTAATCTATCACATGGTGATGTGTCTTGGGGATGATATGTACCATTATATATTTTGGTCTGTCTTAAAGATAAATCTCTCAAAAAATAGATAATGATCAAAATAAATTAAAATATGAACAATAATAAGTAAATCAAAATTACTTTTAGGGTTTTTCCGCCCATTGGTTTAAAGGTTACAAGACCTATTAGTAACTACTCGATCAAACTTCTATAGAATAGCTCCAAACTAACCCATGTGTAATCATAATAAATGGGGTAATTGATCCCTATATTCAGAAAAATTAAAATAGGTGAACACATCAATCCCACTCTCAACACTTAAAAATACACTTCACACTAAATATTCCATTATAATTTCACATTATTCTTGGTTATCCCTATCATAGTCATATCCAAGATAGAAAAATATTTTATGAAATTTGAATTATACCCATCCTAGATAAGAAAATATATGATCTCAATTACATTCTTATATTTTTCCCTATACATTAAAACCTCTAATATCTATAGATGTACCATGATCCAATACTATTATATCACATAACCAAGAAAGTTTACCTATGTAGACTAGAAGTGACACTTTAATCACTTGAGATTAAGTTGATGTGCATGAGGAATACAAATTAAAATCATCAGGTGATCGACATGTGACTTCTAGTTCCGTGAGTATACCAATATGACATCATAAACACCATAATGAAGGAGACTATATAGGGATGAACAATAAAGATCCTGAGAGTCACGAACAATGATTGTGTATTCATAAGACTCAATGAACTCTGGAGTTAATAATAAAACACATAAATACAAATAACTCCATATATAGTATATATTCTAACATGACACATAATTGATGATATAATTATCCTTTCTCGTTCTTGGTGAAACATCAACCTTCCCAAAACTGAAAAAATGGTCATCAATTTGATGTAATGGATACATATTATTATGCATAATGTGATTCATATTTAATTAATACACACAATACAATATATTAACATCCTCCTACATTGAGAATAAAACATGAGCACCCCAATGACATGTACTCATATGGAAAAAACATTTCACCTAAAGGCCCTTATGTTGAACCTCCATTTCTCATTGTTCAATTGATTATACAGGATAAGAAAATATAGATATTCTATCCATATACAACATGAGTGAAATTGTGAACATGATATCCCTACCATAAGGAAATATTATGAAATTATCTAGGAAAAGATACATAAAACGGTCTATTGATTAGGGGAAAGTACCTAGAACAATCCATGAACCATTACAGGAATGAAACATTCCACCTACGTTGTATTATATTTTATCAAACTATTTTAGGACATTTTCCACCATCCTAATATCCTATTATCCTATTACATATAAACCTCTCTTATAAAAATGGTAAAATTGACCAAAATATGGTAGAAATCAGTGTGATATCGAATGTATCTTAGCCAATTAACCCACAATATGATGTCAAAAATCATCATACCCAAAAATGAGGAAATCCATTAAATTCCAATATCCCCAAAAAACCAAAAAATATGTTTTTCATCATTGAATATGATCCATTCACTTCCTCAAAAAATGTACCATGATCAAAACATCCAAGTGAAAACACCATGGAAAACCCCACACCAGACTATACTGAAGAAAATATATAGGATTGAGATTCTCTTATATTAAACTTGGAAATAAATAACATTAAAGAAATAAGGACTTCACCTCTCATGGTATAAGGGACCAATAATCCATATATAGGTACCTATTCCAAAGAATACTCCTTACCTACCTCAGATCCAGGGAACTTCCATGTGATCCCTAACTCACCTAAGGAACTAACCACTAAGGATTTTATGAGGGATTTTGGACCTAAGATGCTTTTCATGCTCAACAACATGACCTCTCAAATGAAGTACTTATATCTATTTTAGGTCATTCAAACCAAAATTTTGATGCTTGTGATTTACTTAAACCTATACCTAACACCAAATAAAACATACATCTAATGATGCACTAGTGTTGACCCATCTTACCTAATTCCTAGCACTCTTTTGGAGAACTAGTACATACACTATGTAAATGACATGCCTGTATAAACTAAAAGTACGTAAGGATAACTAATCATTTGGGAGGGAGAAAAGAACCTTGTACTTATAGAGAAATTATCTCACTACCATGTAACATCTCATTAGGCATCCCCTTTATACCATAAGAAGAGGAACCACCAGATCAGCTAGACATGCCACCACTTAGGAAAATAATGATAGTAAGAGACCCAAATATTATATCCTTCACTAGGATATTACTAGTAATATGTGACTTACAAAAAACATATACCTAAGACTTTAGGTTGATCAGACAAACATGAAACCTCTCATTTATTTTATGGAAAATATTAACCATGTTCACTTTCTCGGAATCAGTCCCACCTAAGTTGAGAGAAAATATTATAAACTAACAAACCTAATCACATAGTCTTCCATGGATTCCATCCCCAACTATATCTCAATAAACTTGTATTCCAAATAATGATTTAGAAACTCAAGGAAAACTTTTTAAAGAAGATATATGTAAATGAATCTAATGATAATAACTCATGAATCATATCCTAAACTTAAATAACCCAGTATCTTATAGTGGGTCCCTAATAAATATATACCTTCAACATTACTCTTTGGTCATCATGTTCCTAAACCAAAGTGATGAAACCCTTGAACACTTCAATCAACTCCAATATATCTTGAAGACCTACCATACCATTAAAATATATATGATGTTTAATATTTATATCCTGAGAGAATTAAACCATGTTATATCCACCCTAATTCATACATATTCCAAACAAAATAATCATAAAAACCACCGTCGAGTGAAGAGGATTAGTTACCTAACCCACTGGAATAATATTGGGATCATGTTCAGATCCACAATATTATATATGTAATGGTATAATGAGAGTGTTCCTAGACCTTGGGGACATCCTCAATAAGATCCTTAGATAGAACTGTGGGATTTCATTAAGGAATAATTTTATAAAATTCAAAAAAAAATACTCAAAAAAATATTTTTAGTAGCTTAAATACGTCCATGAATTAATTATTTTACAATCACGTACCACTACTAAAATCCAAGTAATCAATCTATAATGATGTAACTACAAAAAACAGTCATAACCACTCACTAAACACCAATTTCATAAGTCTATACCATATGTAATGACACATTAGTAACAATAATATATAATATAATTTCAATCATTACATGAATATAACAATTATATATCATCAATAATATATTTTGGGGAAAAATATATATTATATTATTAATTTAAATGTATATGAACTATTTGAAGTCACGTGTATGATGTGTAAACCTATGTTTCTAATTAAGATGTATAGAACCATGTTCTCTTTCCACCTAGAGAAAGAGTGCAATCTATAAAATGTCAAAACATAATATATTTTCAAGAACAATAGTAAACCACCACATCCAAACCAATAAAAGAAGTCCCAATTCCCTAGAAACTAAAACATTTTCCATATAGGTCTCAACCAAACAAAATAATAGCTTTCCACCCATGATATATCCATTCAATAGAGCCTCAATTAAACACAGAATAAATGGGGATCCAAATCCATTTTTTAATGACATAGTTAATATCCCTAGATATGAGATAAACATTTACATGGCCTCATGTGTATCTACCCATATGTAGGTTTCTTCAATCTAGTGGTGGGGGCCTCAATCATTAAGTTGGGTTACAACTACATTAATGAATAGTTACTCTAAATTATATACAAGAAGAAATAAGTAATAATTAATAAAGAAATAATAAGGCACCAAAATTATAGTTTATCAATTTAAATAGCATCCATGTTATAACCAAGTGTACAAATTTAACATTAATCCAAGCCAGAAGGATCCCCACATGTGGTAGATCAATATATTTCAAAACAGAAAAGAAAAAAAGGATATTATTTTCATAATATTAAAATATCCAAACATTTCTCTTGGCATCGACTATATTCTTGAAATACTCCACTTCCTCAATTGCCTAATATTGAGCCCTTTTCTTTGGATAGATCCTTACAAAAAATATAATTCCTCAAAAAAAAATATCTATGAATATTGTGAGTAAAAAAATACAATATGATACTACTGAAACAAATTAATAATTACTATAAATGGTATGTGTGAGTGTATGCATTGGTATAAATTATTAATACATTAAGAACACATCTTTGTAAACTCATCATTTACTACCATAACACCAAGTACAACCAAAAAACTTTCTTTAATTCCAAATAGATAAAGAGTCCTCCCATACCAAAAATAAATCATAGAATATGATTGGTTCCCTCTCACTCAAGGTGGAGTTCTACATCAATACCCACATCATATCCCGCACCAATTCTCTAACCCCACCCACTTACTTAGGGGATATCACATATCAAGTCTTACATAATGTCTCAAACCACACCCTCTCACTCAGAGGAGGTCACACATGAAGTCCCAGATAACATCTTGAACCACACCCCCTCAGTCCTGGCATGTAACACATCAAGTACAACATCCTTTCCCATATCACTACAAAAAATAGCTTATACCAATAGAAATTTACTGATAGATAATATATCTATTGCTAAAAATGGTATATTCCAATAAATATTAAACTTTATTGGTATCAATTTTTAATTCCAACTATTCTTTTTTAAAAGAGATATATCAATTGATTTTGATCATTCAATAACAACATATCATATACTAATATTTATATATATTATTTATCATACTAATACCAACTTCATTACTAACATGTGAATCTATTATTAATAAGGACTATTACAAAAATAAATTTATCACCTATAATAAATGTTACAATAAAACCATTCAATAACAAAAATATGATTTTAACAATAACATATTAGGAGAAAAATAGTATATATATATAAATATATATTATTGTTATGACCAAAGTAAATTTTGTTTCTCAAGGTTTTGTTAAAAACATCTCATAGTTGATTTTAATTTTCAATTTTCATGAAATATATAAGGTTTTTATATTTTTCAATATTATTTATTCAATTTTCTTGAAATATTAATTTTATTATATTTTTAAATAATATTTTTTAGTTAACATTTAGCTTTTTTATAAAATATTAATAATATTAAAACCATAATAGGTGACTCTTCCTCATTATTATCCTCGTCTAACATACATGTCCTGTGTTTAGCTTCCCCTCCCACCACCGCGCCTCAAATCCCACTACCCTACCTCACATTCGGCTAACCTTACTCTAGACTCATCTCCCATTATCCCACATCCCATCCCATAAACCATATATTCCTTTCATAAAACTAATTTTTCAGTTCTTTGTTTTCTCTTTTTTGGTGATGCATTGTTCTTCTTGCTTTTGATGTTGTGCGGGGTCAGTCTCATATTGTGATTTCAGTATTGTTTATGTTTATTTTGGTGATTTGTCTTTAGTGTTTCTTCAACAAAATTTTTGATCAGACACCATTAAAATTTGATCTTTCTTTTACCTATTTGGATTTAGGGTATGTCAATTTATGCTTCAATAGGTTTCAATTTCCCTATTTTATACCCTATTTCAGGGTCAAGTTCTCAAAGATAATCATTTTTATGGGTTTCTTATGTCATAGACTTAAATAGGCCTACAAGTTCATTAAGACCTTAATCACATCCTAGAGTGGTTTTGGTCTATCCATCATGATCTGATGGGTACTGGAATGTTTTTCATGCTCATCCTCCATAGAATTGAAGGGTGGTCAGGTCATTTCCTTCTTTTGGGTTGATGTACCTATATTTCTCTCAATGCATTTGGTAGGGGGAATGTAATACAGAATTGTTTTGGTTGAGGTTTAGTTTATTTATCTCTAATGGATATTTAATAAGTTGATTATAATTGATTTTATGGTGCATACCTATTCAAGAAATTTTTAGTTTGGTTTCAATCTTGTGTTGAATTTCAAGTTTTTTAGTTTTTATTTTGGTTGGAATTCCTGACGTTGAATGGTATGTCTTATCTTGTATATGATTCAAAATATTTTCACCAAAATAATATGATAAATAAAAAATATTTAAGTGATTATGGGATATATTTTTCAACTCTATATTGGAGGAAGAATTTGATATCTTCACCGACTAAGGGATTCTTATTTTAAAGAAATTCTTGGTACTAATTTAGAATGTAATGATTCTAGAAGTAAGTGATAATATTTTATGATGTATTGATGTTTTTTCTATTTTTTCAATGATATTATCTTCTATATTATATTCATGGTTTCATAAGATGATTATATTGAGAATAACTATCAAACAAAATTAAGGATGATGTTTCTTTATGTAATGTACAAAAAATTAAAGTCACTGTAATTTTAGAGGATTTATGGTATATTAAGAAAATAGTTAGTCCACATTAGACATAGATAAGTTATATATTTAGATAAAACATGTATATTGATTATAATAATTTTTTTATTTAATAACAAAAATATATCATTTATTTCTATTGGAAAATTCACATCTCAACACCTTAAACACATTTGTTGTTTTCATATTAATGGTGAACAATCTATGCATCACAAAGATTCTCTACATCTCACATTCATTATTAGATTTATTTTTCAATTCATATTGAGGTTACATAGTCATGTTCACACACACACACACACACACACATATATATATATATATTCATTCTTGTACCTCTCTATATTCAATAATTCAAACTAGTTGGTTTATATATTTATTACATAGAAATTTAATACAGGGTTTTAATAGGGAATATATCATACCGGATTAAGTTAATGTAATAATTAATCTATATATAATTATGTAGTTTCAACAAAAAAGGTATATTTTTTCACATTGAATTTATATTCATTTTTTACATGCAATCAATTAGCATGTTTCTATATAATATACATTAAAAAAAGATACATTAAGTTTGATTCATTAGTCTTCATCTTGTATAGTTTCCATCACGACAATGAAATTTCAATAAGAATATAATATTTATGTTAAGTTAAAATTTTTAATATGAATACTATGATAGAGTATGAATTTAGTAGTATTTTTCATTTATATTTTCAGTATTTCTATATATAACTATAATGTTTCACAATGTCATACCACATTCTATTTTCAAATGAATTGAAAAATTTAACTACTAGTGGGATTCAATAGATTTTGAAAAGAATAATTTCCTATTTTATATTATTTAATATACTTGATTAAATGATTTTATTCAATGAAATTAAATTATTATCATCATATTGATTTGATCTTATCAATATTTTCTGGATTATATTCTTTGGGAAAATGTAATCATGTATTATATCCCCTTTTATTGGTTACACAGTCTCTTCTAGTTTTGTAAACTTAAAAAATTATCATTCCTTGAATACTAATTATTATCCTAACTCTGCTGTAGTTTCCATGTAAAATATTTTTTTTTCATTGTATTTGAGTCCTAAATCATATGGAATATTCTCATAGTTCACACCCATTTTAATGTGAGTTATTCATTGTGAGAATGTTTGTCTAATGAATTTGTTATGTTAGACTCTGTAGGAATAAATTCATTGTCAGGATACATAGATTTACATCAGATGAGTCAAATTGTGGAAGAAATATCTAATTCAGATGACTTCTATGAAGATATGAAAATCTATAAGAATCTATTTAAGGTGTGAAAAACATTATAAGTTTCATGGTGAGATGAAATTATTTTCCCCCTATAGTACCATAATACTATTATGTTTATTTTTCTATTATATATAGATTGAACCGTAATGTTTGTAATCTTTAATGTATTATTTTTACTAAATAAATTGGTTTATAAATAGTATGACGATTTCTTAAAATTTATAGTTTCCTTCAAAACCCATTATATATTATGAGAAATGTGGATTTTCATGAAATCTAATTATTCATATTTATATTTCTATTATATAATTATATTAAAACTACTATTCTTTAATATATACACATTTTATAACTATATATTTATTGTATATAAGTTTAATAAAAGTATTTAATGATATATTTTTTTATTAAATGATACTTTTGTCATTGATTTAATATCTATGACATTTAGATATGAAGGAAATATAAATCAACTTAGTATAGATTGTTACATGGAAAAAATGAAGACTGAAATGACTAACTAGATTTATTTTAAAATTACATTTTTTCACAGACATTATATCCACTGGATTGAAAAACACTTTGAAATACGAAATAAAAAAATTATCTACAACATTTTCAAGATTATTACATTATTCACATTCATTCCATTTTTTATTCTTTAATTTATTTCTATATTGTTTTGAATTCTTGAAGATATTTTCCTTGTATTTGTCAACATTCTCTTTTGTTTTGTGTGGTGTGGATTTTGAATCATAAGGGTGTTTCATTTTAGTTATTTGAGGTTCCTCCCTAGAATTGGAGGTGAATTGATTTTGTGATATGTCAATAGAGGTGATGAATGAAAAATTCACATTAAATGAAGATAAAGTTTCTATATATGTTCATTTCTGTATATTTGGATTTGAGTTCATTTAGATATTTTTCACTGACTTTTGGTATACTATTTAGTTATGTGTGGTATAGATCTTAGATTTGAATTGTGTAATGTAGCACCAAATTGAGGTACCTAACTGGTACTACAACTAACTTAAAATTTCGAGATATAAATAGTGAAAATGAATGAACAATGCTCATTCTATCCTAATCATATTTAGTACTTCCATTTTTTGGTTTCAATTCATGTAAATATTTTCAAATAATTTTTTGGATATGATTTTTGTTGTTTATTATGTAGATTTTGGAGATGAAGGGAGTGGAATTACCGTAACATGAGGTCACCACTAGAACTAGAGTCAACTTGTTTTCTTTATTCTAATTTCCCACTTGGGGGTGTTGAAAAACATTATGTGGAAGCATATATTTTTCCACCATGATGGTTGTTGGAGGATTGTGATCATGAGATGGAATGACCTATTTTCATTTGGGGGAGGGGGTGTAGTGTTAGTGACAATTGCATATATAGATCCAATTTTTTTTCGTTTTTTTGGTCTTTTTAGGTATCAATAAACATAAATTATATATTAATTAATTTTTTTTCAAATTAAATTATTAATATAATTAATTTTTTTTCATGTCTGAACATGTGTTGAAATATAATTCAATTTCATAATTGAAACATGTGTATTATATATGATTAACTAATAAATATAATTTGAAATTTTATTAGAAATAAAAATTTATAGTTTTTATTTAAATGTAATTTATAAAAAATATTATATTTTGGTCATATTATTAGAAAAAAAATATATCTCTTTTGAATCCATTGCTAAAAAACTTGAACAAAAAATATATTATCATTTAGTATTTCCAAAATTATATCAAAAAATATTTTATTTGTCATAATAACATTTAGCGATAGAGTTTTTATCTACAGTTTAGTGTCAAAAAATATTTGTTGCTAAAATGATTTACTAGGAGAATATTCACTTTTTCCAATAGATATAACCTTATCGGAAATAGATAACTATTTTTTATTACATCACACCCTATCACTCTAGGGAGGACACACATCATGTCCCTGATATCACCCTCACTCTCACGGAAGGTAACACAAGATCTTCCTATTTACTAACTCATAACAATACACCATAATCGTACTTATTATGCGCTCCCATAGTCTCACCGACATAGACAATTAAAATAAAAATTATTAAAAAAATCCACAAATATTAAATGGTAAACTACTATCCAAGTAGAACACCCTAGCCAAAAGGGTAACATAATAATAACCCATGAGATTATTCTAAACCAAACCCTCTAAGTTACTCTCCCAAAATACATTTACACACCATCCACCTATGTAATTGATGGATTCCATCACCCAAAAACATATTCCAATTCATATAACTACCCAAGACTCAAATGATCTCGGATAACTCAAAATATTTGAAATTAATAAGAAGTTAAACATAATCCCAACCATTTTAGTAGGCATGGTTCCAATGAACACAAGAAAATTTACTAATATCTACCCTCTATTGGATCCAACCAGACTCACCCAATATATATATTCTAAAATAAAAACATTTCAACTAAAAACAAATAATTTTCATGCATAACACCCCATAAAACAACATTAAAACATTAGAACATTATAATGAATTCCTATATCATTCTTAAGAAGGAACACTCTCAAATATCTACCCTTGTATTCAAGACTCAACCAAAAATTAAATTAAATCATTCCTAAACCGCTATAATTATAGATTCATTATGTAATATAGATAAATCATGTAAGAAGGAAATATAAGTTGAAAAAAGGGGTTATACTCACCATGATAGAACCTTTGAAACGATTGAATCTTATAACTAAGTAGTGATAGTTTTAAATGGTCTTATGAATCCATAAGAGGATCCAAAATTGATATAATGTCTATTGGGATTCAGTGGACGATAATAGGAAGGTTAAAAGGGTTCATAAAGGGTGATTTATAAAAATATGCAAAACAATTCACACAAAAACACACTAGGTAAATTGTTATCCTATATCATGTACCTAGTGAACCAATAGCCACCAGTTATACACCCATTGGTTGGTTGTGGGGATATAGTAAATATAGGAATACTTTCTCATCCATTGGAAATTTTATAGTCCCCCATTGGGTACCCAGTTACCTCTGGCAGTATATTTCAATAGTAGGGACACTGGTACACCTCTGTAAATGAATTCCAAGCACCAAAACCCAAAAAAAACACATGAAATCATATAGGTAAATGTAATTTGATAAAAAAAGACCAAAAATTCATAACTAAAATTTAATGTTTATTTTATATTTAATATATAAAGGAGTGGTGTTTAAAAATAATAGAAAACTTCAAGAGGCATTTTAGGAGCTAAAAAGGAGGCTTACCTGAACACCAGTATTGATTCTCTCTAAATCAAGAGTTGGATATGGAATATATTATAGGGAATCATGAATGAGCTTGGGATGTGTCTTTATATATGGATATAAATTTGTATCATATGGGTCTACATATATCATGCCTCAAGATAATATCTTCCTTATGTATAAAATGAATATAGAAGTCATGGTTCATGATCAAAAGAGTTGGATAAATAATCATTTTAGGAAAAAATAATGGTATATATAGATCATAGTATTTTTAGGTATAATTAATCACAAGCTATTGTTAATTTATTAAAAAATAAGTGAGTATAATACTTTCAAAACATTTATATTAAAAACATGTATATTTCAGGGAATGTAAACGATATGGAAGATTATTTAAGTGGGATAATTCAAATTCATATATTGATGGATGTAGGGGTGCTATGGAAGCTTATGGGGTTGTTGGTGAACATCCAAATTAAAGTGAAATATATAGTGGGTGGTGAGGTCCTCTATAGCCTCTATGTAACATCTATGATAGTGTATCATGTAAAACTATTGACGTTGTAAAAATATCACTATAAGAGAATAAATGAAACACTAAATGGTAAAGAGAGTCTTGTGGAATTTTCGATGGATACTGATTTTCACTTTTATTTTATAGGATGGATGGTGATTCCTATTTATATTTGGAGTGTTGTTTTATAATACCATCAAAATTTTATTCGGGTAGTACTAACGGGAGTGAAAAAAAATGTTTCAGGAAATAATTATCATATATAGGTGATTAGGAATTAAGAATCATGGTTTTTATTAGGTCTCTTACTGTGTCACATTTTATAAATTGATTACCAAGAATTAATTACAAGTGGGGCTATTGAATATGATCATCATTACATGCTCTACCAGTTATGATATGTAAATGGGAGTAAATATCTCTAGGATTTTTGACTGGGATTGTATGGTTACCAAATAATCATTATAGTGTTTCAGTTATTGTTTTTTTCTCATTAAGTATGTTCGTTTCATTCCTATATGAGAAATTGTTTTTGTTGATGATATTGGGTAGATTTATATGTAATATATTTTTGACTTCATGTAGTTCCAATGTCAATCATCTTAGTTATAGACCATAATTTTACACATTGATTTTAGAAAGGACTCCAATGTTTACTAAGGAAACAAATAAAAATGATCCTGACAAACCATCCATGGATGGATAGGATTTAATAGATTGTAATTTATTTTTAAGAAGACATAATATATGTACACATGTTAGATTTGTAGAGAAATTTAGTGTAATAGATTCTATTAATGTTTTAATGAACCCATCATTTTACAACATTATTACATGAATTTAATCTTAATTATCCTTCAAATACAAACTATGGATTACAATGTATAATGTCTTTAGAAGATTAGATATGTAAATAGAAATCCTGAAACCACTATAGAAACATTTTTATTTAATCTTCATAATGAGATCTTAACAAACATTGATCCCTTATATATTCATAGGTTAACATGGGAAATACAAGAATAAATGGATGAGCTAAAAAATCAAGTAAGGAAATAAACATAAGAATAAAGCATAACACAAGGGTTAGAAGTCCAAACATGATGACATAAGAAGTAGTGAAACATGACTAAACATATAGAAGAATAAAAAATAAAACATGGGATCATGAAATCGTTGAATAATATTAATTTTAATGGGAAATAAAACATTAAATAGTCATTATTCAAGGCTCACTACACATGGAATATCATGAGTCAAGGCTAACCACTAAGACGGTTGCACATGGATCATGAGACAAGGATGACCACCAAGACTATTGCAGATGGTATTAAATGATACTAAAAATTACCCAATTAATTGGCATGCTATTTAGGCACACCCATAATAATATTTTTAGGAATAGGTTTGTGATGTAAATAATTGTATATAATGAATCAGACATAAATATATGGGTTACCCATGGAATTAATTGAGTATCATAATCTTGTTAAAAGGCATATCAGAAGAGAATATCATAATGGTGTCTATGTAAGAATATAATTTAATTATAAATGTGAATTATTGAGTTAAATATTCATATATCATGATAATTTATGTCAAAATAAAGTAAATACATATAAGAAGAATGTTTAAGAAACACTACACATAAAACATTTTAGTATGGTTTAAGGGAAAATTTCGAGATTCTTTAAAATGATAAATGAAAAATAATTTGTATAATTTTTTTAAGAAAAATAGTTTTTAATATTAAGATGAGATATTTTATAAAAATATTTTATTCTTAAAATACATTATAGAGTGAACTTGAAAATAGGTATTAAATTGGGAAGTTCCATGTAATTAATATTTCTTATCGGGAATAATTGAGTAGGAATCCTTTTTAAAACATGTAGTTATCCATAAAACAAGGATGAAATTCTATGGATACATAAATTTGGAATATATAATTATAATTTATAATAAGTGTAACATTTGGTTAAAGATAGAGAAAGTGTAACCTAAATAAAAAATGGTGGTTCAGAAAGAATCCTTTACCATATGTCAAAAAGTGTTATACACTAGATATTAATGTCATGGATAATAAAATTAAATCTATTAATTAATTAATTAAAAAAATTAAACATTTATTTTCATTATAATAATTTTTTAAGTTTATATATGGCCTTTTTCAAGAGTTATAAGTTACAATTTCATCCGTTGGGACTATTTATTTCTTTGTTTTTCATGATCGATATACTTAAATAAATGTATAAAATGTCAAGTAAAGTAGGAATTGATATAAAAAATTGATGTTATACTTTATTAATCAATATATATATAATATTAAATGTTTACATAACTCATTTGATTATTTGAGGTGAGTATGGATCATTGAATAAGATGTTAGCGTTAAACGTTTAGATTAATTTGGCGGTTTCTCGATAACCCCGAACTAGTTTTTTTATTAAGAAATATAATTTATATATAATGGTTATTGAACATTACATTGTCTATTATAAATATATAATAATATTTTTATAACCGTAAAATGGTTTTATGACTAGCTGTGAAGGTGGAAATGGAAATTGGAAATTCATCATCCTTGAATATGATAAATTAGCACACCATGGACAATGTTTTTGTTTTCAGAATAAATAGGAAGGGGAAGATAAATGATGATGGTATATTCCATAAATAAAATAAAATTATATAATATAACATATACTTATGTGTTTATTCATCTTGGATTAGGGGAGGTGAGTACAGAATAATAAAAGAAAATAATTTGGAAAGAAAATAAATGAAAATAAAACAGGTTTTTACCTCTAGGATTCTTCTTTTTGAAAACCTCTTTGAGGCACTTTTTTATGAAATTTTTTGAGATAATGGACCCTATAAATTTTGGAGAGACTTTGGAAGGGGGTTTCACATAATTTGGACAAGTATCAAAGCATTAATGGTTTAAGGAGAAGGGCTGGTGAGGGGTGGTATTTATAGGGGTGGAGATGAGTATTTTCTCATTATTTTATCTATTATTTATTTATTATTGCTCAATACGTTTAATATGTGTTGAATTTTGTGAATAAATACATTAAATAATGCATGCATGTTCAAACCAATGACCACCTATATTATCTATGACTCAATCATGACACAAAAATGCATTTATTTAGATCATACCAAAAAATATTGCATTTCACTACACACTAAAAATTAAACAAATTTAGAAAAATACAAAATAATTAAACCTAACCATTTTTAAATGTTTAAAATCCAAAAACAAACTCCATTTTATGAAAATAATTTTCTAAATACAGTAAATTTAATTTTTAAATAAAATCATCATTTACACAAAAAATACTGATTTTAATATTATAACTGATTTTATAACACTTGGAAATATTAATTAATGTCTCATAAAATTATGTTATATACATAAGAAAAAATTATAAATTTATGAATATATTTTAGGAAAATATTTTTTTTATTAGATCATTATATATAATGTAATTTTGTAAATTAACATTTATGTTTTCTAAAAATATGAACACCGGATTTATTATTTTTAAAACATTTATTTTCTTACACTATGATATAATTATATAATATATTATTTATAAGATGAAAAATGTTTATTTTTATGTTCATATATGAGTTAAATATTCTTTTGGTTGGGTTACTATTCTTAAGGGTAACATTTTTATTCCATAGGTGATGTAACTATTATATTGGTTTAGGTTTCATAATTATAGTAAATACTTATTCTTTCATTCATTATTCATTTATAATGTTGGTATTTGGTTATATATGTTATTTTATATGATATTTATTCTATGAAATAATTATAAGAAGGGGATTTTCATTGATAATATTTTGGTTCTTTACAACTGGGGTTCAAATATAATAATAGTTATCAATCATCGATTTTTATAAAATATTTAAGTGGATTGTATGGTTTACCGTGTCGGTCACTGTTGTGTTGAGTTGAGATGAGAGAGAGGAATATCATAGGATCTATATTTTTTTCAAGAGAATATAGAGTGGGTTATGTTGATCTATAATCTTATTATTTATTCTCAAAGTAAGAAGAAGTCATATTTAAATAATCAATGATAACTCCTCATATTTGACATTAGGTATTTTATATTTGGTAATGTGACTTATGAATTAGGATATGAGAGTCTTGGGAAATAAGTAATGTTTTCACCATGGTATATTAGTACATCTTTCATGTTTACTAATTTAATATCTATTAATCTCACCATTCTCATGTATTATGATATGAGGCATTTTTCATTGAAATCATTTATTATTATCTAAAGTGGATTGTTTGGGTCTCGGGTTGTGGATGAAAAATTCTCAAAGTGTAGAGAATTATATTCGTTCAAGTGTTGTGATATTTTATTATAATAAAATAACATTCTTGGGACTGAGAGGATAAGATATATAAGTGATAGATTAATCTATTTTTTTGGAGATTGAAAATAAATTTTACTAGGATAAAAAGACTTATGGTGGTGATAATTTTAATTCCTTGGCTTTAGAGATTCATTTTTATAAACATAAGATGTATTATTTATGATAAAGGAAGTTTCATGGCTTATTATAAGTGGAAATATATATAATATTTGATGTATTTTTTATTACAACAGTATATCTGGAATAGTTTGTTTTAAATTAGTTCTATATCTCATGTTAATTTGAAATTTAATAAGAAAAATGGAGAATCATTATACAAAGTATTTTACACAGTTCCTAAGACCAGAAAGTTTGATTATATTAATGTATATTGGACTTCACTGTCAATTAATAGACCCAATGTAGTCTTAGAGAACATATTATCTTATAATTTTGTGAAGTGAGATATACATTTACCCTACACGTTTTATGGATGACCATGCCTAGAAACCCTAAAGCAACGTCTAAGTGAAATCATTTCATCACTTAACATTATAATCCTATCCAAAACATCGTTTTTTTCATCAAAAAATAAACTATGGTATTTTTTGAGTGATTTAGGGTGAATTTATTAATATCATAACCCCTCATTAACATTTCACATGTGTCGACATAGTGAAAGACATTAAAAAACCTAAATATAAAGAAAAAGATTCTACATAAATAATAAACCTATGTAAACCTAAATAGTAGATATAGAAAACCCAGAATATTGTAGTTGTTGTGCACAACTAGTTATTGATGAACAACACTAGAAATAAATGATGGAATCTTCCATTTAAGGTTATACATGAATCAATTGAATCACAAAATAAATGGGTTGTATTATTCACAATTCCCATGGTATTAGAGTACCTCTCAGTGGAATGTGGATATAGATAATGGGATCTTCCAGGGTGGGAGAGAATAATAATGTGAATTATCTAGGATCTAACCCTAAATAAATGGTTGTATTCATCATATATAGAACTATAGAATTATATATGAATATCCATTCGTTTATTCATTGGTTCATAATAATGATTAAATGGTGACAATGTTTCAAATACTTGTAACCATCATCCAATTAAACACTCCCCAATATTTAACCATATGAAATTTCACTGTTGATAAAAACCCAAAAAAATATTACAAAATTTATGCAATGTATTTTTTAATACCATGATAATCATATGATTATATTATTATCATACCTGATAAGTCACTTTATTTTGATATTCCCATTTAATACACTATTTAATGCTTTGACAGTGGTAATATGATATCTTCTAATAATATTATGTGATAGACCCAAAACAAGAAATACAATATTCAATGGAATATATATGTCATATAGTATATTATAAAATTATTATAAACTTATATATTAGTATATATATATGTGGATATCTGGATTTCGGGAACCACTCTATCAATCTCCCATATAAACTTAATCCAAATAATATTTTTTATATTTCACCTTATATTGTACCGTATATAATAATTCTTGAAACCATATAAAAAACTCCTTTGGAGATAATGTAATTTTTTTTTAAAAAATATCATAACTATTAACTTGTATCAAATCATTGGTAGTAAAATTTGAATATCCATCCAAAAATCATTTTGTATAAACTCTAAAATGATTCTTATGATGTTTTGTGAATTTTTTTTAAAATCATTCTGCATTTATTCACTAAAAATGAGAGACCATGTGAGCCATTAAATAACTTAATTTTTTTGAATTTTAAAATTCATAAATTTATGAAAAGAACTTATATTGTTAAGAATCAGTGATACTCAAGCTATAAATGGATATGTCTTGATCTCTATCCAACACAACTATCTATCTACTTGTATCAAACTGTTTCATCACATAACAGTATGAAAAATATTTTAACCTCTTTTCTAATACATCTAGTGACCATGGGACACATATTATTTTTGTCCGATATATGCCCATTATTTATTGTCGGTTCTACATGTATTGAATTATTTTGTCGATGAATACATCAGATATAATTTATCTAAGAAGATGGATGCATAATATACCACTAACCTAGTTAGATAATAACCTAAAATTAACCTTATATTATTGTTACCATAATCATTATTTTTATATCATAATTGATGGCCTGAATTTCATACTCATCGTTTGATTGGAAAAATCCCATCTCGGTTAAGCATCATTTAATGACATGATAAAAAACATACCAACCCAGTTCATGATTTGACATGTTTCAATAATTTCATAATAAAGGTATAAAATTATGATGGTTATTATTAAATAGGTATTCACAACCTAAGGTATTAGAATTAAATATGAAACACAAACCCCTTGTTTACCAAATACATACTACAAGATGGTCTATGTGGTTTGTATGGTGGGTTGTCCAGTGCATAAAATCAATTTGTTTCCTCATGAGATTGTCTCATATATCTATAAGAAATTATACTCATGTTAACATAAATATATTACCACAAACTATAGTTCCCCATAATGAACATCTGTTAGGTATTACTCAAATCTATACTTTTAAACGTTGAATATCATTTCACTTCATACAATATATGAAACCAAGAAAAAATGAAAATAATGAAGATACTTCATTTTATATTACATGATACATTATATATTCATAAATTCTATTTATAATTAATAAAAACCATACATAAGTGACCATCTAATCATACCACATTTGAAAAACCACCAGAGAGGCCTTATGATTTCTACAAAATTATGGTTTTGATAATCTCAATACATCTATTTTCAATTCTTAACATATCTCTATGTGACCATATAATAAAATAAATCCCACCAAACTCTCTGTTGGGTAACATATATAAAAGAAAAAAGTACAAGAAACAGTGAGACATAGGAATCCTATTTCAATTGTTAAACTGCTCAAACAATTATTGGAACTCAATCTTCCCAACATCCAATTTTAGGATGTTAATAACATATAATAAAGGAATAAAAATATCTTAATATTTATTATAATTATATTTCTTATTAAAATTCCATTAAACATAAACATGAGATCAGTTTGGTATGAATATATAACTCTATATATTTTATGATTAAAACAAATCAACAAATCATTCATGACATATTGCGACAATCACTTTCAATTTAAATTACTTAATATTCTATTTGTTAACATTGTTCCTCTCTAAGACCAAACATACACCCAATAACATATTTTATTTTTTTTTATTCAAAATTTAAGATAGAAATAATCATATCATTTTTGGAAATAACTCTTATTTCTTTTTAAATATATATAAAATAAAAAAATTTATTTATATTATATATGGTATTCTCTTCGTCAAAATAATTTTAGTAAAATGAATATTTCACCATTTACAAGATTCTAATAATGGGTGGTGGGATCACAACCCTCATATTTTAACAATATCTATAAAACCATTTAATCATGGATAAAACTCATTTTTTTCTTATATTCATTTCATATATGTCGTATATTTTTTTGAATTATAAAAAATTTATATCATCTAATTTATTTTGAAAATTCTATTTTTTAACAAATAAATTATTTAACCATGTAATAGAATTTAGATGAAAAGAAAACATTTATTATATCCAAATATTACGTAATTATTCCATTAAATCCACCACTTTAATGTAATAAAAATTTACTTTATCTTTTTAAAGGAAACTACAAGCTTTGTTTCTCCTTACCATTGTTTTTAACTATAGTATATTTACAAAATTTTGAAAAAAAATAGTATCATATACCTTTCAATATTGATGAATTTATTTCTATAGCAATAAAAATTGACATACATATTCCAAGTAATTTCCTAAGCTCTTGAATTTATGATGTATTTTTTTAATCATATTTATAATCATTGGTCATCCTTACTAACACCTCCCCTATGATTCAATGAAAAATGAAATTTATTGGACAAGAAAAATCTTATTTATTAAGCTCAAAACTTTACCCTCATGTGTTATCAAGTATATGTAAGATCTTTGACATCTATGTAATGCTCATTTATCCTTAATACGTGGAAGAAGTTGGGGAATTTTTTACAATATTTATTCTCATTGTTGGATTATTCAAAATAATTATAAAATATTGAATTCATTTGAAAGAACATGCCTTAAAAGAGAACATTAGTTTTTCTAAGTTATTACCATACACAATATAAATTAGTATATATGTGGTGACTAATGTTATTTTGGTCAACATGATTCCAATTATTTTTAAACCTTTAGTGAATAATTTTATTCTTGTCAATATAATTTATATCCAATAGATGAAAAAATTTTACATTTAATTATTTTGGAAGGTATTTACTTAAATTAACTTTTTTTATTCTTTCTGAAGAATGATTATTTGGTTTTTATAACACTCTTAGGATTTTATGACAACAAAATTCTCCTATACTAGGATTTATTAAAAATCACTGTTGATGATGATGATTCTATTTATCTATAACTTATGATTTTTAGATGATGATTATTATGTTTTATGTTCCTTTTTATCATATTTTTATAAATATTCTCCCAATAAAATTATGAGCCCTTTTAAAATACATCATATCTATTTAGAGACCAAGGTCTATATTTTATGAATATTTTGGAATCATTAAAATTTATCTAGTCATCTATCTATTTAGATACTCCATCATTCCAATCATATCACCTATGACTCTTTGATTGTTTTGGGGTTCCCCATACCCATACTTCTAGGTCTAGTAGTAAAAATAATCCTTCAAAAATTTATTTGATATAATATGTATTAACCCCAGATAAATATACTTATATTTCACATCATTTTAAATACATAGACATTAAATATCACAGTAATCTCCCAATTAATATAAATTAAGGATTAGTGTATTTAGTGAATAACTATATCAACAACTTATTTTAATATAATTTTGAAATTGTTTCTATAGTATATCCACAATAAACTCCCTTATATACATGTAATGTTTTATACTAATCTTAATTACCTTGGGAATATAAACATAATAAAGGGTTGAGATAAAATAATCTGTAATGGAAATATTTACAATTTTTTATGAAGTGTTAAGTAATACAAATATAAGAAAAAATGAGTAGGGGATAAATATCAATTTAATAGAATATGGAACAATGAGAGTTTTATAAAATTCATGATATAGGAACATGTAATAAAAAATTATCAATCAATTATTATATAATATGAATGTGAGATAAACATGGAAATATATAATAATGTAATAATATCATATGTTCATGGAATTATAAATATGTGGTGACAATATAAAACATGTCATCATATGCATATGTCAAGGATCACCACCACAAAAAAATAGCATAGTGTGCTTTATATCACCACTCATAGAACATACAAGGTATCTCATGAGATGAAAACATTAACCAATTCATTGGAGTGATATTAGGTTGTACAAATAATATTCATAATAATTATAAAACCAATTAAATAGATGTGGCTATAATAATATTTTCTATAGGAGTAACTGATATCTATATCATAAGGACTCCCAAATGAAGAAGGAATAATTTTTTTTTTATATTTATATTTTTTGAAAACAAATATAGTCCTTAATTATTATGTTACTATGTTTAAAAAATTATTATTAATATTGGAGAAGTAAGAAAAACAATCTTCCACTTAGGTAATGATTTATGAAATAAGTAATGTATATTTTAATCAATAAAGGAGAAAATTATTTTCCATTAGAATAAAATATAGAAAAAAAGGATTCATATAAAATAAATAGTTTTTTAAAATAAATTCATGGTTAAAATCATTTTTTTGTGGTGATACATGACATGAAGTAAGAAATTGGGATGTTCCCTTAATCATGTTTACAAAAAAGAGATAACCATGAATAGAACATAAAATGAGTATTATTTAAAACAAAGAAAGGTAAAATAGACTATGTATATATGAAAATTATATATATATATATATATATATAATATGGAAAAATTACATGAGAAAAATATAATGGAAAATATATTAAATGAAAGAGAATATATAACCCCAAAATGAAGTGGGTGCTTCAGAGGATCCCATTTTATATTTTAAAATACAATTATTAAAACCCACAATGGTAAAAGGATGATAATAATTTATTTTTATAATATTTAATAATAAATATGTGGATAAAATAAAAATAAAATATATTTTTTTCTAAATTAGGGAAGGGTAACATTGGTGGGAATGGAAATTATGTTCATGGAGAAGAAAAATCTTTTAGAATTTATGATTATTAATCCAAACAATTGTCTAGTCAGAATAACACAAAGTAATATAGGGGTGAATTGTGTATTTTAAAAAATCTTCCATAATTATAACTTTTAATAAAATCTGTAATTTTTGCAGATATTCAGTGTTTAATTTTGTAAATAATATAAGAAATGGATATACTAGAAATAATGAACAAAACATTTTATACTCATTCGGGGCACAAAGATCCCCTATTCCACCCCACCAATCACTATATCTACTAGTTTACTAATTTCACTGGAATGATCCTTTTATCATAAGACCATAAATTCACAACTCAGTGCAGATAGTTTAAGCAATTATAAAATAAGGATAAATAGAGCCTTATGTTTCTTTTAACCGAGATGAATTTATCAATAGCTTAGATAGAGAAGCTGATACACCACCATAACTATGTCTATTCAGTTCACACTCCAATAAAGCCGAAGTGTTTGATTTGTTGATTCATATTTTTCTTCATAGTTGCAGTAGCCTCAATTAAGAGTATATGTATCTTCTTCTTTAGAAATTAATGTCTTATAGAAGTCATATATCTGAAGTTATCTCAATTTAAAAACTATATCCAATAAAAAGTAGTAAAAGATAACAGTAGTAATCTTAATATAGTTAATGACTCAACTTGTATATCCCCAAAGTAGAGCTTCTTTTAGAATGAATCATTTATTACAACAACACTGTAAGATATTGTTAAGAGAATGAAAACATATGTAAAAATAGTGTCATGTATATCCCATGTTGATAAATGATACACTAGTATAATATAAATATTGTTGATATTCTATTTTTTTAGAATTTCAGATCCACAAAAGATTCCAGATATATTCCCGAAATTCCAATCTTAATTGACTAGGTGGGACATAAATTCCCTTAATAATATGAGATTTTTTATTGAATATTATTATTTGAAACAATCATAATGATCTTTTAATCGATAAAAAATTAGTATTAAATAATCTTATAAATTTGTAAAGACCATTGAAGAAAATTCAAATAAAATAATGAAATTAAATCTCCAACGTTGAAAAGTCAAACATAGGGTTCATTCAGAATAATAAAAAATGCAGGGTTCAACTATTTAGTGTTTATTTTTCAAACATAAGGTTGATTATTTAACGGTTATTATAACAGATAGGTTGATAAATCATATGTTTATGTTCTCAGACATAGGGGTTCCTACTTATGTAGGGTTCTTTAACGATACTTTCTTCTCTTCAAAAATAAATGATTCCATCCAAATGTAAGGTTCTTTAACCATACATATCAAATAATATAGGGTTTGTTAACTATACATACTGATCTAGATGTAGGGTTAAATAAAAATGTATGGTTCATGATTCATATGTGATATTCCATGTATATGGATAATTCCATACATTATGTTCTAAATATTGAGTATGAACATAGTATCTATAATTCAACTAAGACTATTCTGAACAATTTAACAAATATTAAAAAAATAAAAATATTGAATATAATTCCATAATAATAAAAATTAATAATAATTTCCTTAAATACACTTAAATTAACATCATTAGTTAAACCAAAAATGGTATTTGTGTGCATAAAAATAAATAATAAATCATAGAGTATTGTTGATATGATACATGACCAAAAACCTCCCTCTTTTTATGATAAAAACCCAAAAAAATAATTAAAACGTGATAGAATTGTGTATATACATTGATAAAAATTATTATTTAGATTTTACGTAACTATTTTGATGAGAATATATATATAATTAAATGTTGTGTTTATCTAAATTTATTCACCTTTAGTGAAATAAAAAATAATGTTAAAAAGATTAAAACACTTTTAATTTTACACATACTAGAAAATGAATGTTTATAGTATATACTATTTGGACAAATAAGACATTGATTTTGGAAATGGAGATAAACATATAAAAATATTGATAAACCACAACAAATAAAAAGAAAAAAAATAATATTATTTCAAACAATCCAAACATACATGAAGATAGTTTTGTGATAAGAATAACAAGGTGGTCAGGTAGTTAGGTGAAAGGTGAAAGTTTTTTTAGGAATGGCTACTAGTTCTAGTTTTGGATCAATGTCTAGTTCGGTAAGAGCCTGATCAACTTAAAAAATCACTTTCAGTTCTACTATCTGAGTCTATAACCTTTCTAAATGATTATTTCCCAACATTTTTACCAAATTTGATGAATCGTGAATGAATTTCAGATTCTCAATAAACTTTACATTAATAAATTCCAGAAAATAATAAAAAAATTTTAAAAACTAAGTTAACTTATCAGTTAGTGTATTTAGTAGTATCCTAATACCTAGTTCAATTGATATGTGTTGCTAAAAGAGATTTCATTGATTATCCAACAGTACTGAAAAGGGATCACTATTTCAATGAATGTTCTGATGTCTATTATTCATATTGTCCATGATAGATGTGATATCTTGAAATATTTTGATCATATCTTGATATGTTGGAGGTGTATTGGTAGGATCACTATCCTAACTGACACTTCCCTTGAAAGATTCAAAAAATCTCCCTAAATACCATTTTAGATATACATAATATTTTTTAGAAACAAATTCTGATTTTATCTTCCCAATATCATCCAACATTTCCACCATAAAGGCATCAAAATATACCCTTGAAAAAAAAATCTTTATGCTCTTGAATCCGAGTCTGAATAGAATCTAATTATATCCTTGGATCAGATGAATTTTTCAAATCATAATAGGATTTTCTTAAGACTTACATATCATGTATAAGATTCATAATCCCTTTATAAACCTTAAGAAGCTTGATAATAAGATTTTAACTTTTATTTGATAGATAATAATATTTACCCCCATCTGGATTCATTGACCGATCAATAGATTAAATAATTACTATGTTATTAGTGGAATATTTATCAACTAACGTTTCAGTCGAATGTGATAGTCCATCTAGAACTTATGTTTTTTCTCTTGAAACTGATGAATTTATCTATAATTATTGATTTTTTGATGAGATATCCTAATGCCCAAAAATATTTTTTGCATCATTTACTGAACAAAGAACTTTATATTCTCCTTGAAAAGTTTCTTATTGAATTTATTTTTGACCAAAAACCTGAATTTATTAGGGTTGGATCTTTATCTGATAATCCTCAAACATAATCTAATTCTTCAAAATGAACTGAGCGGGTGTCTTCTCTAGAACCTAACATAGGTTATTCAATTTATTGTTCATATATGTTTCATAGTTTTAAAATAAGGTCCTCTTGAACAGATTCTTCTTCTTCCTCAAGATATTTTGTTGTGTCATCAAATCATAATTTTATATTTGTTTATTTAGAAACACCTTCAATCCTAGATTCTCAAACTCCATCATTCCATTAGTCACTTTTCTCCCTCCTGAGAAAAAGATCATGATTTTTTTTGGTCATCTGTAATATCTAGAATGACATTTCCATTCATCATACTCCAATAAAATCAAAATCTCTTAAGAGTACCAGTATTGAAGACATTACTATGAAGAAATTTATCTATACTCTCAAAAAGATAAATCATGTTCATTCTTAATAAGATAATATAATTTATCATTCCATAAGGATAAAATTACACTCTTTAATCTTCTTGGAAAATATAATTTGGATACCATATCATGTATCTAGGAAAATTAATCATGATATCACTGATAAAAAAATAATATACATATTCGGTTACATGATTTTCTATATCTTATCTACTCTGGGGAATTTCAGTTTGATTAAATTTAACTAAATCTTTCTGATGTGCCTCAAGATCTTGAACAAGATTCTTTCTTATATTATTCAATCCAAATATAAAGGAAATAATATTTTTAGACTTATGATCTCTATTTCCAATCGATTTAAGGTCAAAATAAAATAATCCTTCATGAAGAGATTTCAAAATTTGAGCTATTTCTAGTAAGGGAATTGATAATTCTTTATCATCTTTTCTTGTAGATATAGTGCCTTCTATATCACAGAAACTAAACTGAACACTATTGTAGATATTACTTAGTTATATTTCATAAATAAATTCTATATTTTCCTTATTTAACAAAAATTCAAAACCTTCAAAATGCTAGTTCTTTCGGGAGTATGTGATTTATCTCATAAAAACACTCTAAATGAACTACTTTGCAGTAAAGAATATTTCTCAAGGAAACACACAGATGTTTGGGGTCACTGGGTTTACCTTTATCAGTTTTCATGGTCTTTTATATTTTTGAGAATCTCAATGTTGATGTTTTTTCAATTCTAGGGTTTAAGATAAAGGCAAGGGTTTTGGAAGGAGAAACAGTTTAAAAATGAATAGGTTGGAAAAGTTGAAGGGTTTTCTGATATGTAATGGCGCGACCTTGTTTCTCATGCTAATTACATTGGGTAATCATTATTATTTTTTTTTTATTTTAAAAACACATGATTACTGATTAAAAATGAAAAAAATTATTTAAGAGAATAAATGAAATACTAAATTTGATAGTGAAAATAAAATAAATAAAATAAAAAAAGTAAACCTTTTTAATTAAAATAAATAAAAAAATTAGATATTAAAAGAAATAAACTAATAAATATTTATTTAAAATTACGTAAACCCAATATACCCTTGATAAAATAAAAACATTCAGTAGGAAGTAGCTTCGTGAAAATATCAGCTAATGGATATTTTATATTAAAAAATTCTAAAGATATATCGTTTTTAAGATCACGATCTCTTAGAAAATGATGTCTAATATGAATATTCTTAGTCCTAGAATGACATATTAGATTTTATTAAGTACTTATGCAACATTTATTATCACATAAAATATGAATACTATCAAAATTTAGTCCAAAGTCCAGTGGAGTGTTTTTCATTCCAAATACTTCTGCACAAAAACTACCTACAAAAACATATTCTGCCTCACTTATTGGCATGGAAACTGAGTGTTTTTTCTTACTTGAGCATGATACTAATGATTATCCTAAAAAGTGACAGGTTTCTAGGGTACATTTTTTTTTCTAATCTAAGACCTTTAAAATCATCATTTGAATATTAAATTAACTTAAAATAAGAAGTTTTTGGGTAATGAAGATATTGAAAATAGTTCCATTTAAATATCCAAGAATTATTTTGACATCATATAGACGATATTTATTTGGAATTTATTGAAATCTATCACATAAAAATATTGAAAACATAATTTTTGGTCTGATAGTAGTAATATATAACAAACTACTAATCTTATCTCTATATAACTTGTTGTCCAATGGTTTTCTAGCTTAATCTAAATCATGTTTTTGATTGGTAAACATAAGAGTTGTGTAGGTATTTCTATTCTAAAGTCAATACTTTTTAAGTAAATATATAATATATTTAATTTCATATAAAACATGTCCATAATCATTATTATAAACTCAAAATCCAAAAAAATTAGCTCTCCCATCACACTCATTTCAAATTATTTTTGCATTAGTTTTGAAAAGTCATTATAATTTTTTTTATTTTTTCAAATGAAAATAACAATATCAACATAAATTTGAGCTAAAAAATATTAGAACAATTAGTATTCTTAAAATGTTTTGGGTCATCCAATCCAACAACAAATCAATTTCTCATGAGAAAAGAACTATGTTTTTCAAACCAATATCTAGGTTCTTGTTTAAGTCCATAGAGATATTTTGTATGCTTGAAAATAGAATTTTGTTTTTAAGGAATTTTAAAACTACATGGTTGTTCATCATAATATTCTTATATTGAATAACCATTTAAAAACGAATATTTAACATCTATCTGATATAATTTCAAATTCACATTCGATGCATAAGCTTTAAGGATTATAATATCTTCTAATATAACTACAATGGATAATGATTCATCATAATCTATACTATCTTCTTGATATTATCCTTTAGCGGCTAATATTTATTTATTTTAGTGATCATCCATTGATCAACCTGTTTCTTTTTAAAGACCCACAAAGTTCCAACTACATTATAATTGGTTGGTATTTTCACTTGATTCCAAACATCATTTATTTTAAATTGGTTTATTTCTCTGTTAATTGTTAGAATCCAACTCCCATTTTTTAATGATTCTTCAATAGATATAGGTTTTAATTGATATAAAAAGGTATAAAATTCATCTAGGTTTCATACATTTCTTCTGTTTCTAATTTCTAATCTAGTTATCCTATTAAATTATCTAGTGGATGATTTTTCTGGGTTCTAGATTTTATAGGCAAGAAAAAATTATGTATTTTAGTTTCATGTTTTTTTAACAAGAGTAAATTTTATTAATATCATTCTAAAAATAAGTTTTCGTATTTTTAAGTTTCATTTTATTAGATGAATCTGTAACTTCATCTCTTTGATATTTCTCTTTAATGAAAGGGTCAGTTTTATCAAACTACCAATGAACTAATTCTTTAACAATCCTTGAATTTTTATTAAATGCTCTATATGATTTTGAAGTATAAAAATATCCCAAAAATCTTCCATCATTAGCCTTTGGATCGACCATTCCATGATTGTCCTTTGTGTTGAAGATGTAAACTTTACATCCAAAAAAATTAATGTACATAACTTTAGGTTTTCTATTATTCTAATGTTCATAGGGTGTACTTTTAAAAGTAGACATTATTAAATCTCTATTCATGATATAGTAGACTGTATTCATATTTCACTATAGAAAATAATTTTTAAAAGTACACCCCTGTTTGAGATTGTTAACAGACATAGATAGTGACAAACAAATTTGTAGACATAGTTATATTAATTATCCATATAATGAATATATATACTGACAATTTAAACATATATAAATTATATAAATAAAAAATTATGGATACATATACAGTATAATAGATACATTTGTAAATTATATATGGTAAAAATATATGGTATTACACAAAAGAATACACATAAAGTATAACCATAGTATACATATATAAGGTATATACACACATAAGAAAAAAACAAAAAATTGATATATATATATATATATATTCTGTGTTTGTGAATTTATAGATCGATTCCTTTCAAAGAATGAAATATATTACAATAATATATAAAATAATAAATTTTTTTAAAAAATATAAATATTTATTTTTATAACATGTAAAATGTTTCTAATTTGGTAAAAAAAATTCAAATATAAAGAAATTTATTATCTCGTTACGTGGTTTATAGAAAATCAATGAAGAAAAATAACATCTCACTGATGAGTTGAATAAACATTTAAACCTTTATTTTTACATTAATTTAAAATGACAAATAAAGGCACTCATTCTCAATGAAAAAATATCCCTAAGAAGCTGGGACTTTATAAATTTTTTTATAACAATGAGAAAATACCCCTATCTCTATGTTTATTATAGAACTATTAAATAAACTAATGGAAAAACATAGACATTGGGAGCCATGTAGGGGTTCAATCTCTTATCCCTTGCGGAAAAGTGTATTTAGATAACCACATGAACAAGTAGGATCATCTAATTTTATGGTGACTTATGTATATATATATATATATATAGATATTCAATTATTTATTGAAAATTAGATTAATATACAGAGACATATATAATAACAAATGTATTATTCAAACATATGTCCTAATATATATATATATATATATATATATATATTAAATTATTTTTTTCAATTTTATTTTAATATTGATTTTCATTTATTCAAAAAAAACATATGAATTTAATTTCATATTTTACCTTGATGTATAAATATAAAAATATTTCTTATATATAAACAATAATTATTTATTTGTATACGCAATATATATATATAAAATATTTACGATAATAAATTAAAATATTGTTGTTTTTATAATAATATATTTTCACTTATACATAAATGTAATTCATATTTGTAAATATTAAAATAGTAAATTTATTTTCTAAAATAATTATTCAAAAATTTAATTTTAATTATTTTTTAATTTAATATATAGCTGATATTTAATGAAAATATATTATTATGTTAAATTTATTAATTAACTTATATATTACACACACACAGACACACAAATATCTATATATATATATAAATAATATAAATTATGTTAAATGAAATTTATGATTTCAACTTAATATATTTTAAAATATTAAAAAACACACAAATAAGTTAATTTTTTTTAAATCAAAAAAATAATATATATAAAAATATTTATATATTCAAAAAACATATATAATTTGTTGTGCATATTTTTTAATTAAAAATACTTAAATACACATGTTCTCACCCACACACCCTCACTTTTGATTCCGACATTTTCAAAATCATCAATAATTTTGCAGCCAAATATAAAAAGTATAATTTATGATGATATTTATGGACATTCATATGGTACATAAGGAACCACGAGGCCTCCAATGTATGTGAGGTGGATCACTACACCACGTGGTCCAACCATGTGGTGTTGGTGAGTATTTTTCAGATTATATATGTGGTAGATCTCCCCACAGTGTGGTCTGATGACACGGTGTCAGAGTATATTTCTAAGATGAATTTAATGGCCTATCACCCCACTGTGTGGTCATAACATGTGGTCATTGAGAGTTTTTTTTAACGATGCTATGCGAGGTGGATTGATCCTTAGCACGCCCTCATTATAAGGGGACTAAGCATCATTTTTTACCCCATCACATGGTCTGAAGATATGGTGTTAGAGATTATTTTTAATATTCCCTATGTGTTTTACTTTTCCCCATTGAGTTCTCCAACCATGAAGATTTAGAGTGTAAGATTTTACATGTCAAGAAGTCCTTTTAAAACTCCAACTCAACTACAAACTCTACATGGCCACATTGAATTTCTCAAGTATCTGCATATTTCAGGAGATCACTAACAAAGGGATCTAGAAAGATACCCTCTAAATTTTTTTAAATAGGCATTAAAAATGAAAATAGACAATGCATAACACGAATTATGAGATAGAGAGGAAGATGGAGAGGAAGGAGTGTATAGTGAGATGAAAGAGAGATAAATACATTTTTAAATGGGAAATTCCTCTAACCAAAGATGCTTGTAATCAATGGGAAACTCATCTTGGAAATAAGTTTGATCGATCAAGGACAATACTATGGGTGTGTTACCATGTGATGCTAAGAATGTGCTGTCCTGACTATGCATAACCAAGCTCGCACTGGGTCATCCACATAGAGGTCATTCCAACCACATAGAGGGGTAGTTGACTTTGCAAAAGGCTGACTGGCCTCATAGAAACATAGGAAAAGCTTTGGGATGCTAAGATTACCATGTGGAATATTTTCCTCAATGTTTTTCATATGATATGAACACTCAAAAGTTCTTTTTATAAATGTGCCTCCTCTTCAGTACCTTTCCTTCCTAAGGACTACCCATACAGGATAATAATATTTCAACAACCTTCTTGACTTCAACCTAAAATGATTAGAACCCAAAAAGTGTAACATAAATGACATTTTTATTCCACATAATGCATATGATCTAGGAATTGACATCAAAATAAATACATTTTTTTATGTATTCCCTTGATAAAAGGTTTTCCCCATTAATCCTAGAAAAATGATAAGGCCCTCATTAGATTCTCAATCATGCATTCCCTTAATAATGAGATCCCAAATCATAAAGGTGGTAGTGAGAACACTCTTAAATCAATTATAGAGTTATTGTCCTTTTATAAATTCAGGCTACAAAGGAAATCCCTCATAGATTAATCCACTACATTTTCTCGTAGGATTCCGTATTTCTCCTACATTCATATACAACCCTCAGCTACTAAAAAGTAATAAAATGCAAGGATTCAGCCTATAATCCCATAGATTCTTCCACTAGTACAAGAATACAAGAAAACCATTAATGAATAATAAAAACTAATATATAATTAGGTACTCTCATTCAGTATCCTAGATATTAAACATTATCTGGTTTCTCACACAAAGCATGACACATGCAAGCTTAGGAACAAATTTGATCACCTTGTTACCATAATGAAATTACCACAAATTTCAGCCCCCTATATATATATAAGACCCAAACCAATCACTAAATAATTAATAATATCATTATACTGATCCTTAGTGAACTACATGAAGTCATCTCCATATGTATATTCCCTGCTCAACCATATGACTCCACACATTTAATGAATGAAACATACAAGTATCATGATATTAAACTATGTGAGAAATATCCAAGAAGAATATTTTTAAATTTCATGGAAAATTACCTAGAAGTATGATGTGAAAGTGTTAGATAATATCTTCAATTCATAATGTTAAGCTGTATTGTATAGTCCTACCACATTACAAGAAAAAATGTTACTCAGACCACATGGGATTTGATTATGGTTAAGAAGGATACCTTGGAAACATCCTTAATGTTTAAACTAAAAATCAAAAAACCTACATTTCCATCCTCATTGGTCCATATTCCTCATGAGATCTCATATATCCACCCTTAGGTGGAAATAGTCTTTTGGGCTCTAAATTATCATTCAAAGAAACAATATTCACTCCAAACTCTACTAATTGGCCCATATTTCCAATGATATCATTCCCCCCTTAGAGAAAAAATTTCTTATATGTCTTATAATCTCTTCCCCAAGGCCTTATTTCTTGGTAACCATCCTTATATGGAAATATTCCCCACGATATATTTTACATCCTCACTTCACTAATCATTATTCTCAAAATCTCGAATATCCCTTCCATTAGGGAAACATTCCTCGGGGACTCTTCATATTAGTACATAATATAAATGAAACAATTCCCACCCAAAAAGGTACATATTCCCTCTTTTTAATAATGAAATCATCCCCATTAGGCCATATCCCCCATGAGGTTAACTATAGACTATCTCCCAAGCGTATGTCCCACAAAACCCATTTCAAGAAATATTTTTCCTAGAAGTACACTATGTATAAAATTAAACTTATTGGAATCAACAATAGTCACCCAAACATAAAAGGAATGAAATTACACATTAAGTGGAACCAAACCTCATGGGTTTTGATTCATTTTACAAGGAAACATTGGTATCCCTTATTAAGGTATATATCTCAAATCCACAATAATAATAATCACCCTGGAAGGAAATAAAATACAATCCACCCATCCATGTGGCTTTAAACCATGAAATATTAACATAGGAATTATAAATAAGTAATGTAAAGATGTGTTTAATTTACATAATGATATTTAAAATGAGTATGTATGGTTTCTATCCATCATCAACACAAGGGTTAACTATTCTCACCTTATAAATTTTGAAGGGATTCATGAAAACATCTCATATCTATAAGATAATCCTAGAGTAGGAAATAATTTCCAAAAAAAGGTGTGATGAGACTAACCTCATATTATCTCAACTAGTGTAAAAAACAATTAATTTATGATAAAACCCCCAATAACAAATTTATTTTGTATTCTAAGTCTTCAATAGAACTTCTTTTCATGGATTCTAGAGCCATTGAGTGTTTCTAGTTCCATGAATAGACCATGTACGAAACCAATTGAAACCAAATGGGGAAATTGTTGTGAATATTTTGAAACCATGATCACCCAATCTCAATAAATATTTTTTCCATTCTGTGTTGGGTGAAGAAATGGTGAACATGATGTGAATATTAGGAAACAATAAACACTCTATCATAATCAAGTGTCCATTCATTTAATTTTGGGTCAAATAAAAATGGTGAGCAGTATATGAATCCTTCAACTACCAATATAACTGGGTTACATAAAATGTCAATCCATTTTTTCATGTTTCATGAAAAGAAATTTTATCCCAATATTAAATTATTTATTATTAAAAAATACCAACATTCTGAGTACATAAGAACATTTTTAATGCTTGTTTCACATAAAAAAAATTATGAATATGATGGGAATCATTTTCCCATAAAAATAATTGACTTAAAATCCTGTAATAATCAAAAATATACTAATTTATATTCTCTTTTTATTGTTATTTATTCAAATATAACCTTTTTATAACTCATATTGATCCAATGTTATGGTAGCTTCAACAACTATACATTCTCATGAACTAGCTACTACAAATGTTTTCACACCCCTAGATATAAGGGGAAGATCACTAGTCCAACACAAATATCATAATTTGGTGAATAAATTGGTGAGGTAGTACCCAGGGCATGGTACTGTTCTAACCGTAGAGGCCAACAATGATATTCTCTATGTTCCTATGTCTTATTACTCTCCTGGTTAAAGGAAAGATGTATTAAAGCTATGAGAACATGTCCCCACCTACAAACACATCAATATTCGAACCCTATAGAATAATAATCATTATGTCCTTTATCATAGGGAGGTGGATAAATAGCTCAACCAAAACCCCACCCAAAATAGAGATTTTACTATGAGGGCTCCTCACAATTTTCTTCATTATCAGTGTCGTATGACCACCAACCATTAATAGCATGACAAGGTTTAAATCTAATAGATCGCTCCCCTGGTTACTCATAATCAAGTATGTATGATATCACTCTAGGAATGAAGATCTTCTATCCATAAGGAGTAGGATTATATACTTTGTAAAATTGAATATTCCCACTAGCATACTACGGTGACAACCAATAGGTTTTACCAAATCTCTGTTCATCCATAGGAAGTATTCCACATATTTTTGAAGAACCAAGGAGTCCTATCATCTTATCCAAGTAGAAAATCGGGGTAGAAAAATATTCTTTCCCCAGAAGATGAGTCTTGTTGGCACATCCAAAAATAAAAGATGACATATAGAGGCTTATACTCCCACACCTACAATAGAAATTCACATATTCACATTCATGCTGGATAAGCTAGCCAAAAAATCATGATGGCAGTGGATAGAAATGACTATAAACTAACCCATGTCTTATATAATTTTCAACTGATCTTGGTGATTCTAGGGAAAGGTGGTAATAATTATATGATGTCGATCACCTACGTCATGAACCATGTCCCCGATATCGTAAATGAAAAATAATCTAATCATCATCTCTCTGAAACCACTCAATTGTGGGCCCATATCTCTACTAACATTCTGTATGAAAATTGTTCTATTATGATGAAACACATGATTTTTATTATATTCCCACATCATTCAATGAGGTATTTTAAAATATCCTAGAAGAATATTGGAATAAGCTACATTTCACGCCTTCCATGTTTTCCAATGAATACCAATGGTAAAATAAGATAGAAACTATAAGGTGGGCACAAAGTCTACAATAAACTACCCTAAGTAGACCTAGAATGTCACTCGATTTGTCTCACCATAAGGCCTCATGTATGTATCCTTGAATTCCATAGGTGGTCAAATAGAGGAGATAATCTAAAAGTTAATATGGGTAGACAATAAACTCTTGTTAGAGTGAAATAGCGATAGAAATATCCAAAATACAGACACATGGTGTCAACATTGGTGTATGTATACCAAATAAATGAAATAGAAGCAAGATATAATAGGTTAAATAGGGTATACCATCATACATATTGATATCATGGAAAAATTGATCACCCACTAGGCTTACCACATATAAAAAACTAATAAACAAATAGTCATCTATATTAGATATTTTGATCTATACCATATGGCCATTTTCCATGATGCTCGATCTACACTAGACCAATCCAGATACTCCACATGAGTGGGTTGACTTGATCATGAAACACTAAGCCTCAAACCAATCCATCATTCAACATGTTCTCAAACCTAAAAATAATACATAATGTTTTAACACACACTAAGGTTCACATGTAGTGGATGAGAAAAAATATCTATAATCCATCCCTAACGGTGAACCTATAAATCTATTTCCATAACATGTTTATGTGCACATGATATAACCATCCTCTTTGAAAACTAATATATTATTTAATAAAATAAACAATCACATAAAATGGGAGTTTTAAATCCAATGAAAATATCCAATCATAGGTTTGATTCTAATAGATGAAGTAAAACTACCCCTACTATTATCTATGTTATAGGATTTATAACACATGGTTCACCTAAACACACAATAACTAGTGATTTTTCCAGATTTAATGGTTATCCAGGTAATGTATAATAAAATGGAATGAATGTTGTACCCAAATGTGTAACCATAGGTGTTAATGACCAAAAGCATATCTATCAAGATCAAGGAATCAAATAACATTACATGTACCGAGGAAATGAAAAACTGGGTTGACACAACTAGAGAACCTATCAGTCCTAAATGACCTATAGAATGAGTCATGCACCTACAATGGAGAAAAAAATATGGTATCCATAAACATCCCAGGAGTGAAAAAAACATCCAAATGCACTGGGAGCACAACAAAATCCACAACACAATGAAATCCATTGTGTGAGTGCATTAATAACACATGAACTTGTAGTCACACAAGTCAAAGAAAATACTCATCTAGATGGGAGTTACACTATTCCAGATCATCCATTTGATAACTTTGCCTACCTAAAAACAAATGGCCAATGGAAGAGAGAACAATATCCAAACATAAGGCCAATGGTTGATCCATGATATCCCAAGGGTCTACTCATAAATCCATAATTTTGAGAAGAAACTATCTCAAATTCCATAGAAAATGGCCAACTAAATGTTGGAAGATATAAACTTGAACCCACTATCCAAAAAGATGGACTAGAATAATTGGTCCACTAACAACCAAAAAATAACAGGTCCTCTTTAAATACCCTAGTTCTTATCATCAAAAAAATAAACCATTATCTCTCAATAACCCACATGAGGACACAAATACTCATGGATCTAAATATCCCTAAGGTCAGTTAATAAAGTTATATCCTCGATGGAAATTCCCTAAGACAACCAAATAATCAAGGAATTCCTATAGAAACAACCAACACCATCTCAAAGGGCATAATAAAATAAGTAAAACATATGAATGGTTCCTCTAGCTCACCCGAATGTACATGAAATTCCCAATTAAAAAACAACACAAACAATGCTCAGTGACCTCCAATCGATCATTGACCAACAATTACCCGAAAGGAATATCTAATGGAACAAGATCCCACTAATAGGGGAATTCAAAATAATCCTCATGACTACCTAAAAATTAGGATACTTTCTGATAGGGATAAATGGAGAAAAGAAAACCACATGGAAAATTCCATTCAAGATAAAAACACATTGGCCTTCAAAATAACATGAAATCTATGAGTACTAACTCCCCATGTAGGAAATCCAAAGAAAAACCATGAAACATGGGAATACACAATAGCTTTATATGGAAACTGATAATAAATCTATCAAAAACCATCCCACTACGTAATGCTTAAGATTCAATTATCCTCATCTAAATAGAACAACATAACCTGCCTGTAACAACCATCCCATAACATCAACCCACACTGAAGGATCTAGCAGATCCAATCCTCAAACACTAGTGTGAAATTTCAACAACTCTAACGTTGATTAATCGGTCTTAATGTGTGGGGAAAAACCAAGATACCCTCAGAAATAATACTCGATCCCATATTCTAAAATCTCTCTACAAGAACCCAAAGCTGATCAATAAGGAACACCCAATCTAGGAATATCACTGAGATCACAACTCTCACCCTGACCTCACAGCTCACACCCAACACCTAGGAGGATTCTAAAACCCAAACACAATGAAATCCTACTATTGAATTCTATTAGTAAAAAATAGCTTCCAAAAAACCTATAAACATTAAAAGAATACCAAAATCATAATGAATGTATAAAAATTATCATAATTGACTAATAAAAAGCTTAATTATGGCACTGGGGTGAATAATAAACAAAATAGAACAAAGTAATAATTGTACAGGGCATGCACTTGGGTACATGACATGTAACCCTGGATGTACTCCATGGTTATGTACCTCTAGCCACTTGGTGTGTACAGTGCCTAAGTACATGGTGTGTGAACTCTTTAAACAAAGTGTACGCAAGCATGGGTACCAACTAGTGTACCTCATCTGGCACTCGGTGTGTAAAATTATTGAGTACATAATCTGTACTAGTTGTATATGGTTTGTAACCCAATATGGGGTGTCTTACCATGTACCTAGATATGTACTCCACCTTGGAATGCACTCTGACATGGTGTACTCCGAATATGGAAACTCCCCAAGTACTCTACATTTCTATGTTCCATCATACTATGTGTCTATTTGAGTACTCACCAACACCCTAGAACCCCACTACTCATAGTGTAATCCCAAGTACATGGGGTGTAGCCAAAAAATATATCATCCTAGAATAAGAAACACATAAGGCATGTTTTCTCTAAGCTACATTTCAAGTACGAGGGTTTCCCTAAATTTGAATCCCCTAAAATCTTCATAAACCATTGATTTCTATACAAAACCCATAGTTCAACCCATTAGGGGTCCCAATGATCACATAAAAGGCTTTAAAAATTAAAAATAACTATTCTAAAAGTTTTTTTGAAAAATCATAAAATCATTCTACCTCCAAGAAGAACTTATAATGCTTCACACTTAACCTCAATCCACAACTTCCAACTAATGATATAGCATCACCCAAATTACATGACAACACCTCTAAACCACCATACCCCTCTTACCAACCTCTCTGTCTTTAAAACGAGAGACACTAAAATCGGGGTATATGTTTCACAAAAATCCCAATGAGGAATATAAAAAATAAAATAAGGAAATAAAAAATAATGGAAAAGAGGAAAAAAATTAAAAATAAAAATAAACAAAGGTTTGATCTCAGTTCCCAACACTAGGTAATGGCATGCCTAAGAAAACCCCTCATTCTAAACTCAACCAAAAATATTGAATATCAATCAGATTATCCATTTAAAATATATGACCAACTCAACATGCCTTAATATATTAAAATTTAATTAATTAAAAATTTAATATTATGTGAAAATTTATACACCTAAAATTTTCACAAAATGCCTATCCGATTGTAAAAAACATATCAAGAGATCAATGGAGTGGTCATTAAAAAAATCAGAGATCATATTAAAGGTAAATTTACCAATTTTCCCCTAAAATCTGTTGGGACCAAAAATGTTTAAATTTCCCATAATTTTAACAACCCATGATGATAAAAATAAATACATATTCCATCCCAGTCCGAATTGGCCCATAAAAATATTCTAGTAAAAAATAAGGGAGGCATCCACATTCTTGTCCAATTATAAGGATCTAATAATCAAACTCCATGAATGCAATGAGATTCAATTTAAAATACTCCCATAAAAATCAGTTAATTGTATTCCCCATGAAGAGAATCTAAAACATAATTTATTAAAGGGAGGATAAAAAACAAAGTGGAGAACCATATTCTTTGATTGATAAATTTTGATACAGTTGAGTCCCACCACCACATTTTAATGGTATACAAAGACTCTACTAAATCATCAGAATATAGTGAGGGATGTTTTATCCAAATATGATATCCCTGTGACATTATTATCAAAAAACATTTAGTGTCCTCCACATAACATATTCGAGAAAGATCCTCCTCATGATATCAAAATGATAAATCATGAGATCGTTTCTCATGATATTAGTTTTGTAATTCATCCTTATAGTGAAAATATCAATTAACAAGAAGTTACACCCCATATTAAAACAATGACTGGTCACTATGAATGTCCTCCCCACAATTATTGTTCATCACAAAAAGAATTCCACCCCTTATAAAATATACTCTCAAATATTCCATATATTGGGAAGTGTTGAAAAAATATATGTTAACCATGCTCATGGCCCCAACTACTCCTATTCGTGATTCATCTTTATAAAAAAAAGAAAACAAACCCCTTTCTAAAAAATAACATAGAAGGAATCCATGATGGTCAGAATAGGTGGAATAGTTTCCTCTGAATATGAACAAAATATAATTGACATGTGTAATGATCTAGACAATAATAACCTTTGGAATATGTTTTATCCCATTTCTATTCCCTGTTATGACATCTAATATGTGTTAATGGAGTAATACTTGTCTCACTTTTTCTAGAATTTTTGGTCAACCCGTCATCAACTTATCTTTATAGACCTCCCTTATCTAAGGTATTATGAAAAATTATAGGTAGTAAACCTGTTCTATTATTCGATGAAATTCTCTAATTTCACTATATCCCACCATATAATGTTAATGAAACAGTATGAGGACATTCAATGTTCTTGTTTCAACAATCTATGATCACTATGGCATATAATTGTTAATTCACTGTCTAATGTTCATATATAGTGATGGGGTGAGTATTGATCATTGTATTTTACTCCATCCATGGTCAAGAAGATCCCACCAATGAACATGGATTATGTTATTATCATTAGTAGGGAGGTCTTGGTCCTGAATAATGAGCATGATAGTTGTTCCATCGAAAACACCACTCCCAACTCTAAGATGAAAATGTGGCACAACTCGAAGAGTGTGATACATCAATAGGCTCACCTGCCAAGCTTCTAAAATTGTCACATGATAATAAAAACAAAGAATGGTAAATTATCAACCATTATACAACCTCCAGTGGGGATAATCTCACATTATAAACAAGAATTTCACCATGATTGCACTTAAAAAGTGTTCTAAATTAGAAATAATATATTGTTAGATATTATTATAACCATATACTAGAAGCCCCTCCTCACATAGTTGGGGGATTTTTACCAACACCACCAGCCTTGGGATCATAAAAATCTAAATAGTTTTAGAGTGGGATAATGGTGGAATGAAGACATACCCACACTTAGGGCTTGTGGAATTTTTACGATATCCTCCAAAAAATTCAGTATTTTACAGGTAGTGATGTGACATCTGATAGACATCGCCCCCACCATTCCTATAATTATGTGATGAACCCCAATAATTTTTGGATTACTCAATGAGGATGGTCAGAAAATCCCTCAAGACCACCATCTATAAATAAATTCTAGGGAACACCAAAAAATGAAGAATAAACCACATATAGGTCACACACTAAAATGTTATTATATGAAAGGGGACCCAAATGAAGTCGTTGATTTTCCCTTTTAATAGGATTCGTGGAATGATAATTTACTGTATTACATTGATGATAAAAACATGATTCATAATTCCTACTATGCTGGGGTAAATGTTATAACTATTAATCTAATAAAGGATAGAGACCATGACATTAAAGCTGAGGTACATTATGAAGAAACACCCACTTGGGATGGATTTCACACTGAGAAACATGAGGAAGGTGTGTATACTAAAAATGAAAGGAAGATATGGAAATAAGAAACAAAAAAATGATACATTTCACCTATGTGATGCCCATTTACTAAAGATAATTGAAAAATTGAGGCATATAAAATCCAACATTATTTCATGAATCAAATTAATGATGTTTTACTCAACACAGATATTACCACTGAGCATAGATATAGTGTTTCTTCTATCACTCAATAAGAGAGTTCCTATCATCCTCTGAAATATAATATAACCCATCACATGAGCTCTAGGACTATAAAATTGGCATACTTGAACATATTGATTGAGGAAGAAAATACTTTCATCCACCGTTATAATAGTTTCACTTATTCTACGAAATAAACCCATGTTGAACTTGATGTGGGAGTCAAGTGATGATGTTTTTAGGGTGGTAATATCTTGGTTACCCTATAACCTATGTTTAAGGATTTACTAAATAACTATTTTCCCTTTAACTACACATCTTTATCATATATCTTGTTACATGAATAGAAGTCATAGAAGAGGGACATGATCTAGTCTAGTCTTGAAGGAACCTGTACCTCAAATAAGGTGATGACAACCCCTTCCACCATGCTTTTAAAATATCATATTGTTAATATTCTATGGATTGAGAGATATATAGTTGAACCTTTTATATTTCATGTCTCAGTGTTTCCTCACAAAGGGTCCACTTAATCAATAAGTGGTGGTAAAACTAATATTATTTATAGGACCACTGGTGGGACCGTCCTTTGTCTAGTACTGTAGTTTTCTTGATGGATCCTTCATAAGATAAGAAGTAATTAGTCTTTAATAAATTTACCGATTCAGTTCTATGGTAAGGTAGTCAATGGACATCAAAAAATAGAAATTTTAGCTATGTAAAAATTAGAGTGTCTCTGATTTCATTATGAGATGGAAGGGATAAGCATACATTCCCAATATGCAACTCACATTAGGGAATATACTATATATTTTTGTGGATAATTTCAATCATGAGATACAAAAATAATTAATTTCAGGAAAATATCCTGGATGATTCATTGAGTTTTCATAAATAGAAATTTTCCTAGAGTCTATAATTTAGAAAACCAATGTAAAAAATTTTCAGTTTTATTATTTTTAGGAAAAAAGGTATGGTAAATGGGAAACTCTTATCCTCATGTTTATGCCAGAATTAATATTTACTGTGGAGCCCAAACAAACTCCATATTTCTTAACAGTTTCCATTAAGTGACAACAGTTACTAAAAAACCATCATTTACATTGGATGAAACAACCAGGATGACCAAGATATACAAAATGAAAAAAAAACATTCTATTTTATAAAATAATTGATTCTAGAATACTTCATCTTAACCACGAAAAATAATCTCCATAAGATGTATGAGGCTAGAAAACATGATAAATTAATCCTCAATGATCAAACTAATTATTTCTTTTTTAATGGATGTTCTGATACACCATAAGTGATTTAACTATCTTTATGGTCATCTTTTAGAAAATGGTGGAATATAGATTCTTGAAATTGGGAAAACATCTTGAACAACTGTCCTACATTTTCAATATCCAACCAAAGGAAAAGGTGAATGTAAACAAGTATCATCTTATAGTGAAAAAATGTTTAACTATTGAATGACCAAGAATATAGTTTATTATTATCATGAATTATTCCAACAATATCTCACTCAATGGGTTCTGGTCTAGATTCCCACTATATCATCCAAAGTGAAAACCTAGACTCAATCCTCAAGGGCTAGATATAATTGGTAGAATAAAAATATGTATTTGTAAGGCGATCCTTGACTAGATCCCAATCCATCCAAGAATCTCATTCTTTCCAACACCCATCATTCAAAATAGGGGAAACAGAAATAGATTTATATTTATGATTTATAAATTCTGTTAACTTATAAGATCCATTAATCAATGAAGAATATTCAAATGAAAATGATTTCAATATGCATAATTATGGAGCATGAGGAAGAGGCCATAGAATTTGAGAGAACTAGGAAAGACATGGGTATGTAAGGTCTACAAATTATGACCATATCCCTTCTAAATCAATATAAATAGTTAGAACTCATAATAACAAACATCAGCGATCCCAATATTAGAATGGAGGCACCAATGAATCCTCCAGGATTCATCAAAATATGATAGTATTGGATGAAAAGAATTAATGTGTACAACTATCTGGCCAACCAAAATGTATTGGAAGACAACATTGAATTAACTTTCATGAAAAAAATGTGACCTCAACTTATATACAATAAAAATGTTCTTCAACATAAAACACAATATCCTATAATCCTTAAGCTTGAGAAGAACCCCAGGATGGGAATAATTTACTTTTGGAGTACAAGTACAACATCTTGAACCATTTGGATTGATTCCTAGGAAAACTCCTGATCATGGATTATTTTATCCTCTCAAAATAGTTCAAAGAATCACTTTTTTAAGCTTTTCACATTCACTATGAATTTGAGGTTGATTTTTTTTGCAGGAAGGAGAATCATGTATAGAATTTTAAAATAGAGGGCCATTTATTTATCCAATTCATAGAAAAGAATATGGATCCCATAATCCGTGAATATATTAGACCCTTTATCATCTTAGTAAATCGAGTTAATGTAAAAAACTATTCTTAAATTAAAAATGGATTTGGGATAAATATTATCCTATTATAGATAATCAAATACCTAGGTTCTGTTGAAGATGACTTTCTTCCATCAATGTTTGAAATTCAGGGCTAAAAAAAAGTGATCAAAATTCCCATAGTAAGATAACAATAAAAGACTAGTTTAGATATTTTGTATCTAACTAAGATTTGATGTTAATGTAGGTATACATGAGATTTCATGTTCTATTAGGAAAACCATGGATTCATAGACATGAAATAAAACCATATTCATATTATAAATGACTAGGTTACCCTATTAACAGAATGGATTGATTAATATATGGTGATAGTGTGCCCATTTAATCTTATGAATCCTAGTATGTTGATGACTATTTCAATAATAGATAATAAAAATAACTAATGATGGAAATTGATAGACATGTCAATTCTCCCAATGGTTTGTGAATTTACCCTAGAAAACCCTTAAAAATAACTAAATATGGATTATGTATTTCATATCAATATAATGAAGGAAACATACTAATCTCTAGGGAGCAACCTAGTTAGAAATTATACCACGTAGAAACCCTTGGAGGTACATAGAGTATTCCCATGACTAAGAGACACATCCCCTTCAATTAAAGAGGTTACAAATTCCCCATTGTTATCAACTAGTCCTTAAAACATTCCTCCATAACCTAATTCTATAATTTTATAAAAATTAATTAGTAAAGAATGATATCAGATATTCCACTCAAGTATTTGTAAAATGTCTCTCCACCACCATTTTATTAACATAAATAAATAATTATATGTAAAAGGGGACCTATGAATAACATTTTTCAATATGTTTATACCTTTGGAAGAGGAGGAGATTTATATCATCTTCCTGAAACAACAGAATTATATGTTAAAATATAAATATATATAGATGATTGGATTGGATTCTATGGTGTCCTCCTATCATATGGTCCTTCTAGACAATAATAATGATTTAAAGTATGCATCTAAGAGGATGAATCTATTCATGAAAGTTATGGTGAAAGACAATGTTGGTATGATTATAAAATGAAACTTCATTACAGAAGTTTAGCTCCCAAAATATATTTCCAACATTATCCCCATTGGGAACAAAGAATATGATAATGGATGGAATATATTATTGGGATAACTACCGAAACTAACAAAAGGACGAATTATTTGTACTGATCACAGAACTGCTGATTGAAACAACTATAAAATTTCAAGATCTTTCCTTCATGAATTGGTACTCGAGTTAAAATCAAATCTGGAGGGACAATGGGCATGAGAAATATAAAAATTTCAGATCACCCCAATGGATGTTCAGTTGTTAGTCCATTGCTATCAGATTAAAAAATACTGGAGAAACCTATTAAAATGACATGTATTTTATCTTAAATCTATTCTTAGGAGAGATCACATAATGAAATTTGGATGATCTAGTGGAAAAAATGAGTCAGTGACCAAATGGTACAATCTCCTACATGGAATCCAAGAGACCTAGGATCATATATAGTAAGGGAGTAATCTACAGGTCACATTAGTAGCACTATAGCAGTATTGTAGAAGCGGAGGGACTATAGGAGTGGCAGCACTGTAGCGGTGGAGGCACTATAGGATGGACTGTATTTGTGGTAGTACTGTAGCAGGTAATGTAGCAGTATGGGTATTGTAGAAGTATGGTTCACTGAGGGGTCCTTTGGGCCAAAAGGGATTTCAAGCCTTGTATTCAGGACTCTTGTCCTTGGACCTTCGGGCTGTGTAACGGGTCTCCCTCTACCTAGACTTAAAGAGGACTTTGGTTTAATAATAAATTGAGACGTCGGCTCCAACTGTTAGTGGATAAATCCTCAGAGCACCATGATTATCATTTTAAACCATGGACAATTTTCAACAATATAAAGTATAAAAACATAATGATAAACCCACTAAAATTTTCCTTAAGTGTGAACTTTGTAAAAATTCATTTGTAACGTGGGTGACTACCATGGCATCAAATTCAACCATGTGATAACTAGTGCAATACTTAAAATGTTACCTCCTTGATAACTCAAAGAGTTGATAAAGTTTTAGAGACATCTCATCAATATCATGAATTTTATAGACAATTTGTCAACAAAAATCGACCCCTTAATAAAATTTGAAGAAGGGAGTCACATATAGATTGGATTAAGTCTATCTAGAGGACATTGAAAATTTCAAAAAGTATCTAATGTGCCATCCTGATCTAATGTTGTTGGGTGAAGAGAATGATCTCATCCTATATTTGGCCTCCATGTATAGATTTAATAATTAAATTATCACACATTAAAATATTTAGGGAAATAAATGATTCCATATAATCTTAGTAAAACAATTAATGATACAGAGACTATGTATTATGACATCAAGAAGAACTGCCTTGAATTTATTTATTTGGAAACAAATATGAGTCCCTACATTCAGCATTGTGAATAACATCTAGTCTCTAAAATAAATACTATCAAGTACATCCTTAGCCATCCAATATTGACCACATGTCTTTGTTCATGGGTGGTTTTACTAATACAATTCAACTTTTAGTTTATATCATAGATGGAAATAAAGGCGTAGGTATTAGCTAATTTTATGATAGAGTAATCTAACCTGGAAATCAAATCAATGGATACCAATATTCCAAATAAAGACGTTTTATCTATATTTGATACTCCCTAAATTATGGAGATGTTTTTTGATTGTTCCTCTTAATGTACAATTTAGACAAGTATTGAAAACAAGAAACTCAATCGAGTCAGTTTAGGGATTGTGTTCATCTCCAAAGCCCAAAAACTTATGCATTATCATTCCCAATTATCTGATGGTTCCACCAATACATTTATAGGGTATCAGGTTCTCATAATGGTATTAGACTTTTACATATAACTATATATATCCCATTTTAATGGTAAAGGTGATTTAGATATGGTAATTATACAGAATAATAAAGATATTACATTAAGGCATAGTTAGATTCCATCCATGGTTATGTAAGGGAACTGTGAAATATTTACCCTAAGATCCCAAGTTGAATCATGTTCCTCAGATGTAAAATTCCTATATTTATACACATGATGGAATTTCCATAGACATAACAGACCCATATTTGGATGAGAAAATTTTCCATATCCACACCATATTGTTGTATCCCTATTCAACAGAAGTGGAATCGAGGAAATAAGTGAAATAAAAATTTACCTAGTGCATCAAAAACGAAATATTTTGATCAATTGAAACTATTTATGTGAGTATTATAACTAGAATATACTATCAGAAATCTAGGATCATTACGTCAGACTTAACGTTGAAAAAATAAGTGTGAGGTTGGCCTAAAAACTTCATCCTATGTATAGGACAAAATGGTAAGAACTTTCTTTACAATAAATGTTTTCATTGAGTACTTCTCATATTAATTTAAGTGAAAAAACCCTTTACATGATGTAGTAATTCCATGTAGGATCCTATGTTTCAAATTAGTCATAAACTAGAATCTCCAATCAAATCACGAGTTCAACAAACTAACCTTTTTTGGCCTTACCTTTCACCCAATTCATCTTGTCAAATGTCCTGAATTGTGTTCCGGATCACCATAGGATGGAGACAAGCATAAATCATAACCAATAACCTATTGGGAACAGTTTCTCGAAATGTAAACTAGAATGAACCATCCATGGAATGTGATGGACACACCATTATCATCAGATTCAACAACACAAATGACAAATTCTAGGGTATGCAACAAAGATGGTCAGATATCATAATCCACAAGCTACATCATAAGCATAACATTCCAAAAAAATAATATATACACGATATCGGAATTCAATGATGAAAAATCAAAAGAAGGGTGAAATGATTGAAAATACTAATATATATCCAACATAGACGAAAATCAAAATTAATAAAGGTATATGTGTTATATCCACTATTCCATGACTCCGCCACATAACACAAGACAACTGTAATGAAGAAGAGATACCCAGGTATATGGTTCCATTACCTTTATCTATGTAATATAAAAATAAATTTACATAAAACCAAAAGAATATGTAGTCTGTAAGGAAACAAGACTAGTAAGATAGCACCATGAATATATTGAAGTATTTTACCTAGTAAAACCAATAAACTATTTTGAAATCTCATTTCAAAACTAAATATAATTGAAAATGTTCTGTATTTGACAAGTATTTTAAATACCTTTGGTTTTCCATTATAAAATAAATTTTTTTTTCCAAATTAAAATCAATCGTGTTCAAAATTAAGGAACATGGCTAAATGGATTCACATGATCAACATATCAAACACGATAGCATAAATTTGAGCATAACATAATTATATAACCATATAAATTAAAACTCGTAAACAAAGTCACACCATTAAATAAGGAACTAATAATAGACATAAATTAAAATAAACAATTCTTGAATTTATAAGTTAAATTGGGTCTCTTACCATAAGGTTATACTATGAGTGATTAAAAAATTATGAAATTCAGGTAACAAAAAATATATTCTCTCACAGTCATCCATAGGACCAACATGAGGAGAACTCATGGTTTCTAAAAAACTAAATAGAATCTCTCACAATCTTTCTATCCAAAGGCTATAATGGTCCCCTTGAATATAAAATTGATGATCTCTCTATATTCTTCCCAAATTAATCTCACAATCCCTTGATCAACCCGTCACTCTAAGCCTAGTTAACCCATGTGCTACTCCTTTCTGACATAATCAAAAACATGTTTCAATCCTTGAAAATCCATTTCACAATTAAATTTCAAAAATAGAAAAAAAATCCCTTATAAATAAAAACACCTTCCATTAGTTATCACATTTTTATTTTTAATAAACTCCATTTAAAACAAAAAATCCTCTTTGATCAATTTTTTCAAATTCATAGGGTGAATACAAGACACATTCATTTGGAAGACCCAATTTAAAAACCTAATTGCCAACTCAAACAATGAATCACAAAAAAAACTGAATAATAAAATATCATAAATAATTTTGATGGAAATTAATCAAAAAACTAGATATTTTTCATAATTAAAATTTATGGCCAATAAAAAACCCTTAATGAGTGATGGATACCTCAGATTTAGTTCCAACATCATTTCCTCTAATGAAAACCACACAGAATATTTAGGAGAGGACCTCACACAACTACAACACATAAAAGATCCCCAATCAAAATCCTTGGTTCATCCAAACCCACCTATCGGGTTTCATAATTCCATGAAAATGGTATAATAAAGATTGAGAATGTGGAAAGAAGAATAAATCAAGAGGAAATGAGCTTACCATATGAAAAATCATCGTAAATACAAGGATACGAACACCAAAATTGAAGGGATGAATCCTACAGACCAAGGAGAGGGGATGTGCATGATGGGAGGAGAAAACAAAGTAAAAAGGGTGAAAAAATGATAGGGGAAAATAAAATTTTAATTTTGAAATGATAAGAACATGTCCAGATGGTTTTTCTATATGGTTGGGAAAACTATACACCAACCATGTCGGAGATACTATATCCCTAAAACGTAAGAATAAAAATTACTCCATGGTTCCATAAAATTTGAAAAACCATGAAAAATACCAATTTAACCCTCTTTATCACCCTTAAATGATTATATACACAGTTAAATAAACAATTCACCTAGTATGTGCCAGGTTAGTTTCTCTAAAAACAACCATTTCTGACCTCTGACACACGGAAACTCCAAGTCCAAAACAAATGATAAATAAAAATCAATATTACATATACCAATGACCTGAAGGGTGTCACAATATTCATAATATGTGACTTCATACCCTATAAATTCGAAATGAATCATTAGAAGATAATTGGTGAGGCCATAGCTCCCTTAACAGTGATGCTCACTCCCATGTCTCGTGGATATTTACCCCACGCTACCAGAGCACATGAAAGAAAATGATCAAGATACCATATAGCACATTATTATGAAAATCCTTGATATAAATAGGCTACTCTTTTATTGTGGCATCAAGATCAATCTCTAAATATTCCCACTTAAACATAGGATATGGGTCTAGATGGTATCACTTAAACTGGGAAATAAGGAAGACAACCTGGAGTGAGGTCATACATGGATGGAAACTTCAATTATAGAATACCTTCCCAAGGTACTCCAAAAAATGAAGTGAACTAATATAACATAGCATCATCTTATCTTTGTTTCACAAGGAATGATGTCCGCTTTGATGTAATGTGGACCAAAACACCTAATCACTAACCTTATACTCCAATGATTGAATACAACAGTTGGAATATAATTTCGGGTGACTCTGAGTTGTTATAAAACTTCTCTTTGTAATCTATATTTTATTTTCCATCTTTTGTATGAGACTTGATCCAAATGAGGAATTCTCACACACCTCATCCCATCATAATAGTTATTTATAGGGCTACCCATACAACACCTTAATCATGGAAATCATAATAAATGACTAAAAACTATTGTTATAATAAAACTCATCCAAATAAATGAACTATTCCAATGAACCAAAAAAATCAAACACACATTCTCACAACATAACATTGAGATTATAGATGGTATTCTTGGTATGACTATCTTTATGCAAGTGATATGAGGTGTTAAATATATGTAGGATTCATCAATAAACTTGTATTACCTTCTTAAAAAGGGATGTAAAATTAGAATTATATTTGGAATCTTTTTTGGAGGGAACTCAATAAAACTATTTCACCACTCAAAAAAATAGGCATTTGAATTCCACCAACTAGGTCGAATATTTAATTGGAAGGAAATTGGATGTTTTTTTAGATGATTGACAATAAAACATATTTAATATCTCCCACTCAGAGAATGTGGATGGATGATCAAAAAATATATACAAATCTCATTCCACTTACACAGTAGAATGTGATGTGCTTTCAATAACATGGTAGGTCACTATTTCATAGTTTTGATTCTCTAGGATGTCAAACAATTGGAAGAAAAGTATTTTAGACTACGTCCCATTCCTTACCATAAATACTTAACTCTCAAGTAATAAAACATATTTTTATCCTTATGGTGCTTAGCCCACCCCTAATGATGTGACTCAAACATCATATCCTTTATCAAAATCAAATTTACAACATGATTCTTCCTAAAAAGTAGAAAACTATAGGGAGGATGGGGCTAATCAACTGAGGTATTCCCACTATTTATTTTACATATAATCTACAAGAACTTGGGTTAATATTCTTGGCCACTCCTAACCTGATTTCTAAGAGAAGGTGTGACTAATACAATGGTTAGGAACAAATTATCTCGATCATGAATCACCTGCAGAATCATTTCTGAAACCATACTCATCAAAAAACATATAAATGTTAGATCTTATGTAGATTTGCACTAAATATTTCTGGTTTAATGTTTAAGAAACATTATTCTCCATCCAGGGTGTATATGAAATATTTAAATCAAAATTACAAAGGTATTCCACCCAGTTTCTTTGTTTTAGGTTTAGGTACTTTTGGGTAAAAATATAATTTTGGATCTAATGATTTTAATACACTATAATACACTCCCCGAAGAGAAAACATCTCTACTTTTTCATTCAATACCTTTCAAATACAAATTCGATATATTGGTTGGGATAATTCCAATCATGTGGATGAGTTGCTGTGAACCATAGGCAACCATATGGTGGTCCCTTATTTACACACATCAAAAAATGACACCAATAGCATCACAATACGTAGAATAAAACATTTCATGAATGGGTAGGGTTAAAATAGTTTTATAAGTAAAATAAGGATAAAACTACTCAAAATAATGGTGATACTTCTCATCCCACATAAACATGACTGCTTTACTATTCAACACCATCAAGGGAGAAGTGAGCCTGGATAATTCAATACAAAGAATCCATAATACCCATAAAATAATCAGGAAACTATATATTAGGAACACATTCATGGGATTATACCTATACATGGATACTAAAACATTCTTTGGATAGACTGAAACTTCTTCCACCAAAATCTTTTGGCCTATAATATTTACCACATGAATGTAATACTAACAATTGGAAAACATGGTATATATATAGTTCTTCATAAGAACAATGAAAAATACTCCATATAGTTATTATGATACTCCTCTATCTTGGAATTTCCTAAGATTTCATCTTTAAACCTGACCATGAATTAAATAAAAATGGTGGATTATCTAGACATTAATGCTACAAAAACATATGGAGAATTGTTTATCCCAAATAGAAGTAAAAATTACTAAAAAATGACCATACTAGATTTGAAAGGTGTTATTTTGGTATTGTTCCCCTCAGACCATCAACTGGTGGTACCCATATGTCTTGTTGAATTTTGAAAACCAACATGATCCACTAATCAAGTAAAATAGTTTATCAATTCTTGGAAATGAACCACTAGAAATTCAGGATATACCTACTATTAATAACATTAGATATATCTAAATAATAGTGGATCCTATTAGCTTGTAAATAGGGTCACAAAAATATCCATGTTTGGTAGCTATGACTATAGGTAATTTGATTCTATTCTTTTTCCACTGTTTGAAACTGTGGCTGTTGGTCTATAGCCACAATTACCACTGTGGCAGTACACCTATAGACATGTTTTGAAAAAATGGATATAAGTAATTCTATTTTAATATATTGACATATTTTAAAACTATGTCCCTATATTACTCCACTAAGAAGACCAATATTTATCCCCATATCAACCCTTATATGAACAAATTGACATCATTATGAAATAATTCCATATATCCCGATACAAACAGATGCACTAGAACAAAATTCAATACAATAATTCTAACACATAACTACATAATAAAGTCCACCATAAAAAAACAAAAAATAATGATTAAATTAAAAGAGACCCATAATATAATTATCATCAAAACCATGATAATCCTCATACACCCCTCTTATAGAAACATAATAACTATATCCCATGCCACTAGAATCATCAACATCATCAACATCTACATTGCCGATTTTTTTGATACTGACATCAGGACCAAAACTGGTATAAATAGAAGTATAAGAATCTACTTAAATAGAACACTTTGACATCACATAGGAATCAAATACTATTGAATATTTTGGGAGAGTTTAAAATAAATATCAGACATAGCTTTCAATATATTTTCATTTATCATATTATTTACATCTAGTATCTTCCTTTAATTTTTTAGTTTATTTGTGTTTCTTATTTTATTTCAGCATTATTTTTTTCCATTGTGCCCATACCAGAACTGATACTCAATGAATTATTTTCAGAAGTTCAGTACCTGATGTTAAACCTTCTTTTTAGTTCAACAATACACTCTTCCATTATTATCATATCATAATACCTGATGCAGATGATTGTTTGAGCCCAATTTTTTTGGTTCGTTTACTGCGAATGCTGGAAATGAAATTTGTTGATTGTTATATAACATAATTATAATGATAAAATAATATAAATAATTAAATAAACTCAAAATAAAAGAAATTTCAATATACTTACAATCCTTTCTTGGTTGTTGTTATTTACCACGACATCATCTCTCTGTTTTCTTCTTCTATAAAACAAGGTAGAGAAAGGAACACACCCAGCGATATTCAATGCCTTATTCTAGAAAAAAACATGGAATAAATCAATATTAGGAGTCTATTAAATTATGATAAACCAAGATAACATAACTCATATTTATATTAATATATAGTTAAAAGACATACACATTCCTTAAAATCAAGTCCCAGGAAAACGAATATAAATTAGTATTCATTTAAGCTTTTGAAGGAGAAAAAAATCATGTTATTAACAATAAACATCTCCTATAAGAAGTAAAATGAATTGAAAAGATATATATCATAGATAATATTAGAAATAATATTGTATTACAATGATTATTATTTCTTGTTTTTATCAGACAAAACCATTAAAATAATAACTATGAATATATAATAGAATACACTATTTCATATGGTGTTTGGAGGAATCCGATTATATAAGTGATAATTTAAAAAATTTCTTCATTTTATATTCACTTTATATATTTAATTTATAATTACATGGTCGATTTAAAAATTCCACAATTTACCCTTGATCCATAATCCATAGTGGGAAATTTCTCTAAATCTAAATAACATTGGTTCAGATGTTCTCAATGTGGTCATGTCATAAATAATTAATTTTCAAGGATCATATAAAAATTATTGGAATTGTATTAAAAAGATAATACATCTTAGGTAGGGGAATATCCTGAGGAAATTTTCCATAACTTAATGAAATCAATGTAGAAACCAAAAAATTGGACCAACTAGGATTCTACTAATCTGTGTGAAGTGTCACATTAAAATTCGCCCCATGTAAAACATTCTAGGAATCTCATAGCAAGGATAATGGAAATTTAGTAAAAAAGTAGTTTTCAACAAAAAAATACAAGATTATTTCATTCATCGGTATGTAACATCATGTATACATTCACATTTCAAAAAATAAATTTTTCAAAATAAGAATACTATATCTCTGAATGGTAATTCCATTACTCAATCAATAGATTTAATGTAGTAGACAATAAAATTCAAGAATATTAAAACCAAAGGACACTATAATTAAGAATAAAATAGGGTATTTGATTTTTAAACTAGATTTAAGGATACTTCAATGTTCCTCAACCACTTATTATATCCATCTAAAAATTTCAAGCAGTAAACAAGAAAAATAAATCAAATTAAAACCAAAGTACCCTATTATTATGATTATATAATGGCATTTTATTTTTCCAATATATTTGGTTGTACTGAATTGTAATTCAAACACTAATGATATCCATCATCAAATTTCATGAAGTATACAATAAAAAGCATGTAGATTAAAACCAATGTACCCTCAAAAAATATATTATGGGATTTCAAATTACAACCATAGTTAATCAATACTACAACGGTCCCCAAACAGTGATGATATCCCTAATCTATCTTGGTATTGATTCTAAAAAATGAAATATTTCCCCATTAAATCATAGATCATATTTACCTTATATGAATCAGTTACATACCACATCACGTGAAATAAATTTCCAGTAATTCCTCAATAAAATTTAATAAATATCATGAAATTTATTAAGCATAATAAAATACTTGTAATCAAAGACCTGAGTAAAATGGGAGGAAATGATTGGGATGCTACAACTATTCTTACATCATTAGGAATAATTTAATCCCAATATTATTTTATTGGATATTAAAATATTAACTTATTGTGGATAAAATAATTCCATTCAATAGGAATAAATAAAATTTATAAATGATGATGATATTTTCATTATAAAGAAAAACAATTGCCTCACCATTTTATTGGTAGTTATAATTTCATATAATTCTATTTTTTTTCTTATTGATTGGTTTTCATAATAAATTTGGTTGCAGTAAAATTTAAAATTCTATTTTGGGTATATTTTAACGGATTCCTTGAATTCGTAAGATAATATTAAGTTGAGCTATGTTTGAATCCATAGTTAAAATTTTTATGATTTGTTTGGATAGTATTTTACTATGATGTGGTTAGAAGAACTGTGAATTTATTTTTATATTTTAAATAGTGATGGTACTTACAATTGTGTGTATACACATTAAAAATTAAAATAGAGTGGTTTGAATATTTTATTAGAGTATATGTAAATTTTTTAAAACTAAATTTCAATTTTGAAAATTTAGGATTTTGTGAACATTGATATGTTGGAACATTTATTGATATCTTGTATATTATTTTTTTTGTAAATTTATAGGAGTGTTAAATTATGATATTGAATTGTAAAAAATATAAAAAAATCTATTTATTTTGTTCTTTCTTCTCTATTGATCATGATTTTCTAGTTGTGGGAAACTTGTTCATTGATAGAAATTTAAAAGTATAATTATGGGCATAGTTAAATATTAGTAATATGAAATAATAATGTTTAAAAGTACTATATATTTTGGAGTTAAATTTGTTTTATAAGATATATATTCTCATATTACATAAGTGTATGTGTCACATGATATAAATTAGGAGAAAAACTATCATCATATAATGTTTTTCATATGATATTTAAGATAGGATAATTGTACAGTTTTAAATGTCCTATGATATTAACCTTATGATGAATGATTATTATAGATTTTGTTTCCAAATATCACAACACTAGTAATCATTATTCTTGCATGTTATTAAAGAAAAAAAATTTAAGAACTATATTATTGGCAATATAAAGTATACAGAACCCACAAGAACACTATAAATGTCTACATAAAATGAAAATGTAGAAAAAATTAATATATATATTCTACAGATCAAAAAATTTATGTGTTGATATTAGTTGAGGAATTATTTATACATTTTAATATGGGATCACCTTCATCCATGTATTAAGGAAAATCAACTTAAAGGCTAAAAGATGAAGAAAAAAATTGTATGTGGGGTTTTTAAAATTAAAAAATGTCACAAACATTGAATTATCTATAGTATTGGTAATTAAAAATAACACATTCATTTGTTACTCTGAATTAAATAGAATGAGGCGAGGGTTATGAGAAATTAAAAATACTATAATTATTTTATATATTTTTCAATATTTATAAATATAGATAATGTGGCATTGTTATTTTGAGAAGAAGATCCTACTATTGTGAAAGAAGAAAAACTATTGTACCTATAATTAATAAATCATTGAGTGTCAAAGTGAAGAGGAATAAAACCAATGATATTGTTAATGCAATTAATAAATGAGGAAGAATATGTAGTGCACATACTTACACTATAAATAATCCTAAACTAAAACTAATTACAGATAAATGTATAAAAGAAGAATGATAAAATGGGAAAAAGTGATGTTTAGAATAGTTTGATGCGGCCTATGTTGGAATTGAGGTGGATAATGTAATATGACATGTAATTTATTCATGTAAGTGAAGAATAAGTAGAAAAAATGTAGTTCTCTATTGTAATGAAAAAGAAAAGAGTACAATATATTTCTTTTTTCATATAGAGATTATAATATTACACCCAGTGTATGAAAGGAAGGGAAGAATATATATTTACTTATATGCTACTATACAAGTAAGAAGAAGAGGAAAAAAGAACAAGTAAACAAAAATTTTTCATTATATAGTGTAAGATGCACTGTGTGTGTGAGGAATGAAAGGATTATTGATAGACTAAAGTCAAAACATGAGTTTAATGGAATTATCTTTTATATTGGAGGTCACAAGATTATTTCGAGTGGGTATTCTGATTGTAGATTATTTCTCATTAACACAAAGTATAATTCTTTCATTTAAAAGGAAACCCCTATAAATTAATATTCCATATTTTGTGTTTACTTTTGAAAAAAGGAAAGGTAAGAGAATAAATATCAATAGTAAATCCCAATGTACCATCTATATTTAAATGTAATGACTATTTAGACTCATTTTCAGTAATGATTTAGGTTTCAATTAAAAATTATTAATAATATGGATTGGGAAAAGTAATAATAATTTTGAATCCATTTCATTAGTTTATAGTATAAGGATATTGATTTCTAATTACCCAATAGAGGCCCAACCAGACGATGTGAAATCACAACAATAGAAATCTCTCCAATCCAGAAAATCATAACACTGGGACATGGTTTGTAGGTAATTGTTTGAACTAAAAAATATTTATGCATAAAAATTTATTTTTTGAATAATGTATATATCATAATTGAAAAATTGAATCCCATTTGAATATTTTAAATGTTTAATTATCTATTCTTTCTCATGATCTCAGAGTGAAGTGTGACCAATAGTAAGAATGTATTTTATTGCACTCTTATTTCTCTTATTTATATCTAATTTCTCTTATAGACATGAAATTATGTAATTACATTAATATAAATAAAATATTATATTTATACTTTAAAAATCATTTGTAGATAAAAAAATTATTACATATATAATTAAATAATACCCTAAACTACATGATCTTCCAATAGCAGAAAATCTCTCTATATTATGATACCGGGAAATCATAAATGATTATTATTTCCTCAATATCTGTATCAAATCAATCTTTCCAACCCATATACAAGACATAATTTTATGATATCAACATAACTCATAATTCCACTAAACTTATAGCCTTGGCATTTTGTCTATCTGAGAAATTATATCAGAGTTTTATTGGAAAAAATATTTACTACAAAAATATTATAAATTAATACATATAAAAGTTCATTAACATTACCAACCCAAATCTCGAACCAAATATTATTCATTAAATTTTCTCCAACTTCTCTAAAACTTATTATTTGATCATAAATTATATAGATGTGTTTAGAAATTGTTCCAATGAATCTATTACATTCCTTCCCATTTTTTTCAATTATAGAACTATCATTATAGTATCAATCCATGATCTATGTGTGTCGATTACAAAATAGTCCGACATGATCATTCCCATAGTAATTGAATAAAATGTTACTTTCAAGAAGCTAATAATATGATTTATTTTCTGAAAGAGGTATCTAGTCTGATGCACTAGAAAAACAATTTTTTATGGATCTTATCATGACATTTTCATGCTTCATTTCCAATTTGGTTGCACAACTATTTATAAAGAATTTGATTCCAACGGAGTCCATTTCCTTTCAATCACAGACCTCATTGTTTAGAACAAATTATAATGATATTATTTCATCTAATAAATAATCAATTGGTAATTTGGTAAACTAAAAGATACCGACATCAAATATTTAACACATACCAATGATTATATTATGAGAAAAATGGAAATATTCTACCTTTATCATTATCCAAGAAGTAAATCATATTAGATAAAATTGTTCCTTCCTCTTAATAAAAATATAACGATGTCCACTTTTTATAATTTGAAAATATTCTCTATAAATACAAATAATTTAAAATAACCTAATATATTAAGAAATCACACAATGAAAAATATGAATGTTTATTATTTTACTTAATTGATGAAATCATCAAGCAAAAAACAGTTGAATAATACTATATGATGAGACATTTACCACTCTTTGGTACATAATGTAAACAACATGTAAAATCAAGATATCCCCCTATATAGTGTATTTAAGAAAATGTAGGCTCAATTAGATCTTATTCATCATCATTAGTTCCCATTAGTCAATTATACCTCCTAGTCATGTTATATATAATTGATTAATGGAAATCCATTTATTATTTTTCTAATTATGATTTCAAAATAGTGCCTTTGGGATGATATTAATTTCATACATACTATTTCAATGTATCATAATTCTTTTTATCAAATACATCCACCATCTCTAAAGAAGAAAACAAAAAATAATTATGTGTGATTATTCATTGTCAGATATAACATAGATGTGAAAAATGATGGTAGGGTAATTTTCTCCTTGCTGCAAAGAAAAATCGGTGTATCTTACTCCAATTTCTAAACAAAACATATTCTCAATATTTTAGCATAATGGACATGATAAAAGTGACATAAAAAAATCCCAAAAGGTATAAAATTATGGGAAATTAATTATTAATTGTAAATGGGAATCATGTTAATGAATAAGACATGGTATTCTTGGGTTTTAAGAGATTTTTATTTCACATCTTGTGTATTCTGATTTTTAATAACGTTACTTGAATAACCATCTAGAACCATAATAATTTATAAGAGCTATAGATATTATATTTTCTCTATATTTTTCATCAAATGACATAAAAATGGGATTTTCACTTATATTTAGCAATTAACTTGTGATGACATCTTTCTATTATACATGAATCCATCAAATCATGACATAGCCAAAAAATTTCTTTTTTCCATCAATATTTAAAGGAGAAAAATGTAACATCTCAAAAATGGTTTTCTTGATATGAATTACATCCGAACACTTTTGCAATAAATTTGCTGACCAATAAGAAAAATCAAAGAATATACTTTTATTACACCAATTTCTATAGAAAATTGAATAATTTTTTTCTATTTATGATATTATATTGAATTTATACAAGAAAATAATTCATAACATTATGTTCCTTAATAATATCATTTGTTATCAATTTTTTAGGGATTGTATCTCTCTCTGTGAAATTTTCAATATGTGTATGATTTTTCCAATATGGATAATCTATTAGAAGAAATATTTGATTCCCTATAATGTTGAAATTCCATCAAAAAGTTAATCTCCATGATGTTTAATTTTCAAAAAAAATTTAATGGCCCGGACCCACGTGGTCTATTACTTTTCCAAAACACGGCCCCACTGAGATGGTGGCATCGGTCACATGGGCACCAGTTATTGTGGCACTGTGAAGATCGCACACCGGTCACAGGGGCACCATGACGGTGGAACCGATAACGGTGGCACCATGAAGGTCTCACACCGGTCATGGTGGCACCATGATAGTGTAACCGTGACGGAGACATTGTGACGATGGCACCATGAGGGTGGCACAGTGTCCTCACCGAGAAATCTTCATGTTTTTTCAGTTTCCAACTTTCTCTGCTCCCACAACATATCTTATTTATATGAAGATGATTTAATTCCACTTTAAAATCCATTTAAAGACCTTAAATAATATCTAAAATATCCCAAGATTCAGGAAACCCTTAACTTACCATAGCGTGTGGTTTTTCCTCGGTGTCAAGCCCTTCCCCATACCTTCCAGTTCCACCCCCATTGCATATTTTTCCTCCATAAAAAAGAAACAGCTTAATGCACAAATGTTATTCCACAACTCTGATAAGAATAATTAAATAAGAATTACTTCCATCATGCTGAACTATCCAACCGTGTGGAGAACCACGATCTGACTTTAAAGCGGTTCAAAATCCCTTATCCCATAACAATAGAATCTCATCTTTATATAACGCTAGAGTTTCTTATTCTTCTTCCTCTTGGCTGGATTTCTTTCTTCTCCCTGGTGCGCTCGGATTCCATCCTTCCTAAGGCTAGTGGTGTGCCTATGCAGGAGCCTTTCTCCTCACCCTTGGAGTCCTCTACGTTCCTCCCCTGCAAGTCACGCATCCCGAGTTCTTGGCGCATGGAGAAGAACTTCAATCCTTGATCAACCAAGTAGGGTTTTCCTTTATCTCCCCTAACTATGTATCATGTGGGGAGGGTATGCTATTGTTTTTGCAAGATGGATGAAACCAAACATTAATGAAGATAAAAAACAGACTTTTAAAGAATGAAGGGGGGGTGTGATCGATGTTTCTGCTGTTTTTCCTTACCCTTGATTATTTATGTTGTGAACTGTATGGGCTTATGCTCACTGAAAGTAATGGCTTTTGGTGGTCTTTCCTTGCGCATTAATGAACCCTTGTCTTCTATGATTATTGAATGGTTACAACATGGGAATTTGGTTAATTACGTAAACTCAGCCGATTAAATGAATGTCCAGTGAAAAAAAATCCTTGTGTGATCATCCTGGTTAACCAAACAGAAAGAGGAAAACTTAGTGAATGATGTACTTGAGTCTGTAAACTTCCTTATTCTATCTTGGTGGAATGTCTATTTTTCTGCTCGATGCTTATGGGGTGACGTGGATGAGGATGGGATCCCCTGATGTGGAACAATTGTTGGTTGTGAATCTGAAGTTGTGTGGGGCTGCATCTCAAGGCTTGGTTTGGTTCCAATACTTTGAGGGATCTCACTGATCCCTTTCCTGTTGTGACTTACAAGAGAACCGAGTGTGCAAGCTTAAATTGATGTTTGAGTGTTTCTCCTTCTATGGATTGAGGTTATGCCCGTTAGTTTCCCAGTATTTCAGAATTCACCTAAATTAGATCACTTGAACATGAAAACAAGAATGGTTTAAATGGGCAATTGGTTTGGGGAATGAGTTGTGACATGGCTGTCAGTGATATTCCTTCTTTTATGAATTAATAGTAACAAGGGTGTTGTTCTTAGGTTGGATTTGGAAACCCTAGGTTGGGATGAGTGCTTTTTACCTATACATATATGAGTAGTTTTAATGTTTCTTATTCGCACCCCCACCCAAGTTGAGAACTTAGTACCAAACACCCCCATTTCATGGGGGAGGGTGTTTTTTCCAACACTCATATCAGTGGATGGTTATTAGTTCCTTTTTTTCTCCCTTTCCCAAATAGCCCAAGACACTAAGGCCAGGCTGCGATGGCCTGAGGTCCATTATTGCCCATGATTCTCCGGGCAGGGTAGTTGTGGTAGTTGGCCCAGGTTTGTGTGGGCAAGTTGTTTCCCAAGAGTCTTCGGGATGAGGCCTAGGTGTCTTCGGGCGTGGCTGTGGTTGTTCTGGCCCACGTATTTGTGGGTATTATTACGTTTGGTGGTTGTGACCTATGTGTTTGCGGGAGGGATGTGTGGTTGTGGCCTAGGTGTGTGTGGGCAGGGTGTGGAAGTGGGACTGTGGTGAGAATGGCGGGATTTGTTCGATGCATAAGATGTCTTCAATAAACAGTGGGAAAGTGGCGTGGGGTAATAAAATAGTTATGTTTTATTACTATACATTACTTGACTTGTGTTATTTGGGGAGTGTGCCTTGGTGAGGCCTGGTTGGATAGTTTTCCTTTCTAGGTACTTTGGTTATCTCTTTTCTCACATGGCATTAGAATGCCTCCCCACATGTGCACGAGAGTCTTTGGTTTTCCCTATTGAGTATACTTGTATTCTCACCTTACGTATATAAAACTGCTTTTAGGTTTCTCGGAGGACATCAGGGATCGTGCAGGTCCGTACTAGCTCAGACGTTGGGACAGTCACAGTTGCTTTTTTTCTTTTCTTTGGTACATTAACTGTGTAGTCTCCTTGTACCTTGTGGCATTTACCTTTGTAACATATATATTGGAATGGTTTTATTTGGCTTTACTTCCCCCCCGGTTTTGGTATTGTTGGGATTTATTATCTTATCTCCTGATCATATTAAAAAAAAGGTAATGCCTTCCATCTTGTGTGTAATTATATACCCTTGGTGCTAGTCGCCACTCCGAGACCTATCAAAGGCGGGTCTCAGGGGTCATTATATCTCCTTCAACATGAAGAAGGAAGGGTCTGGAAATCTTCTGGACCATCTCTCATCTTGGTGAAGGTGGGTTGTGATAGAATGGTATCAGAGGAAGAGTTTGAGAGATAGGATAGATTTTGGGGTTAGGCACAGTGAGGATTTCATGGGATGGGAGGGACATAGTGTTGGGTGATCTTGGTGTGTGCAATAGTCCAGGGAAGACCAGCTAGGACACGGGATTTTAGGGCCCCCCGTGATCCGATTCAAGGACTCTGGGCCTACCAAACGATCAAGTGGGGCTACATTGATTTCAGGGTAGAGACCTTAGGGAAGGTACATGGATCATAATGACTTTTGTTCTTCTATTTCATGGGTATTTGGGGATTTAAAATGAATAAGAAGTCAAAGAAAATTTAATAACAATATTCTACACTACTCGGGATTAAGAATTCCTTGTTCACCTTGCAGCTACGGCACCTAGGAGATGACCATGAGTAGTGCGAGAGATCGAGGCCCAGGAGGTTGACTTGGCCAATCAGCAGAGGGCTGACAGAGAGGAGGAGGAGGATCAGTGGGGGAGGAATCTTTTTTTCTTTCAGCGGCAGCCCCTCGAGAAGTACAAGGGTATTATCTCAGACATGGAGACATAAATTTATCTAGAGGAGTTTTTGATAGCTTTTAGCTTGATCCGAGCTCCGACGGAGTACTGGGTTCCTCTGGATGTAAGCCAGATGCATGGAGCAACGCGTCAGTGGTGGATGCTTTATGTTGGGGAGAAGAGGGAGGCTGAGGTTACATGAGATGACTTCGAGAAGGAGTTCCGGGCAGAATTCATCTCTTCCACGATGAAGGCCGAGAAGAGGTATGAACTACTCTCCCTCCAGCAGGGGAGTATGGCCGTGAAAGAGTTGGGGATAAAGTTCAAGGATCTCCTTTGCTTTTCTCCTGACCTCTTTCTGGCTGAGGAGTCTTGGGCAAGATATTTGGTGGAGGCAATTCGACCTTCTCTTCAGTATGATGTTACTACCTTCACCTTATCGACATACTTATAGGTCCATAAGAAAGATAAAGGGGTGGATAGGATGCACACACTGGGAGGTGTAGCGCGAGAGGGAATCTAGTTGGGGCCGTCGAAGGGGAAAGCCGTCAGTAGCAGGCCTACAGTGTCAGGTCCCTATAGGTTTCGACCAGCAGGAAGCACACCTCAGCAGTTCCAGTTCTGACCTCATAGCCCTCTCCCTTTCCTTTTGGTCCCAGGACTGAGATGCTTCATCTGTGGAATCCATGGTCACCTTCGGAATCAATACCCAGACAGAGTGTCATACGACAGGGGTATGTAGGTTCAACGCCCACCTCAGCAGCAGTAGTTTCCAGCTAGGCACTTTCAGGAGCAGCAGTAGGGGCAGCAAGCTCACACTCCTCTAAGGGTAGGCATCGCAAGAGGAGGCCAACCTCAGGGTGCTCCTCAAGGACCTTGACCAGGGCGTGGTCGTGGAGTTGGTCAAAATGTAAGGGTCAAGGGAGCTTGGTGTGGGTAGTTGCATGCTGTAGAGGTAGTAGTTCCAGTAGGGGCGGAAGTCGTTCAAGGTACGATCATCCTGTTTAGTACTCATGCCTATGCCTTGTTCGATACTGGAGCTTTTCAATCCTTTGTTGCACCCAGTCTGGCCCGTTCTCTGGGTTTAGACGCTGAGAGACTTCCATTTCCCCTGTTGCTAATAACACTAGTCGAAGGTCAGGCCAAATTGTTTTATGTTTTCCAAGGGTGTAGACTGATGATATGGCCACATCAGTATATCAGGGATATTCTACTATTGCACATGAAACCATAATATGTCAACCTAGGCATTGACTGGTTATTCTTTGTATGTTCCTTCATTGACTGCTTTCGAGGAAGGGTCATGTTTTTAGATTTGGACAACTGACGTGTAACATTCATCGGCGAGCGAGGTTTCCAAAAAAGCATCAAGCGAGAGGAGCCCCTCCTTTCCCTATTAGCGAAACTATCAGTGGAGTCGGTGGATGCATAAATGGTGGAAGTCCTATGGATCATTAGTGAGTTTATAGAAGTCTTTTCTGAGGACGTGTCAACTCTACCCCTCGACGTGATGTTGAGTTTGGGATAGAAATGAAACCTGTTGCCTGTCCGATTTCGATGCCTCCCTACCGGATGGAACCTTCCATGTTACGGGAGTTGCAGATTCAGATTGATGATCTGATGAAGAAGGGTTTTGTTCGACCTAGTACGTCACGATGGGGTTCTCTAGTATTATTCGCAAAGAAGACAGATGGTTGTCTCAGGCTATGCATAGACTACTGGAGACTGATCCAAGTAAATTTTAAGAATCTTTACCCCGTCCCAAGGATAGACGTTTTCTTTGACCGGCTGAGGGGAGTAGGTTGGTTCTCTAAGATTGACCGGCAGTCAAGATATCACCAGTTGAGGGTGAAGGAGGGAGACATCTCGAAGACTACCATCAGATGTAGGTATGGTAACTTTTCATTTGTATTCATGCCGTTCAGTGGTACAAATTCTCCAACTGTGTTAATGGGGCTCATGAACTTCATCTTGCAGAAATAGCTAGATCGGTTCATAGTCATTTTTATTGATGACATCCTGATCTACCCAAGATCAGAGGTGGATCATGATGAGAACCCGAGAACAGTTTTAGAGGTCCTCTGCCAGCACCAACTCTATGGGATGTTGTCCAAGTGCAAGTTCTGTACGTGAGATGTACAATTACTTGGGAACATGGTGTCTGAGCAGGGAATAGAGGTGGACTCATCAAAGGTAGAGGCAGTTTTTTCTAGGGAAACACCCAAGAATTTGGCAGAGGTTCATAGTTTCCTTGGACTAGCAGGATACTATCGAAGGTTCGTCCCCAACTTCTCCCGAGTTTCGGCACCCTTGAATGTTTTGGCCAAGAAGGACCAGGGTTTCATGTGGAATGGGCAGTGCGAGATAGCCTTCATCTATCTGATGAAGAAGTTATTAAGTGCCCCAGTGCTAAGGTTTCCAGAAGAAGGGGCGGCGTATGAGGTGTTCTGTGATGCTTCACGACATGGCCTCGGGTGTGTGCTGAGGCAACGACAAGGGTTGATCTCTTAGGGGTCTTGACAGTTACATCATCCTGAGCATAATTTTTCCACCCATGATCTGGAGCTTGCAGCGGTCGTTTTTGCACTAAAATTGTGGCAGTATTACCTCATTGGGGACAGCTTCATAGTCTTCACAGATCAAAAAAGCATGAAGTGTATCTTCTCCCATAAGGACCTCAACTTACAATAATGAAGGTGGATGGAATTCCTTCAGGACTATGACTTCAAGATTTATTACACCTCAGGAAATGGGAATGTGGTGGTCGATGTCCTGAGCAGGAAGTCATAGAAGGATGCGGCTCAAGAGTTGGCAGATGCTTGGAAGGCAATGGAGGAGTTGGATGCCCTGCACCTGGATGTGAGGATGGATGATGGTAGAGGCTTCCTGTATCAAATGACTGTGCAGTCTTCTCTACTATAGTTGGTAGAGGCGTCTCAGTGAGGTGTCATAGAGAGTTAAGTGATGCATGACCGGGTTAACCAAGGCGATGCTCCAGAAGGGTGGATGGAGGATAGTCAGAATCAGATGATTTTCTGAGGGATGTTTTTTGTTCTAGAGGCGACGCGTGAGAGGGTTATTGGTGAGTTTCACAACTCACCCCTATTAGTGCACCCGAGAGTTTACAAGATGTACTAGGGTCTGAGGAGTCAGTTTTGGTGGCCCGGGGTAAAGCAGGTGGTGGCATAGTTCGTGGCCAGGTGCCTAGTGAGTCAGAAGGTGAAGGCTGAACACTGTGTTCTAGGCAGTCTGTTACAACCTTTAGATGTCCCCGAGTGGAAGTGGGACAATATCTCAATGGATTTCGTCATAGAGATACCCAAGGTTCAAGGAGGCTATGATGCTATCTGGGTAGTGGTGGACCGGTTGATGAAATCATCTCACTTTCTGGCGATCAAGGAGTCGAGTGCAGTGGATGACTTAGCACGGAGGTACATGGATGAGGTGGTTCTATTTCATGGAGTTATGAGGTCCATAGTCTCGGATAGGGATGCACGGTTTACATCATGAGTCTGGAGGGGATTGTAGCATGATTTTGGCACCCAACTACGTCTTAGCACTACTTTCCATCCCCAGACAGATGGACAGATAGAGCACACCATCCAGACAATGGAGGATATGCTATGGGCATGTATTCTTGAATTTGGGGGATCATGGGTGCGAAAATTGCCTCTGATAGAGTTTGCCTACAATAATAGCTATCACTATACCATTGTCATGGCTCTGTTCGAAGCCTTTAATGGAAGGCCATGTCGCTCTCTCGTGTGATGGACTGAGGTTGGGGAAATAGGTGTTCTTTGTCAGGAAGTGGTGTAGAGAATAACGGAGATGGTTCAGCTTATACGGGAGAGGATGAAGGCGGATCATGACTGAAATAAGTCATATGCCGAAAAGAAGAGGAGACCCTTGGAGTTTGAGGTCAGGGACCACGTATTCTTGAAGGTCTCCCCTCGACATGGACAACGGAGGTTCGGCAGGGGGAGTAATCTTTCTCGAAGGTTCATCAGACACCTTGAAGTGTTTCGGCGGGTCAGAGAAGTATCATATCAGCTAGTGATACCACCCCCACTAATAAGAATACATGACGTTTTCCATGTGTCACAACTCCGACAGTATCTACACGATGTTTCACACGTCCTAAACTGGGGAAAGCTTGATATCGAGGATGACGTGACTTTCGTGGAAACACCTGTGATAATCGAGGATCGTGAGGAGAAGGTGCTCCACATATGGACCATTACTTTGGTTCGTTTGTTGTGGAGGCATGGAAGGCTCGAGGAAAGTACCTGGGAATAAGAGATGTAGATGCACGCCCAGTGACCAGATCTGTTTTGATTTTTGTTCTATTTTGTTTGTACTTGTTGTGATGGAGCGCTTTACTTTGTTAACTATCGAACATGCAGTTTTCATTATTCGGTGGTTGTGTGTGAAGAGTCCTGACTATGGGGAGGGGAGGACCTGATCCCTAATCAAGACGCATTAATGTGGATGCGATTAAACTCATACGGGTGAGTCAGTGCCACCCAAAGTGGATAGTATCTTGACATGGAGGAAGAAACTCCCTAACCCATATGACTGGACAGTTTGACCCTCGAATGTTTCCTGGTTACTTGAGAATGAGGTATTCCTAGATTTCCATGAGGTTCACTCCTAAGAGGTATCTTTTGAGGTGTTTGTTCGAAAAACCTCTTTTCTTTAGGTCTATTTTTGATTCTCGAGGGAGACAATAGTTTGATAGGTATCTGATGTAATGGCTCAGACCCACCTGGTCCATTACTTTTCCAAAACACGGCCCCACTGAGACAGTGGAACCTGTCCCGGGGACAACAGTTATGGTGGCACCATGGAGGTTGCACAATTCTCACGGTGGCACCGTGACAGTTTCACACTGCTCATGGTGGCACCGTGAGGGTAACACCATGAAGTTTGCACCATGAGGGTGGAACCGTGACGGTGGCACCGTGACGGTGGCACCGTGTCCTCACCGAGCGGTCTTTGTTTTTTTTCCAGTTTTTGACTTCCTCCGCTCCCGCAAAATATCTTTTAACATAAAGATTATTTAATTACCCTTTCAAAGCCATTTAAATCCCATAAATAATATCTAAAATATCCTAAGAGTCGGGTAACCCTTAACTTTCCAAAGTGTGTGGTTTCTCCTCGGTGTCACGCCCTTCCCCGTAACTTCTAGTTTCTCCCCCATTGCGTGTTTTTCCTCCATTGAAAAGAAATGGTTTAACACAAATATGTTATGCCACCACCCTGATAGGAATAATTAAATAATAATCTATTCCATCATGCGTAACTTCCAAACCACATGGAGAACAATGATCTGAATTTAAAACGGATCAAAATTCCTTATCCTATAACAATAGAATCCCGTATTTTTATCACACTGTAGTTTATTATTTTTCTTCCTCTTGGATAGATTTATTTCTTCTCCCTGGTGCGATTGGAGTCCCTCCTTCTCAAGGATTCTAGTGCGCTTGTGCTGGAGCCTTTCTGCTCACCCTTGGAGTCCTCGACATTCCTCCCCTGTAAGTCACGCATCCCCAGTTCTTGGCGCGTGAAGAAGAACATCGATCCTTGATCAACCAAGTAGGGTTTAACTTCGTCTTTATTTACGGCGTATCAGGCGGCGAGGGTATGCTGTTGTTTTGGAGGGATAGATGAAACCAAACATTAATTATGATAACGAAAAGACTTCTAAAGATTGAAGGGGGGTGTGATCGATGTTTCTACTATTTTTCCTTACACTTGATTATTTATGTTGTGAACTGTATGGTCTTATGCTCACTAAAAATCATGGCCATTGGTGGTCTTTCCTTAAGCACTAATGAACCCTTGTCTTCTTTGATAATTGAATGGATCCAACAATGGAATTTGGTTAATTATGTAAACTCGTCTGATAAAATGAATGTCCAGTGAACAAAAATCCTTGTGTGATCACCCTAGTCAACCAAACAGAAAGGGGAAAACTAAGTGAATGATGTACTTGAGTCTAGAAACTTCCTTGTTCTATCTTGGTGGCATATCTGTTCATTGTGCTCGATGCTTATGGGGTGACGTGGATGATGATGGGATCCTCTATTGTGGAATGATTGTTAGTTATGAATCTGATGCTTTTGGGGGATGTATATCGTGTCTTGGTATGGTTCCTGTACTTTGAGGGATCTCACTAATCCCTTTGTTGTCGTGACTCTACAAGAGAACTGGGTGTGAACGATTCAATTGCTGTTTGGGTGATTCTCTTTCTCTGGATTGTGGTTATTCCTGTTAGTTTCCCAGTAGTGCAAAATTCAACTAAATTGGATCACTTGAACATGAAAACAAGAATGGTTTAAATGGGGAATTGGTTTTTGGAATTAGTTGTGACATGGCTGTGAGTGTTGTTCCTTCTTTTATGAATGAATAGTATCAAGGGTTTTGTGCTTAGGTTGGCTTTGGAAACCCTAGGTTGGGATGAGTTCTTATTACCTATACATATATCTATAGTTTTTATGTTTCTTATTCATTCCCCACCCATGTTGAGCACTTACTTCTGAACACCCCCATTTCATGGGGGAGGGTGTTTTTCCCAACACTCCTATGAGTGGCTAGTTATTAGCTCCTTTTTTCTCCCTTTCTTGAATAGCCCAAGTCTCATTGGGTAGGATGTGAGGTCCTGAGGTCCATTATATCCTAGGATTCTTCGAGCAGGGTAGTTTGGGTGTTTTTCCCAGGTGTGTGCAGGTAGGTTTTTCCCCAAGAGTCTTCGGGAGGAGGCCCACGTGCCTTCGGGCATGGCAGTGGTTGTTCTGGCCCAGGTGTATGTGGGCATGGTCATGCATTGTGGTTGTGGACCAGGTGTTTTCGGGTGGGATGTGAGGTTGTGGCCCAGGTGTGTGCGGGCAGGGTGTGGCAGTGGGACTGCGGTGAGAATGGCGGGATTGGGTTGATGCGTATGATGTCTTCAATAACCAGTGGGAAAGTGGTGCAGGGTACCCAAACATCGATGTGCTATTACTATACATTACATGACTTGTGTTATTTGGGAAGTGTGCCTTGGTGAGGCTTGGGTGGATAGTTTTCCTTTCTCGGTACTTTGGTTACCTCTTTTCTCACAGGGTATTGGAATTCCTCCCCACTTCTGCACGAGATTATTTGGTTTTCCCTACTAAGTATACTTGTATTCTCACCCTAAGTATATAAAAATGCTTTCGGGTTTCTAGGAGGACTTCTGGTATTCTGCAGGGCCGTACTAGCTCAGACATTGGGATAGTGGCAGTTTCTATTTTTCTTTTCATTGGTACAATACCTTTGTAGTATCCTTGTACCTTGTGGCATTTACTTTTGTAACATGCATATGGGAATGGTTTTCTATGGATTTACTTTTACCCCCCCAGTTTTGGTGTTGTTGGGATTTAATATCTTACATCCCAATCCTATTAATGAAAAACAAAGGGTAATTCATTCTATCTTTTGTGTAATTATATTCCCTTAGTGCTAGTCACCACTCCGGGACCTATCAAAGGTGGGTCTTAGGGGGTTATTATCTCTCCTTTAACTTGAAGATGGAAGGGTCGGGCAATCTGATGTCCCCTCTCTCATCTTGGTTAAGGCGGGTCATGACACAAATATTGATGGATAATTTTTCTTTTTTACTCCACCCATAAATCATTCCATAAGAATGAAAATCATCTATATTTCATAATAAAGACACATTAAACATAATGTAAACCTTCCTAAATGCATTTTACCCTTATGCACCAACAATCCAAAGATCCTTTAACTCATCTATTGGTGGATGAAACTATATTTAAATGTCATGTCAAGGAAAACTATGTATAGATAATAATATGATCATAATCATAGACAATATATTCATACAAATCAATGAATTAATGTTTTAAAGGTGAGTAAACACAGGCCAAGTTGACTGTGCAATATGCATTTGAAAAAATGGGTTGAAATCGTCGAAGTATAATTCCAATATAACATTATGTGGGATAAAAGAAAAATCACGATATAGCGTATCAATTTTATTCTTATCTAACACATCTATGGGATGAACTATTTTATTATGGTCCTAATTTCTTTAAACTTTTTGCAATATCTTATTCCTCACCATTTACTCTAATATTTTTTTTTGAATCCTGTGAATTAAATGGAAGTGAAACATAACTTTCACTAGTTTTTGGGATTATGATCTGTATTTATTATTCTTCTACTGGGATTTTTCATAATTTTTTTCACCGAATCAACTCTACATTTTCATTCATCAAATACAAAAATATTTCTAGACTTAATGAACCGTACTAGATGATTATACATAATTTTCAAACAACTTTGAAGCCATGTAGTCATTTTCTAGAACACATGCATCATCAGATAGTAAATCATTAATAAATTTATATAGATAGTTAGCTTCAGAATTACTAAATCCATACGTTAAATTCCCATAACATAATTTCATTTAAAACTCAGATTTAATTATTTTTTACATGCCTGATATGTTGGGGTATTCACATTGTCCATCATCTTTCTAACAATCTAAACGTCATCATTCTAACCAATGGATGAAAACTATTTCACGGTTTTTATTTCCTGCTTTTCAAGACTACATAATTATTTGACTTTAGAAAAAATGGAAAATGACCATAAATCAAAATTTTCAAAACAATCCATTCAATATAACCATTTTCATTATCCACTTGATATTTTTCTCTATTGTGATACCACACATGATTTTTTTATGAAATATTTTTTAACATGGAAAATAAATTCCTCATGAGTTAACCACAGTATTCTAGGACATTATAAACATGGGCATTGAATCCTTCTTCCCTTAGAATCATTATTGAATGCAAATTCCAACAAATATCACAAGTCCTTTGGAAACTCATCAGGGATATGATCAAAATTTTACATTTAACATATATCCATCCTGAGGAAATAAAAATACATTAAATAAATAATCTAGAAAATGAAATAAAATGACATTTATTATTACATAAGATAAAAACTAATCATCAATAACATATATATAAAAAAATCATAAAAAATATATTAAATGGAATGTAATATAATATATGTACACACTCCTAAGGGATAGAATATGTTATTGAGTTCAATATACTTTTTTCATATTTCTTAAATTTTATATATGGTTATATAATGAAATAATTATGGTTATTGAATTATGGGATCCCTATTGAAATGGTTATTTATGATGAATGGAACACAATGGATATAAGGGCCTCCAAGTCAAAAGCACATTGCACGAAACACATTGCTAGTCAATATTATCTTAAAAAACAAAAAAGTCTAGATAATCACATTGAAATAAAAAAAATAAAAAAGTTATATTGTAAAATTATTTTTATGAATAAAATTATAATAAAATAATAAATATTTCTAAATTACATTGATTTTTTTGGGAAAATAATATATTTTTAGTAATTGAAAACTAGTCATTTAAAAAATTAATCAATACAATTTGATCATAGGATGGATAATGAGATAATTACATACTTACTAATTGTGATTGTTCATGGTGCCCAATTAATTTATTCTATAGAGTTGGGGGAGGATGTAGGGTTATCACATAAATTACAATGAGGTGTTTTAAAGAATTATTTTAATAGATGTGGATTAGATTGTTGGAAAATGTGGGAAAAAACAAAAATAGAAAAAATTATGATAACTTAATTGGTTCCCACAATGACACCCCATGCCATGGAATAACATAGAACACAACATTACCACCCACATAAAATGTGCAATTCCACATGTTTTGGTTGGGGAAGTGGTCACTAGCATTAGTCATGGCGTAACAGTGTGCCACATTTTATGTAATGATCCAAAATTTTATCAATGTGAATTCCATTTTTATAATAAGATTATATAAAATAAATCACATAATATCACATATAAAAGATAAAACAATATTTACGAATTAAGAATGAATTAAATAAGAATTATTTATATAAATTAAAAAACCTAAACCATTTGAATTGTAGCTTGACATTTGGAATAGTATTATGACACTTATTAATAGTAAAATGGCCAATATAATAGTAACCTAATATATGAATGTATAAATAAAATTTATCCATATTATAAATGAAAATATTATATAATTATATCATAGTATAAGTAATTTTGTATTTTTAAATGTTAAATTAAGTGTGGCTATTTTTATAAAACAGAAATGTTAATTTACTATTTTATAATTAATATAATTATTTAAAAGAAATTTTATTAAACAAATATATTTATAAATTTATATTTTGTTATATTTTTACTATGAGATAATTTTTTGAGTCCTTAGTTACTTTTTCAAAGTTATATAATATTGTGAGGCCTTAATTACGATTAAAATGATTAGAAACACCCCTCTCCTCCACAATATATACCAACCCTCTACACCTATTTTCCTAATACATTTCAAAATTTTATCCTTTTAAAAATTACACTTAATTCTATTACGATTCCTCTTACCTACGTATAATATCTTTTATTATCAATAATATACCAAACTTAAGGGCCTTAAAATGGTTCTAAAAGAGATTAATTCAAGTGGTAAAATCCATTTTCCTTTTCTCTTAATTTCATTCTAATTTAATTTATTTTCATTTATTATCCTCACCTTCACTTATCCATGTGACCTGAAAACATAAATATCTTACATACACTAAAATTTTATATTTTTGATGGAATAATTCATCATAAAACTTATTATCCACCACTTCTTGTCCTAAAAATCATTTGTGATTTGTTAATTTATTGCATTCACGAATGGAAAGTTTTCAATTTCTGTTACCACCTTCAAGGATGGTCATAAAAATATTCTTATGGAAAAATCGATTATAATATACATATTTAATCATATTTAATGTTTTGTAACCAGTATATATACATAATATTAACTAATATAACAAAACAAGTTCATGATGATTGAGAAACTATCTAATTAATATAAAGGATTATTATTAACATTTTATCTAATGATTCATCTATATAAAATACGACTAAATGATTTAAAATAAAAATAAACTAATTTAAGTAAATTTATAATATATAATTAAACAACTATTCATTTTTTACATGACCTTTCATACATGAATACAAATTATCTGATCATGAAAACAAAGGAAAAGAACACTTATAAATGATGAAATTGTATCTTATAACTTATCAAAGTGGCCATAAATGAACATAATAAATTTATAATAATTCAAGTAAATATATAAAATGTTGTTAATTAATTAATAAATATATTTAATTTTATTTTCCTGGACATTAAGTTCAAGTGTAGAACACATTCTGACATATGGTAAGGGATTCTTTCCGAACCATTATTTTATTCCTTTAGGTTATGCTTTCTATAAATTTAACATATGAAAATATTATTTATTTTTATATAATTATTCTAAATTTTGTTAATATTTCCCAAAATCAAGTATCCATATCATTTCATCCTACCTTTTCTAGGATATAAATGTTCATATAATGTTCCCTTTTCAATTTATCTTGATAAGCATGCGCAATTAATGGGAACTTGCAGATTTCATACCTATATTCAAGTTCACTAAAAATATATTTTAATCCATCATTATTTTTATAAAATCACTAATTTTTTTAGTGATTAATATATTGGTATATTCATTTTTCTATACAAAATAATTTAGCCTTTTCAGTTAAATAAAATCATTAATATTTTCTTTAAACTACACAAAAATGTTTTATTTTGTAAGTTTTTAAAATAATATTTTTACATGATATTAGTTCAGTTTTACATCACTTATCATGATCTATACCTATTTCCCCTCATAAAAGTCTATTTATTAATTAAATCCATTCCACCAGGGACATCATTGTGATATTCCATTTTGTTATGCCTTATGACATGATTATTATACCCAATTATTTCCATGGGAACCCTTATTCTTAATTGTTCAGTTGGCACACATTTTCAAGAACATGTTATAATGAGTGTTTACAGATAGTGTTCCAATGAATTGGGTAATGTTTACTATCACGATATGTCATGTGCAATGGTCTTGGTAGTTATCCTTGACTCATTCTCCATGTGAAATGGTCTTGATGGTTTACATTGACTCATGCTCCTCCAAGTGCAATGAGACTTGACTCATCCTTATGACATGTTTTATGTTGCATACACAATAATATTTCCCTATGATCTCATAATATCATGTTCTATATGTTAGGATTTTTTATGTCTATTCATGTCCCATTACTTTTTGGTCATCATGTTATGCCTTCTAACCCCCGGGCTACGCTTTATTCTTATGTTTATACCCAAAATGGGATTTTTAGATCATCCCTTTTTTCATGTATTCTCAATGTTATCTATTGTAGATGTTAGGTATAAAATGGTGTTTAGGTTTCTTTATGAAGATTAAATAAAAGATTTATTAAATTAATTTAATGCATTTTAATTAGGAATCAAATCATCGAAAGACACAATACACTACAATTATTGGATTATATTTGAATGATAATTATGCTTAAAATCATGTAATAATATGTGTAAAAGGATAGGATTGTGATAGTTTGTTTCAAATCATGGTATATTTATATATGTATATTAGGACTGGAGAACATTAGTAAGAATCTTTGGGATAATTATATCACCACAGATAAATGAAATTGAAACAGAGGGAATCAAATGTTAGTATATATTTTCAAATTATAAATTTATCCTTCCATGTTAAAATATTCATTTTCTATATTCATATAATCCAAGTATTCAAGACCCCCTAATTATTATATATTTTTTTAGATAATGTCTATAAACAGAAGAACCCATGACCACAATAAATGTGATAGAAAATTTGAATATATCCCCACTAAAATGAAAGATATGATGGGAATGGGTGCTCAAAAAATCATTAGAGTAGTTGGTCAACTGAATCTTGTTACTAATAATAACTTAAATCACATGGAACTCCCACCTTATCATAATAAATAGAAATTTATAGTCGAATCCTTTCTTCGATAAAGGCCTCATATGTTTAGTGGATCTTATTATCCCCTCTTAAATTAATATTGGGTTAACACCATTGAAAATATATTCTCTATCCTCCAGTTCTCTAATGAAGAGAATTTATTGCTTGAAGGCTATCATTTTGTAGGGAAACTAGTAAGTGGTTGAAACTGATCGGGAAGTTGAAGTCTAAGGAGGAAATTCATTCCATGGAATGGTATGATTTTAAGAAAATATTTTTCAATAAATATTTTCCATGAAATCTCTATCATAAGATGAATATGGATTTCTTTATACTGAAGGAAAATTTAGATGAGTCTATCAGGGAGTATAATGATAAAATGACAAGAATTTCACTATACAGCTCATACATTATCATGAACACTAAAAACAAGGTGGATCACTTTTTTATCAAGCTAAAGTCATGTATACTAAAAGAATTTTGGATATGAGACTTTGACATACGTGAAGATATTGTATATTATTCCCCCAATGTTTAAATGGATATAGAAGACTCTCAAAGGCCTTTAGGATTGAGAAAAATATAGGAAAATATATTTTAAAATAGGAGGATCAATAGATAAATACCACGATTTATTGAAAATTCAATATCCCACATGCCAAAATAATGGGGAGAAGCATATTGGGAACTATATAAACGGAACTAGGAAATGCTTCAAATGTGGAAGAATGGGGCATATGGATAATATCTACTTATAGGATATGAAGAATCCCAATAATGTCGATGAATAAAGGAAGGTTTAGATCAACAATCAACCTATAGTGTAGTTTTTAAACATCGTGGAACATGGGAATTGTGTGAAAAATTCACTTATGCCAATGGTTGTTTGAGGCAATCAACAACAACATCCTCCAAGGAAAGAATTAATGAAATATGTTATCACTATGTTTGAGCTGGATCCCAACAATGATGTGGAAATAGGTACACCTGTTATTAATTTAATAATAGTGAATGTTATCTTTGTTTCTGGTTCTATACATTCTTTCATATATTGAAATTTTTGTAGAACTATTCAAATGCCACCCAAAAAAAAGAGGTCGAGTTATCTATCAGAACTGAAATTTTGGAAATTATTGCATCCAATGTATATAACCGCTCCTAGGATAATGTTTTTGGACAGAACCTCCAAACAAATATTGTCTTACATAATTTTATGGAGATTTATTCTATATTGGGCAAGGATTGGCAACCATTATACAAAGCTAACATTGAATATTCGGAAAGGGATATCACTCTTCACATCCTGAGGAATCCTTAAAATCCATACATGTGTAAGTAGTATAATGAATATAAATTAGAATAATCATATCAATCATTGATATAATTTCCTTATGAGCAAGAATATCTATCTCAAATAATTTAGACAAAGGAGAGAAAATTGCATAACAACCTACCCAATGTGAGAGACTACACTCATTTTTTCCCTGAAGATGTGTCTGGTCTTCCTGTTGTTTAAGAGTTTGAGTTCTCAATTGAAATAATTCATGGATATTCCCTTATATCAAAGAGGAATTATTGAATATACATCATTCACCTGAAAGAAGTTATGAATTAGATACAAGAGAATTTGGGAATGGTTTTAATATGGTCGAATGCTTCAACATGGGGTGTTCTATTCCACTTAATCAGGAAGGATAAATATGTGAACATATGTATTTATTACTATGAACACAATAAATCATGATAAAGAACATTTACCCCCTTCAACTGATATATGACTTGTTTTATCAACTATGTGGGGCCATGTATTTCTATAAGGTGGACATTCAGTCAGGATATCACTAACTAATGGTGAAGTAGGGAGATATTCCCAAGACATTATTTTTTATTGTCGTTTGGACACTATGAGTTCATATTGATACAAATCAGACTCACTAATTCTTCATCAATTTTAGTGGATCTGTTGAGTAGAGCATTTATATATTAGCTCAACATATTTTTGGTAGTCTTTATTGATGATATTATGATAGACTCAAATAGAAATGAGGAACATGAGAAGAATTTGAATACTATGATAAATTGTTTTTGAGGGGATGAAATATATGAAAGTTACATAAAATGTGAGTTCTTTATGTTTATAGTTTCATTATTGGGGAATGTAATCACCAGAAAAGGGATATTTGTGGACCCTTCCAAGACATGGGATATTGAAGAGCGGCCTATGACATCATTTGTAATGGATTTCTATTGTTTCCTTGTATTAGCTAGATATTACAAGAGATTTTTGAAGAACCTATCACAATTCTCAAACCCACTAATCAAGATGACTTAGAGGAATAAAATTATTTTAGGACAAGTTAATGTGAATACTACTTTAAAGAGTAAAAAATGAGGCTTATCATTGAACCAGTTCTCACCCTACCAATAAGTGGGGAACTCGTTATGTTGTACAGAAATTCTTCAATGAAGGGATTTTGGTACATTCTGGTACCAAATTATAAATTCATAGCCTACACATCATTGATATAAGAAATTATTGACAAAACATATTGAAACCATGATTTGGAGTTTGTGGATGTGATCTTTATTTTGAAAATCACATGTCATTTTCTTTAGGGGAGCTTTTTGAGATATATATACAGCTCATAAGAGCCTCAAATACATATTCAAAAATAAAGAACTTAATATGCCCCAATAAATATGGTTCGTACTAATAATCGATTATGACTGTTCAATCCAATTACATCTTGGAAAATAAAATCAGGTGATGGATGCTCTAAGGGAAAAGAATATAGCATCCTTATCAATAATGTGAATTAAGAAGGATCCAATACACTTAGACCATAAAAGGATGGACATGGGAATCAATAAGGAAGGAACATCATCAATCATTTCTCAAATGATTTATCAACCATCAATTATGGAGATTATAAAGGATGGGAAAAGAAATTATGTAGAAATTCAATAAAAGGTAGAATCTAATATAAATGATAAATCCTCAAATTTCCTAATGGATGATGAAGGATTCGATATATTTGGGTCATGACTATGTGTACCTTCCCTTATATAGATAATGAAAGATCCTATTAATGATGTGCATAGATCAACATTCTCTATTCACTAAGGGATCAAAAATATGTATCGGGATATCTGAGAAAACTATTTTGTGGAAAATATAAAGAATGATATCGCTGAATATACATAAAAGTTCCTGGTATTCCTATAAGTGAAGGAAAAAACGAAAAATTCTATAGGGATGATGAAACCACTACCCATACCAACATGGAAATGGGAAACCAATCCAATATACTTTCTCCCAAAACATTTGAATAAATCTAGAGGAAAACGGTTATATGAGTTATAGTGTATCGTTTTACAATGATATCTCCCATTAGAACAATTATCAAGGACTTCTCACTTGATTAAATAATACAGATATATATCATAGATGTTTTAAGGCACCCTGTAGTACCACTATATATTGTATTAGATCAAGATCTATGAATTACATCCATGTTTCATAAAACTCTCCAACGTACTCTAAATAGTGGTTTGAACATTATTACAGCTTCTCATACTCAATTTACGGACAATCTATACGAACTATTAATACACTACAAGACATGTTGAGAACATGTTCTATGGACATTAATGAAGGATGGGGCAATCATCTTCCAATGATTGAGTTATCCTACAACAATAGCTTCCACTCTAGCATTCAAATGGATCCATATAAAGACCTTTATGTGAAAAGATATAGAACACCAACTTTCTAGGAAGAATTCAGTGAACAAAAGACACTAGGACATGAAATGGATGATGAAATGATATAAAAGGTTAAAACCATTCAACAAAATTTCTAGGCAGCGTAATGTCGATAGTAGAGTTATACAAAAAATCATTGATGAGACCTAGGGTTTATTGTTTGAGACGTAGTTTTCCTCCAAATATCTCCATGGAAAAGGATCACGAGATTTTGGAATAATAGAAACCAAAGTCCCAGATATATAGGACCCTTTAATATGCTGGATCATTTTGTAGTTGTGTCCTATCAACTAGAACATCCACCAACCATGTATTAAGTGCTCAATGTATTCCATGTATCCTTATTAAGAAATTTCATACTAGATACCTCACAAACACTGAATTCATAGGTGGTATTCTTGGAGAATGATCTATCTTAAGAGGAGCATCTAGTGAAGATCTTAGATTATTGAGATAAAGTTATATGTGACAAGACTGGTCACCTAGTCAAAGTAATATCGTGGAACCATAAGTACGAAGTGGAAACACAGAAACTAGAGGAAGCGATGAAGGAGATGTATCCTATCTTGTTTTCCCCATAGTTTGGGAAACTAAATTTTGAGGATGAAATTTTATAAGAGGGGAATACTATAAGAACACGAAATTTTATCAATAAAAATTTCATTATTATCATTATTTTATATAGTATAATTCAAATTAAATCACATATTGAACACAATACAAAATTTATAAATGATGAACGAATGAAATAATAATTATTTAAAGAAATTAAGAAACCTCAAACAATGTAATAGTAAAAAGGCATTTGGAATAGTAATATGACCCTTATAAATAGTATCTCGACCCATAGAATATTATCATAATCTATGAAATTATAAATTTAATTTATGTGTCTTGTTAATTAATATAAGATTTAATTATATCATTTTATAAACAAATAAATTACTTGAAAATGATAAAATAAGTGTTGGAAATTTTATAAAACACAAATTTTTATTTCCTATTTTAATATTTATATAATAACATAAAAGAAAAATTACTTTCATAAAATATATTCATTAATTTATATTTTTTATCTTTTGAATATAAGATAATTTTTTGAGTCCTTATTTAATATTTTAAGGTGTTATAAAATTTATATTAAATTTAAAATTGGTATTTTCAAAGAAAATGATTATTTTAAATAAAACGTAAATTTATCATATTTTGGAAATTATTTTCCAAAAATGGATTCCATTTTTTCATTTTTCGCATTGAAAAAGGGTTAGGTTTATGTTTTGGGAATTTTCTAAAATACATGAGTCATCCCTGATATAATCACAAAAATCTCAAAATCCCCTACATTATATTAATATATTAAGTGAAAATTACCAAACTATTAATTTTCAGGAGGAAAAATAATAATCTAGTGAATAAAATAATGAGAAAACACCACTCTCATCCACTACAAATACCACCCATCGCCACCTCTTTTCCTCACAGTTTTCAAGCTTTTAGCCCTATTGACATTCTACCTAATCCACTTCCCAATCATCTCCCCCATGTCTTATATACTATTTTCACAATTAAAGACCAAACTCAAGTGCGTCAAATTGGTTCTCAAGGAGAAGAATTTATGTGGTAAAAACTCTTTCCATTTCTTTTTATTTCTTTCTAGTTTCTTTTTTCTTTACTAATTATATCCTTACCTCACCTTATCCTAGTGAAATTAAAACTCTATTGTCTTATATATATTGTAATGTTATCATATTAATGAAATTAATCATCACCAAACATCCTATACACCCATTTTTATCCTAAAAATTAAAAAATTGTCCTTGATGTGTTAATTTACCCCATTCAAGGAAGTAGAGTTATCAGTTTTCTTTACAACCAAAAAGGATAATCAAAAAAGAAATTTTTTTTGTTAAACCAGAATTTAATATATGTATTATAGATTATTTTTGAGTTATGGAACCTATATATATTCATAATACTAAATAATAGATCAAAACTAGTACGTGATGATTGCGAAAAAGACAAATTTATTTTAAACGATTGTCACTAACGTCTCGTATAATGATTCATTCTCAGAAAATTTAACCAGATGGTATAAAATACAAAATAAACTACAATAATTTCATTAAGAAAATATATTTCAAAAAAATTTCTCATTCTAAAATATCCTTCATAAATTTATTCAAATGAATCGATCATGAAAACTATGGATGTGAACTCTCTCTAATGATGAAATTGTATATTATAACTCATAAAAAAGGCCATGCATGAACATAAAAAATTATAAAAAATAAAATAAATTTAGAAAAGTTTTATAATTAAGTATTTAATTTATTTAAATTGATTTTTAGGGAATTAATTTCTAGTGCAGAAGACATTCAGACATAATTTAAGGGATTCTTTTTGAACTTCCATTTTTTCTATTAGGGTATGATTTCTCTTTATTTACGCTATGTAAATCTTCATTATTTTTATATAATTACTAAAACTTCTATGTATATGATTAAAAATCATGTATCCAAATCATTTAATCCTTATTTCTAGGGATATAATTTTTTTAAAAGGTCCCCATCTCAATTATTCCATATAAGAAAGCATGATTAAAGGGAACTATCTAATTTCCCATCCATTTTAATATACACTCCAAAATATATTTTAAGCCCCCATTATTTTTTAAAAATGACTCATTTAATTATTAAAAACTATATTTATTAATTAAAAGTTATATTCAAACAATAATTTTTTATGTAAAGATTTATTAATATTTTCTTTAAACTGAAATAAAATGCGATATTTCTAAAATTTCTTAAAAACTACATTTACTTGATTTTTATTTATTTTAACATACCTTATCATGAAATAAGAATAATTTCCCGTATAAATTCCCATTTATGATTTAAATACATCCCTTAATGGACACCATTATGACATTCCATTGGCCCATGCCTTATGACTTGATTATTATACCTAATTCGTTCCATTGGTTACACATATGCATGATGCGTCCTATAGAACACATATTTATGAACATGTTATAATCAGTGTGCCCAGATAGCACACCCTTTCATTTGCTAATGATTAGTATCATCACATGTCTGGTGCAAACATTTCAGGGCTTTGCCTTGACTCATTCTACATGTGCAACTGTCTTAGTTCTGAACCTGAACTCATGCTCTTCCATGTGCAATGATCCCTGACTCATGATCTTATCATGTTTTATATGTTTTCCACATTAATATGATTAAAATATTACATGATCTAGTTACCAATATTTTCCCATATGTTTATTAATGTTCCAATCCATTTTATGTCATCATTTTATGCCTTTTAACACATGTGATATGCTTTATTCGTATGTTTATTCCCATACTTGGATATTTAGTCCATTACATTTTTCACTTATTCCATAATTTATCTTATGTAGATGAATAGGATGAACGGGTTTTTAGAGCTCATTATGATGATTAAATAAAATATGTTATTATTTTAGTTTCATTGTTTCTAATTATTTAACTTTTCATTAAAGGACACTAAACATTAGCATCCCTGGTTTATATTTGATGAAAAATTCTTCCAAAAATCATGTAATAATATGTGTAAATGTCTAGGGTCATTGTGGATTACACCATAAATAACTATTCTTATTGGGGTTATTTTATTTTTCATTATAATATTCTGGTGATTATCTTATGAATAGTTATTTTCATTGTTTTGAGTGGCATGTGGAATAGTAAGGCACCTATGCCATTTGAAGATGCGGTCTGATGGACATTATGATGGTAAAACCTCTAAAAAATAATCCAAATATCATGAAAAATATTAAAATTATTGTTATATAATATTTAAAAAAAGATAAAATTAATATAAATTAAAATATGAAAAAATTGTATTTGTATATGTTTTACGAATAAATATAGTCAACATCACTGGGAATATATATCATATAGGATATAAATATAGTTTGTCCCTCTAATTCAGGTCAAATAATTCGATCCTGAAGGAACCATACATATAAATTATAGATATTTATCTTTTTTACTTCACTATCATTATTAAATTAGTTTTATATTTATTTTTTATTAGTCAGTATAAAAAGCATTTGATTAATTAAATATAATATCTACTAAGTCATTCGAAAGTTTTTCTTAATGTCTTTATTTATGTTATAAAGACATTAATTTCTTTTACATATATTTTAATAGAGGGAATCATTTTCAATTTCACTAATGAATTTAATTTTCTAGTAGAATATCTATTCTATCTCTATTGTACGAAAAAATATGTGTTGGTAAATAATATCAAAACCCCACTTTAATGTTTTTTTGGAATATTTGTTATTAAAATATTTTATAAACAATCATTTCTATAAAACTGATTTACCCAAGAATTTTTTTGTTCTAATAGGTAAAAATAGAAAATAAAGGAAATCAAGGACTAAAAATAGATAACTAAATTTCCTAGACTACTAGACCTCATGAGTATTATCTCAATGAAATGTTTCCAAATTATTCGTTTATTTGTGATAGAAGTTTTATATCTTTTCCATAATTCTCCATTGAAATAAATTATCTGTAAATCACGTATTTTTGTCCATCCAACTTGTGAACATTAAACAATTGGATTCCAGGACTCAGGAAACCATAATAAAAATCTAAAACATTTTTTGATGTATAGATTAATTCTAGGAGTTATTTATTAACTATATGGAATTTCTAAAAAGTTTATCAATCATATGTGATCATAATCTAAATCCTTATTTTGGGATTGTGATTTTCCGGGTAATGTATTAACATAATTAATTCAATATTCTTCTCTACATTTCACACAAAATCATATTCATAAATAGTTATATTTTCCTCTAAACATTAGTGTTTCAATAATTTATTATCGTGATCTAGTTAAACATTAAATATGAAAAAAACCAATGGATTAATCTCACATGTTATCAATACTATAGATTTATAAACAAGGGTAAAGAGAACTTTTTTTCTTAGTGAGTATACCTTGTTCATCATTTTTTTTCATTGAGTAAGTTTTATAGATGAAGGAGGTTGACATTCACCCACTCATAAGATGATATATTCACATTGATAGTTGACCACTTTTTATCAGTATCTAGTAATTTTTGCGCATAAATAATGGAAAATATATGTAAAACTCTCTAATTTAATTCCCATATTTCATCAATTAACTATTTTAAATTTCTATATAGTATCTACTACTTCAATGAGTTGTCTCATCTAATCCCATACTAAATTATTGGAATAATAACTTTCATTATATAAATTTATTTCTAGGTTATTTTTTATGTGTTATAATGTTTTATCCTTTACCATATGTGAATATATTTTTATGTCTATAATAGTGGATCAACCCTTCTCTTAACTATACTAGGTTTATGTAAAATATATAAATAATTATTCTATTATGAATTAGATACCTACTCAGTCTTATTTTTGTAAAATTATGGAGGAATTAACATATGACACAGAAAAATTAATAAATTATCACGATAAATAGAAACATTATAAAATCTATAATCAATGGATTTGAAAAAAAATAAATTCAAAAAATAAATTCTGTTAAAGAAAGCATGGTTAAAATTAATGTTGGTGGCCATTAATATAGAAATTCATATACATCTATGTTCTAAAAAATAATTGTCAAGTATAATGGATAATAATTGGTAGAATATGAATAATACTAAAACTGTCATCTTTACTCCACCTTAGTATGAGAATGAGTTAGTAAAGAGTGCAAGGATTAAAGAGTCTTATGTTCTATGGTTTATATCAATCCATAATGTATTTTGTAACCCCCTATTACTATAAATTATGAGGTTAAACAATCACATTTTTCTATAATTCCATCATATAGTGTATTACCTAGTTAAAACTATCAAGAATAAATTATCTTATTATATAGAATGGTGAATCAACAAAAAACATATAGGGTAAGATAAGTGTAAATAAAACATAGATTTTTTATTTTTAATAATGGGAAATTATAGTATTTGGTTCTGTCAAATGGATGATGTTCTTATAGAAATATATTACTAATTTTTTAATGACTTTGTGAATAAATTATATCCAATGGAAATGTATACTAAGAGAAAATGTAGAAATACATATATTTATTCAAGATGAGGAAAACCTATTATATGAAGCATGATAGTTTATCATTATTTTAACTAGTTAGTGTAAGATCCATCAATGGCCTCAATAATTTTTCATAGAATTTTTTTTTAACAATGTCATCCTATACAAACAAACCATAATTGATTTGTATTTTAATGTACTTTTATATGATAAAACTATGAAACAATTAAAATTAATATTTAATACTCATAAATAAAATTCCAATCATACTTATATAAGAAGAAGAATCATCAACTAAAATGTGGACAATTATTCACAACATGTTTAATTTTAAGGAAAACTAAATTTTAGGGGTTCGATATCATGCATGTATAAAGATTTCAAATTACATAGAATTACATTGATATAATATTACATTTATTGAATTATAGATGAAAGTAAAAAATATACAATAATAAATTTCAATTTATTTTAGTAACTCCTACCTCCAGAACATAGAAAAAAATTCTAACACAATAATGACTGACCGGAATAGGTGAAAGTAGAGTATAATGGGTAAAATATGAATGATAGTTTAGACATAATCCATTTAATATAGCTAGGGTGGAAAAATCAGAATAAAACCTGTCAAAATTTATTTTAACATTATAGGTATTGTTAAAAGGAGAGCATACCATGGAAAACTGAGGAAATTCACCCACAAAGATCAAGCCTAAATCGAATCCCATGTCAGAGATATGGGAGACATTTTTCATTGAATAAGATTAAGAACTAATATTTTCCACCTGACAATTACAAACCATAAATACCATTAATTGGAAAGTGTATTTAGGAGATGTTATTGGTTTAGATTGCGAGGGGGATGATGATAACTGTGATTTAGGGTGGCCACATCGAAGGCATACTAGAGGATAAGTGTTTCAGAGAGGAGAGATAGTATTGGGGTGTCTTCATTGGGTGAAAGCATTGTGGGAGGATGGTTGTGTAGAAAAGAGATCCTGATTATGCTTATAGTAGTCCATGAAAATTTTTAGGATTCCATCCACCTCCAATTGTTATAGAACTATTGAATTCCATGAAAACATTATAGGATAATCAGGTAAATGTAAATAATAAATAACCATCAAAACATGAAAAATTATATGTAGTCTTGAAGTTATAGCCACAATTTTATCCCATTGAAATATTCTTCTAATCATCATAGAAAATCTAATAAAACTAGCATGAAATAAACCAAAAATACAAAGAAACTAGTCCCATCCTCTCGAGTCATGAGTCCGACACACCATTAAAAATGTGAGTGCTCCCATTAGGAATAATACATTGGACCCTGTGGTGATACTATTAGATCATCACATTGAATATGATCAACAAATACATTATTTTATTATAGTAAAATTAGTCCAGGAAAAATAAGAAGAAATACAAAATTACATCCACATCAACAATTAAAACATGAAACTCTAAATACTTGTAACTTTTATCCTTCATCCTTCCAGACAATGATAACAAATCCATCATGGATAGAATAAATGAAACTCATATAACTAATAAATAGATCATATTTGGTGACTTAAAATAATTTCAAGGTCTCATGACAAATAAAATGATTCCATGACATATGAAATAAGCACAGTACTACTCACTATGGTCGACCTAGAGTCTTATCCCTATGGAACATCCACTTTGGAATGAAAATGATCTTCCTCATGTCCTCCCAAAGCCTTCAACCCATGTAGATAATCCCTATTTCCTCAATCTTTAGACACTACCCCATTATTTTCATAAGACTACACATTAGAGCCCTTTGAAGACATGGTTCCAAAATGGATCCCCCTAGAAGAAAACAACCCTAAGTGATGGGGATGTCATAGGTACCCAACCTAGTGGAACTCCCTCAGTGTCTCTAGAAAACTATGAATAGTGTTCTAACCTTTATTGTAGTAACAAAATAATCTCATCTTATTTTGTCTGACTTCTATATGTGTTATAACTTTTGACTACTACACACTCTTTCAACTTCTCCACTGAGGTTCATCCCACCTCTATATATATTTTTTATGAAGAGGTCTACATTCAGACAAAATAAAAGACCCCTAAGTCTTATATTTCTATTCAAAATTTTATCTATGATTGATTCATTGATAACAACCTCTGATTAAATTGGTGGACAAATTAGAATAATTATAGATAGGATCTATGGCATCAAGCCCATTTTCTGGAACCCCAAGCCTTAAGGAATCATTCGTGACAAGATCTAGAGAGACATGTACCAAGATGGTAAATTTGGTGGCATAATCTATCATCAAATAATCTTCTTTATCTAAAGTCGATAAATAATGTACCTTAACCACACACAAGTTCCCCTGGTATAAATTCCAAATAATAACAACCTAAAAAGTGGACCAAGAGTGATCCTCACTATTTCCAGTTAGCACCATTGATTCCCATAACATTAAAATTGAAAAATCCAATACATAGATGGTGAATCCCACTTTGAAGGTCTCCAGGGTCTTCAATAACTCCATAATATTCATAATAAAACCAATTCACTCCTCAAGGACATTGTTACCCTTATCAAAATAGATAATATTATAGTTTTCTTGAAAATTATAGAGCATGGTACGCTATCTGTACCTGATCTTGACCACCGACATGGCCTAAGGACTAGATTTTAGGAATCCTAGACTCCACCAGAGCATCATCAACATGAGGGTTTTCAAGAGGGGAATTCTATATAGAACACATTATAAACCTGGATGAGGTCATAGTTTGGAGTATTTTCTATAAATCATAAAAAATACAATATTTATCAGGAAAAATTCAATCTCAGTCCACATCAAAATATCTAATAGAATCACTCATCATGGATATCAATAAGATATTATTGCATCGAAATAATCCCCAAACTGAAGAGGATAAAAACATCAAAATTTCAAATCATCTTCCAATATAAATTGTTTTTCCGCACAGTTTGAAATACCATGAAACAACTAGGTGGGTGTCACTAGAGTTGGTAGATGATGTTTCATGGGTAGAGCATTGTTACTACTAACCATGTACATAAACCTTCACCCCCTCCAGACCACCATATTTATTTCCCAAAACTCTATAAAACCCCCTGGGATCACCCTGATACTCAATACTAAAGGCAAATACATTAAAATATCAACAAAAAACCCATAACCAGTTCCAAAATATAACCATAAAACTAGAACATTCATGGAAACTATTGGGCCAATATTATGAATAAATTACCACACTTTCTCTCGTTCCTACCACCCAAGTCCCAATAATAAAAACTATTATATATAGTCTACTAACAAATGAAACCTCCACTGATACAATTTGGAGAAGAAATGACTTCGGTTTATGACAACCCATATTTTATTGCACATTAATTAATGATTTATTACATGAATATTCACTTAACAAAACTCAAATGATCATTATGAATACATTATTTTTATAAATTTGTAGATAACATTATAACATGGAAAAAAACAAAACAACATTATTTAAAAACTCCATAACATGAACATATATAACTTTTATCTTTTAAAACTACATGGGATAACCTGTGGATGTTCATAAGAATGTGGTGAGCTATAAATCACAATAAATTAAAAAAACTGATATAGGGTAAAGTAGGACATGTAATCCAATAAACATATCAAGCTAATATAATAGTGTATGAATTATAATCTTGATTAATGATGCATGGAATAACATGATAACATAAAAGAACCATATGAATGTGTAAGAAACACAAAAATGAGATCATAATCATAAGTCAAGGATAACCAACAATATAACAAAACATAGAGTTCTTAAGATAACATCCCATTCACCATTCATAGAATATCATGAGATAAAAAAAATACCTGAGAAATTGTATGCCTATATAGTTTTGAGCACACTATTAACATTCTTATCTAGTATATACATAAGTGTTCTAGATATATTATAAACCACAAGGATTTCATTCATCTATTTTAACCCAAAATATTGGATTATCAGTTACATACATTTAAATACTCAATCAATGAGGGGTAGGTAAAACTAGGTGAATACCCTAGAGTGTAAATGAACATGGATATTCACTAAATAAATGGGTTTCATAGAAAATAGCATGATAATTATCGAAGCTTAATAGGTTTATATAATGTTTTATATAACTGGTGAATGGGAGAAAAATGAATCTATCATTACTTTTTAATCAAAAGGATAGTTTTTTGGATGTGCAAGAACATATCTCTACATGGGAAATTGTATGTTAAAATCCATCATATAATGGAGGTTATTGAATAATGTGGTGAAATAGAGGATCCCTTAGTTTGAGAGGGAGCTTCTTACATCTTCAAATAAGATATTAAGAGTTTTGGGTTACCTTAGGATCCATATAGAGATGTAACAGAAGATTAATTTCATTCTAAAATGGTTTTTTTATTGAAATGTATTTGGAGTCTAGGTGGATTTATTTGGAAAAAGAGAGCATACTTATTTATTAATTTACAAAAATTTGTTTTCGACACTATATGTTAATGTAATCAAAATCGAAAACCTTCCAGTGGTTTTCATTAGTGGTTTTGACCAAAAATGAGTTTTATTAATTATTTAATAAGGATAATAATTAATCTCATTAATTAATACCCCTAGAATTAGAGATGTGAGTCATGTTTATAAATATTTTATTTAAAAAACATTCAATATAATACACATTTTTAAGGATTCATTGAGGGTTTATAATACAAAAAAAATAACCTCACAACACATTAGATTAAAGAGAAAATATAGATTTATTCATGGATACCTTTTATTTGATATATTAAATCACTTTTTTTCCATTATGATATCATAATATACATCGTATATTTATACTGTATTTAATTTTTTCAAAAACATTCCACTATTTATGATAATTATGAAAAATTTACTATTGGATAATTTCAGACAGATTATTTAAAAAATAAAATTTATTTTTAAAAATTAAATCTCTAAATATTAGAGTTTATATTTTCAAATAAAAAATCTCTACTTATTTAAAAATAAAAATATTTGACAATAACAGTTTTTTGACCCTTATAAAAAATTACATTTTACAATGTAAAATTATATTATCATTTCAAAATAATAAAAAGGAATAAATATAATCATTATTATTTTGATATTTTATATTGAAATTCAAATATTTGGGGTCTAGATACGTATCCCATTAAATATTAAATATATATTTGGTCATGGATTCCTTTTATTCTGTATTTTAAATAACTTTTTAGTCATTTTGATGTTATAATACACAGTGTATATTTATACCATATTTAATTTTTTCCAATAAATTCCACTATATTTTATAATTATGAAAAATTAACAATTGTATAATTTCAACATGATTATATAAAACATAATATTTATTTTTATAAAATAAATCTTTAAATACGAGAATATATATTTTCAAATATAAAATCTATAATTATTGAAAAATACTGATTTTTGACAATAATTATTTTATGACCCTTAGAAAAAAATTTATTTTACACTGTAAAATTATATAATCATTTCAATATAGTAAAATGGAATAAATATAACAATTATTATTTTAAAATTTTATATAAAAAATCTCTTTGTTATGGTCTAGATATATACACTATTATTACACAGTGAATGCCATAAGTGTAAGGTATATGATTGTGATATTTTCTAGGAGTGGTTGAGTGAACATGGTTTGAGCCTTGATCTCAATGATATCGAATTATCATAATAAAATTGTTTATTCCGGATTTAGATTAAACCCCTAAGAATTTATTATATATAGATATATTCTTTTAAATAAATTTAATCTCTTTGATAGCTTGTGATACATTCGACCCCATTTAAAAGAGCCATAAAGTAGTATACTCTTATAAAATTATTATTAAATTAGTGAGTATGAATAAGACTAACTATATTATAAAAATATTCATTTTACAAATTTATAATTTTTTTTAATAATTTAATTTAAATTAAAAAAATCGTTCAAATCAAAACCAAATGTTCTTGTGGAAAAATGTATTTTTTTCTAAAAAATGTTTTCAACACTTTTTGTGTTGTTATATTGAAATTGTCTTTTTTAGCATTTATAAAACATATTTTAATAAATTAAATAATTTTCTAAAACAATTATGTAAAACTTTTGTTAGAATTATTTTTTTAGAATGTTCTGAAAAGATTGCTTTTTCGATGAATAGTACTAAAATGATGATTATTGATGAAAACATCCTTTTAATTTCAAAAATTTTAAAATTTATATTTTATTTAAATTTTTTAAAAGCTAAATTAATTATATTATATTATAATTAATCAAATTTAGGCCATTTTAACAAAATAAATTTTTAATTTTCATATTAAAACATTTTATACTTAAGAAAACATTTCATTCGAAAAACAATTTTTCTGTCAAGTTAGTTGGTGTAACTATAAAATAAAAATTTCTAATTACATGTATTGAATTTAGAAAAATTGATTAAATATTTTTAATAATAATAATTAAAATTATATAATTCATTGAACTAATTTTTGTCATAATGAAAAATAAAAATGGTAAAAATTAATTCTCATAGTTAAAGTTAAAAATGGTTTACCTTGGGATAAACTACAAATACAATAGTTAAAATGACTTAAGAACTTGAAAAATTCCATTTGGATGGCATAATTCGACATTATATCCAATTAAGTTTTACAATGGGTCATTTTTTATCTTTTTTTTCATGTGAAATCAGAGGTAAAAATTATTCTTTTAAAAAAATTCAACTATTTCTCACCCCCTCGTATAAAGGGAACCCCCACTCCTCTCCTATTGAAACATCCAAATAAATTTGGATCATCCAATAACTTCTCTAAGTAATTTATTTAATCCATACCCATACCTAGAGTAATGTTTTCATCGTAAATATAATCAAATAAATATTTATTTATAAAAAGAGGTTTTCTAAAGAAGAGGTATTGTTATTAAAAATTTGTTCTCATTATGTTTCATCCTATATATCCTTAAATATCCCTAAAATAATATTAAATAATAAAACAAGTTCATACCCTATACTAATATTTTATTATTTTAATTAAATTACCTATATCCTCTTCCACTTTCATTAAATGGGAATCAAAATCATCGATCATGTGTATGGACGACTTCAACCTCAAAGACCAATGTAATTCATTTTTTATAACAACCAATCTTGGTCAGATATAATTATGGATTTACTGAATATATATGATATTTAAGAAATAATTATAATTATTAAATTATAAAATAACATATAATTTTTTACATTTCAGTCCTTTTGAAAATGAAAATGTCGATAATGCATATGTGTTGAGAGCCACATCCATGAAGAAATGTGAAATATTTTCATTTTATTTTGTAATGTATTATAATAAGGATATGTTTATTGAATATGTATGATATATATTATAATAGATATTAATTAAATGTAAAATAGTATTTATGTTTCTTTTATTACATCTATCAAAAAAAATGAATATAGTATTCATGTTTATATGCATCCTACCATCTCCATGAATAGTGTAACTCATTTTTCTATCATTAAATTTTATGTACTATTATAAATATTTATATAATTAATATATATTATATTTTAATCAGGTTTCAAAATTTTGATATGATTGAGCACTGATCAACATAAAAGGACTAAAACTACCAAATCAAAATATACGTGAAAAATGAAGTAGTTATCTCCCAGAATAGTGTTAAAATAATTGTAAAAAATGCGATAAAAATATATAAAAATCCATATATGAAATTATAAATATTATTATTTTTATATAAAATATTTATACTAAATCTAAATTTATTACACACAAGGTTCTAAAACATATTAAAGAAATCAAACCTAAGGTAAGGGTTTCTTGTCACACATATACTTCAATGAGACAAATGCCATTTTCACCACTTATTTCATTTTTGGTTTATATAATCCCCATTAAAAATCATATATCATAAATATAATTATCATAATGATATTTAATCATTAATTATACGTCATTAATTTCATGGGTGTTTTGGTAAAAAAACATAGCAATCTGGTAAGGGTTTTACGATTACAATATAATCATTGATTGGGATTTCTTATGATTAACTCTCCCTTGGTGAAATATACTGATATATATACATTATAAACAATTTATTTTATTATAATATATTTCTTTCCTTATGTTTTCCAGTAACAGTATCATTTTATCCTTTTTGGTACATAAAATTACTAAGAAAATGATTTAATGAAAAGATGGCTTCATTTTACTCTTCAGTCAAAAAACCATTTTCTTCTATATACCTGTTTTATGAAAATATTTATAAAAATATTTTTAAAATTCCATGAGTGATTTATTAAATATATTTTAAACCATTAATTAATTTTTAAAGACAATTATTTAAATGTAATCAGCTTTAAATTCTCTAAAGATGGATCTTTTAAAAAAATTGAAAATATGGATTGAATATTTTGTGTAGCTTATAAGAAATGTGTGGAATTACCCACAATCAAGACCACTCATTATTTTGAATCATGCATTAAAAGATTAAAATGTTCTTTTCAATAAATTATTTTCTTATTATACATGAATTTATAGTCTTTTAATGTGATCATTAAAGTTAGAATGATATTTTTTTCATGAATATTTTAACAGAATTATAATGGTATTTCTATTTGATAATCAAAACAACCCTCTTTTTTCATTATTCACCCATGTTAATATTTTGTAATTATAAAATCCTTATTATTTTTCTATATGATAAGTGATGAATTTGAATAGGATTTATTATTTTTATAAAGTTTTCCATAGTATATTGGATGTTCTATGACTATGTTTTTGTTATTGGTGGAAAGTCTTAACATATATATGATAGATTTACAATGTGAATGTTCTTGTTGATTATGTTTAATAATGAAGGAAATACAAAAAATCTAATATTCTCGTTTTCCAATATGAATTTTGACGTTGATTTTGTTTATCCCCATTTACATAATTAATGAATTGAACTTAGTAGGCGATGATAAATTCCCACTATAGCTCCATGACACATCAGTTGGTCTCTTGAGACAAACTAGTGAGGGTACTTGGGTGTTTCCTTACCCATTTTAGGTAATATGTCTAGTAATGAGTCATTGAAAATGTGGTTTTGATGTTTTCCCTTATGCATTCACTCATTTGAGATTAATTATAGATTCCCTTGTGATAATTTTATTTGTTTAATTATCCTTAGATAATTTTCAAGATTGTGTTGCCATTTAAATTCTATTATTTTGATAATTTAATATTCCCTCCATATTATTCATCATGTTCAAGTTATTTATTAAATTTCATGTGTTTCAGTTATTTATCTTCCCTTATTAATTATTAATTATTTGTTCAAAATAGAGTATACTATACTTATACCCTCCCTGAGCATTATAGTTCACCATACTCTTATATTTTCTTTCCCTATGATTCTAGGATGTGTATTATAATTGATATTCAGTGTTATGATAAATTTAATAATGGAGTTCTTAAAGAATATTCTATGTATTATTCAATTTTTTCAAATGTAATATGAATTTCATGTAGAAATATTTTTTTCCAAGAGTACTAAAATATCGGTCCTTTGGAATGTGATTGATCATATGTAGGACTAATGTGATAAATTAACCACTATCTCTAGGCTATTAGGGTCAGGGTCTTTATAGAGGGAATTGGATAATTCTTAGTTGAATTAATGGGAACTAGATGTTTAAAAATATAGATTAGAGAACATAATTCATTGAATATCTTTGAGGATAAGTCTCTGTATTAGATAACATTAAATTTTTTTGTAATGTAGTTATTATGTGTATTTACTAACAATACATCCCTTTTAGGATACTAAAATTTTATGTGTCTCTATCACCAATATTCCTAGTGGTAATATCTCTGAAAAGGGTGCATTGGTATTTGAGGAAATTGCCAACTCATTCATGACAACGAGCCTTGCTGTAAACATGTTTTGATAATCTTCGGGGGATATAATTTTGATAGTTCACATATTAATTATAATACACCATGAAGTATTTGAATATATTTTTATTAATATATAATATTCCCAAGGATATGTAGTTTATGATTATGATATTTGCATGGCATAAAATTTTCAATTTATGTTATGTGGGTCACTAATTTTCAAATTATACATTATGAAAAATAATTTTATGATCTAATCTACTATATAAAATGATTAATAAATGGTTCCTTTTGTAATTATTAGAAATGATTTCACGGAAATAAATCTATATTATTATTTCTTACCATGGAATTATCATGAAGCAAATTCTGGAGTTATAGTTGGAGCTGATAAAATTATTACTATATTGGGGAAACATACTAAGGTTATTCCTTATAATCCTTCCTATAAAAATAATCTTAATAATAAAAAACATGGTGTGAAAATTATATATTACATCATCCATAAAAAACCTCCATCTTATAATGGGTCTAAAAATCCATTTTTATCTTTGAAATGAATAAGAACATTAGAGAAAATATTTTTCACTTTGGTAAGTAATAAAAGGGAGAAGTTTTTCATGAATTTTTATCATATCTCATGGTTTTTAGTTAAATATTGTTCATTGATTCAAAATTTTGGGGTTGAATAAGAAATCAAAAACTTGTAGTGATAAGATTTTATGGAACCCTTCAGGGACAAATATTTCCCTCTTGAGAAACAAGAAGATATGGGGATACAATTCCACAGTCTAAGACAAAAGGAAGTTCAAAAGGAAACTATGTATGATGCAGTCATTATAAGGTCTAAAAGTCTTATTGTGTAATACATTTGTAAAAAAATATTAATATTGACCATTTACTTGATGGGATTAAGCCAATCCTTTGATGGGAACAATTCTCCCAAAAAGCTCATCCTATAAGGACATAATATAATGCCACATCAAGATAGAGAATGAATTATCCAAGCCATATAGATATTAAGGAACAAAATAGAAAAGAGTGATTGATCACTCAATAAATATAAATATGGAAAAAAGAGAAGAATGTAATAATATAATTTACAAATTATAATAAATGTGGAAAGAATCATCGTGGAACATGCTTGATGGGAATAGTGGTTCACTTGATGTGTAGTGAAAAATGAAACCATGCTCATGATTCCAAGGGAAAATAATAAGATTCTAATATTGAATACTTAAATTATAAGATATGGTAAAATATACAAATGATTTTCCTAGTCTTCAATTGATATTACACATAAAAGGATAAGGGATAAATGCCAAGAATTTGTGGTCACACCAACTGAGGTTGAAGTCCGTAATGATGTGATGGTAGGTAAGTTACACATATCTTAAAATTTTTCTAATGCTTTATTTGATTCGGGATAATCACACTATTTTATATCATCCTTGTTTTCTAGAAAAATAAGACACATTACCAGAATAATAATAAGTATGGGGATATCTTTTAATTTTAGTAGTGTTTGACTCATCGCAAAAAGAATGTGTCTTAGAGTTCCCATTATATCATGTAAAGATTCCATATCTACTAACATTATAATGAAACTTGTAGTTTATATTTTTATAATATTTGGTATACATTGAATTTCCAAATATGATGATTTTTTTTCAAAGATAATGAAATTTAGATTTGTGATGAATATAATGAATTCCATATATTTATAGGGGAGACTTCATCATTTTGTTCTTGTATAGATATACCACTAGTAGCTATACTAAATGATATTCTTGTGAAGTAGATAAAATTAAATATAAAGACATAAAATATAGTCTTCAAATTTAGGATGAACATATTATACAATAATAGAATTATTTTGTTCCTGATAAATTACCTAGGAATACACCATAGTGTGAAGTTGATATTTCAATTGATGTATTCTATGATTCAAGACCTAAGTAAAAAAATATTTATAAAATTGAAACAATGGAATTAGTTGAGTTGAAGAAAAAACAATAAGAGTTTTTTAAGAATAGATTTATATTCTATAGTGTTTCTATATATGAGCCCTATGTTTTTTGTTAAGAAGAGATATTTATTTATGCGGTTATGAGTTTTTTATAAGGTAATCAATGGGATCAAAATAACGAAAGTGTATCATCAACAATGTGTTTATGGCTTATGTGATCAAATCTATGCAGAGAAAAATATTTTTCAAAGTTAAATAATTCATATGAGTATCAAAATTGTGATAAAAAAGATTCACAAAATCTGGTATTTCATCTGAGGAATATACATTATTTGTACATAGAAATTCCATTTGGATTAACATATGAACACATTATTTTTCAGGGATCTAATGAACAAATAATACCTTGGTTATTTTATTGTAATTTAATAATGATATATGGGTGTGATATGAGTGCTATGAGGACCATGAGAATACCTTGAGGATCATTTTTGATACTGTCACGACCCATCCTCAGGACCCGTGCCGTGACTACCCCAATCCCACCTTCCATAGGCAAGGGGCTGGAGACTAGCACCAATGGCATAAATCCCGATAACTGGGACGACATTGCCTTTATAGAAGTAAACAAAACACCACATAGTACAAGCAGAAGGAATACACTAAGTACAAACAGGAAGTTCTAAAAAGTAAATGGGCCAGAATACAAACCCAAACGAATGTACAACTACAACTGAAAAAAAGTACAACAGAAAAAGACAACAGCTGGAAGTAAGGAAGAAGCTCCTGGGTTTTCCTCCTCGGATCCTACCTAAAGGGTAAGTACAGATATCGCAGCTCCTAGATCTTCCACCATAGATCCTAACTGAAGGGAACGTATAGATAGCGCAGCTCCTGGATCATCCACCACGAATCCTACCTGGAGGGTAGGTACAGATGGCCTCCACAACGCTCTTGCATGTCAACCTCCTCCGAGTATCGTCTCGCCGTGAAGTCCACCTCCTGATACTGACTCGTCGTGAGGTACACCTCTGGGTATCGTCCAGTCTTCGAACACTCGGCCTCCGTCAGCACTGCCCATCATCTTCAACCAACACAATGAGGTGCAGGCATATCCCGTGCAGGGGTGAGTATAACGATACTCAGTAGGGGCCCCGAGACCCTCACGGTCTCACTAAATCCAACAAGGATAACCACAAAGAAGATCTCAACAGATAACCTCTACTTAGGTATATGCCCATACATATACCTAAGTTATCAAGTAACCCATCTCAATCATGAGGAAAAAAAAGATTATGAAATCAATGGATAACCACTACCCAGGTATATTCCCATACATATACATAAGTTATCAAGTGACCCATCTCATTCATGAGGTAAACCCAAAGGTCGTAGACTTAGCTCAAACCTGGATTTTCATTATTTAAACTGTAACTGCTGAAAAGCCCCATCTCTGGAGTGTACAGTGATCCTATCACGACTCCGAGGTACTTCTCACTAACCTAAGACTGCTGAGGTACTCCTCCTGTTGAGTACCGTGGGTCAGCCACCCAAACACAGTAGTGCTTCCCGCCGGGGTATGCCAACCAAACACAGTAGTGCACACCCCCTAATAGCCTACAGAGGTACTCTCCGGACGAGTACCATGGGTCTTCACCCAAACTCAGTAGTGCTCCGTCAGCCATGGGTCTTCACCCAAACAAATTAGTGCTCTGTCCACTGGGCTAGTAGACTCACTCCAAGTCGAGTCGGTCAAGTAGTCGTCAGGTCTCAACCGGCTACACGGTCTCCGTACTCTGTACGCTCGTCTTCGGGAGGGTCCGATCCATGAGCTACTGGTTAATACTCCAAGTATCACAAGTCCCACGAAGAATTATCTAAAAGGACGACCTCATCATAGGGGTCTCATCGCAACAGACGGTGCGTCAATCAGACGCCCGATCGGTGAGTTATTAGCCTTTTCGTCCCAGGGGCCCGGTTGGTTTTGTGTGCGAACCAACCCGGAAATATATCAACTATACCCCAAAATCTTCTAGGGTATACTCATAGGGACCGTTTATCAATGTGATCACTAACGTCGCTGACAGTTCGTCAAACGGACGTCCGGTCTGAAAGTTATCAGCTTTTCCGTTCCAAGGGCCCGGTTGGATTTCAGGTTCAATCCAACCTGGCCACTATCCA